>CM068348.1:22105110-22447610 GCA_034769755.1 Odontamblyopus lacepedii
TCAAGTAAAAGTAAACTGCTTAAACAACTGTTTAAAAAATGTACTTAAAGAGTGAAAAGTAAACATATTTTTAGGACATTAAAGGATGAAATGTGGTGATTTTGATGAAGGAATTAGCTGGTTTTAAGTGATTAAATTGATTTCTTAATTTTTCAAACTGTTTTTGTGTATTTGTCTTGCTCAAAATTGGGACAAAACTCAAATTAAATGTGCTAAAAAATAAAGTCTCAGTTTCAAACCATAAAGAAAAGCCTTTTTCCTTTTCAGTCCAGATCTCAAATGTAGTGGAGTAGAAAGTACAGATACACGTTCTCAAATGTAGTAAAGTAAAAGTAAAAAGTATCCATTTAAGTATTGTACTTTTACTTTTGTACTTTGTTACTTCCACCATTGTAAATAACCAAGCTACGGCATTGTATTTGTATAGACCAATTAAAGTGCAGATACAAAATTAAAAAGTAAAAATATCACATGAGAAAATCTACTTAAGTAAAAGTAGTAAAGTACTTCAAGAGGAGGAGAAAGTACTGATACATGTTCCAAAATGTAGTGAAGTGAAGTAAAAAGTATCCACTGTAAAATGTACTTAAGTAAAGTACAGACACCTACAAATTTACAAAGTACAGTACTTTACTACTTTTACTTCATCCCTTCCACCACTGTCCTATAGATATCACTACTCAAGCTCCTGACACTGGAAAAGTAAAGTTACTGTAAACAGAAGGATTTCTCGGAGTATTTTGTATCATGATGGAAATATCTCATTGAACCAAATCTTATGAAATTCTCGCTCTAGTAATCTCCAATAACTACACAACTGATGTGGAATTTAATTTGGGTTTCAAGACATGGCAACGGTCTCAAATTGTCATAGCAATTATGCAATTCAAATTAAAATGGTGTATTTTTCTTCGAATCAGGAGGGGATGATTTGCGTGAAACACATCAGTAGAGTAGAATATACAATGTCCTATTACTTACCGAATGTTCATAATAATAGCTGTTATTTTCAGCTAGAAATCGTTATCACCATATTCACTGTCATGTAACATTTATACGCCCGATATTACACAAAATTTGACTCTCATGAGCTTTAAATCATGTTCTAATGCTGTTACCTTTCCAAAAACATACCTGGAGTTGTGCTCTGTTTCAGTGTCATGTTTGAGTAACACTGCATTATTAGTCCAAAGCTCAAAATGCTCTGTTCCACCTTATGATGTCATGAAGTGGTAGTTTTTAAGTTAAGTTTAAGTTTTTAAGAGTTACCGTTTACCTTTTATTCAGTAGAAATGAGCAATTCCAGGGTTGAAATGATCCAAATGATTCTAGTGGAGGCGTGTGGAGTTTAAAAACACACTTCCTGTACTCCCACATGACATCACAAAGTGGAACAGCGTGTTTAACAGAAGAACTCAGTGTAAATATACAGGATTTGCGTGTTAAACATGATTGAATGAAAGAAAACACAACTCCAGGTCTGTTTGTGATGAGAAAACAGCAATATAATATAGATTTTAAAATAGCGTAATATGCACAGAGAGGAAATGTAAATTTAAATTGCATTTCAAATAAAAGATGAACCTCTTCTTTATAGCTGCGTCTCATAATAATATTTTACAAATGGCATAGCTTGCTGGTTAATATCACGGATGTCCTTGTATGCATCTGCACTAAATATTCGAAGAAACTCCCAATGGACTCCCCAAAATGAACGGTATCAGGGCACATTCACAGTTGGGTGGGTTTAGACCTGATCAGAGCCAAATCCTGTTAGGAACTTGGGTTTGGTCCTGATCTAGTACCGGTTTAACAGTTCTATATTACACAAAATTAGCTCTTATAAGATTTTTTGCCATGTTATAATCTTTTCACATCATCAAAAACATACCTGGACTTGTGTTGTTTCATTCACACATTTGAGTAACACTTTATTATTAGTCTGTTTACATCTCCAAAGCTCAAAAGCAGTAGTTTTCACGGTAAGAGCTACTTTTTTCAGTAGAGATGGGCAATTACGTTTCTACTGAAGGTGTACAGAGTTAAAATCCACAGTAGTGCACTTCCTGCATTACCATATTACATTACACAACAAATTTCTCTGATCTGGCCAAGATTTTAAACCTTAAATCAGGTTATTCATCTTATTTTCAGACTTATTATCTACTTACTCGTTCTGAACTGGCTGTATCGTCTTATATTTCTTCCCTGACTCAACTAGTTAGATCTTAAACTGAGGCAATAAACGTTTAAAAGAAGCTACAATTCATTGACCATAGCTTCCCCCTGCAACACTTCACTTGTTTTTAGATTCAGTGATACATTTGCTTGGTCCAAAACTGACTACGAACTACTATCATCTAAGACTGACTTCAAGTACTTATATCTAGAATTTAGCATCTTTGAATTTATTATCAGACCATTCACACTCATCATTAACTGGATTTAAGTATGTTTATCTCGAATTTAGCAGAATTTAAAGCATTTTATGTAGAATTTGGCTTCTGGAAATTTATTCTCAGGCCATGAACACTATTCATAAACTGATTGTAAGTCTGTTTATCTCAAACGTAGCGTCCATAAACTTATTTCCAGCCCATGAACACTTAAGATACTGCTTCATTCTAGTCTAGAGGTAGTGTGGTGGGAATCTTTTGCTTTGTTTTCTGTTGTGATCTATTTAAGCTAAAGAATGTAGTTTATGGGTTTAGATTAGGGGTGGGTATTGCCAACAACCTTGCGATACGATACGATTCGCGATACAGGGGTCTCGATACGATACGATTCGCGATACAGGGGTTTCCCGATACATGGTCTTCAAGGCGATATGTGTCCCGATATTTTACATTACATAACCTATAATTTAAAAAAAAAGACAGATGTTTACTCAAATGTTATTTTTATTTTGGTGTAGCGCATCAGTTACAATGTAACAGAAGAAGGCTGTAAGGCAGAAACTGCCCTTGATTAACCTGTTAACACCCGCACTCGGCACAAGTGTTCAAATATGTATCAGATGTTCCAAACTGTAATAAGATGTAATGTATAATAAATAAACCATCTTCTGAAATTTAGGCATGTTTTCTTAAGATAAATAACTAAAACAAGCCAAAAAATTTCGCTCCATATGTCTCGTGTGCCTCCATCAGTGAGTGTGCGTAAAAGGAAGAGAGAGAGAGTCTCCATACACAGAGCGCATGGAGCTAGCCTATCACTACAGCACCTCTGCCCCACATGGGGCCCACCGCTGAAATCGTCTTTTCATAGGCTACTCAGATCTGTCAATCATTTCCTGAAAGAACCAATGACTGAAGAGGTTTTGCCGTGGAACTGTCCCTCGGTCATGCGTAATACGCCGCTAACTGGACGCACTCGTTTTGTTCCCCAAGCTGTAGCGCGGCGCCCCGTAGCCGGACCGAAGCCTGGATACGCTTGTTTTGTAGCTGAGTGTGGAGAAAACAAACATACCCCACACCGCTAACAGGAGCTAAGCGTTTAGCTATGCTAAGGACCAAGAGCGAGAGTAGTAGAGAGATGCGTCGCTCATCCATTCAGACAAACTCGGACTTTCTGGATTATTTCTCCACATGGAATTATTTTATGAAAAAAGCAACTGGATATTCTTTTTCTGTGGACTGTTACGGACTAATTGAGCACAGCTATTCCTGGACTGGACCTGTTTCGGACCGACAGAACCGGCTCAAAGGTAAGAAATGCGATGAATATTTTCGGGAATTATAAGTTATGGCTCTTTGGGCTCGCTGTGTGGCATAAAATGAATGATATGGTGGTTTTACTGAGGAATTAAGCTTTCAAACGATGTATAGCATGTCAATATTGGAAAAATAAGTACGGTGAATATCTGGCTTGACTTTTTAATGTTGTGTAATCGCGCGCCGGCGGGCGGGTGGGTGTTAATGTAAACATGGCTTGACAAGGCTGTATGCTGACATGCAGCTACCTTTGATGAAAGTAAACTTAAGATATGGCCTTAACAAGGCTGTAGTGCAGAAGGAATGCTGCCTCTGACAATACGAAATGCGCATTGCAAGGATCACTTATCAGACGCAGTTTGCTGAAGCTTGATAAATAATGTTTGTTGCATGTAAAATATCAATACTGACGCCTCCGTATCGATACATGTATCGCCAAGAGGCCCACAACGATGTATCCCCGTATCGATTTTTTGAACACACCCCTAGTTTAGATACTGTTGACTAACAACTGCTAAAGCATTTCTGTATTCCTGCTACACGTGATGGTGTAATCTGCTGTGAAGATAAGATAAGATAAGATAGAATAGAAATAATAATATAAAGTGAATAAGTATATGTACAAAATTTACAAAGAGAATTGCAATATAATGTTCCTGGGATATCTCAAAGCAGGCCACTCTGCTCTGTCTTTATCCAGCGCTGTTAAAACATGCTGTTGTTTTGTTCATTCTCATCATTTAGAATAGTGGGATCCTTGGGGGCAAATCTGATCGATGCTCAGCTGAACCAGACAAATAGTCTCCGTTTGTGGGTTGTTTAGATATACTGTAGTATGTTTTACCTCATGTTGATTTTATGACGTTTATCGACTGTATAAAAAGCCTGTTTTTGTTTTGCCATTCAGATTAGGGAGAGACCGACTTTGCGTGAGGGACAGAAGATTTCGTTTTCATTTTCTCTGTAAATGTGTGCACAATTGCTTAAATAAACCCAGACTCTTTGATTTAAGACAACTTTTCTCCAGTTCTTACACTTCTCAGATTTAGAAATCCACAACAGTGGTTTATTTTAAGAGAACTTGTCAAGTAAAATGATCTTACTGCATGGACACATCATTTCACTACTTTTAAGCCATTTTCTGATACATTTAAGTGTTTATATCTTAAATTTCACCAAGGTTTTTTTGCAGTGTTCAAGGTGGAACAGAGTGTTTTCTGTTTGAGAGAAGAGCCTAAATATGCAGCGTTAAATGTTAAATATGTGTGAATGAAACAAACTGTTTGTGATGAGGAAACATTATAACATAGATAAGAAAATAGTGTAATATGGGCCCTGCAATCCCAGTTTTGACGTGGTGTGTGCAAATACGAGGGTCCTCTTATCCCACACAAGCCTGTCTGTGTGTGGCGCCTTTTCTCCGGCTCACGCTTATAAGAAACACTCTATTTTCTCAGACTGAAAATCTTCCCTAACACGAAACCCATAAAAAATACATCAGTGGGGAGCCCCTGAATACAGACTACACAAACTAATAGGCATTCATATTGAGAATTCTCCCACAAATTCCTTATAGATTGGTGATCTTTGACCTTTTAGGCGTCATGCAGCAGTTCAGATCATCTCCTCTTCAAAGGGCTCGAGGCTTTTCCCCAGATTCACGCTATATCTCCTCTAAAGTCTCTGCCAATCTCTGTGGGCAAACGCAAGAATCCGCAGTATTCCAGTATTCTGCTCGGTATTCTTGTCCTAAATGACCTTGTGATCTGTTTGTACTGCGCTACACCGGCCCCACTGCATTCATTTGTACTTATCTGCACAGCTTTGAATTTTTAAAACATCCTTGAGACTCCAAATAAACTAGAACATTTATGAAAAGCAAAGTTGAGTTCTTTTTCTTTTAATGATGCACTGAGTAACATTTCTAGAAGATTTGCATTTACTTTTTCTACATGGAGATATTATTGTTTTGTCTGGAATGTTCCACAGTATGATGTTGAATCAATATTATTCCAAGTTACAGGTCAGATCTGTGGAGAGGCGACCCCAATCACAGTCAGAATTCTTGTTTTTCTAGGTATTTTTGAGCAATAAAACCACCTGTAATTGAATAAATGCAAGTTAGAGCTCTTTAATGTCACACTGCGGAACATTCCAGGCAGTAGGAGTAATGACATATCCATAGAGACAAGCAGGTGACGAGCCCGCAACCAAAAAGTTACACAGTGCACATTTTAAAGTGGATATTTTTGAATGAGACCAAAAAGTTAAATTATTTTTTATTGTTGTTTGAGACCTGCTGAAAAGGGTTTGTTTTTAACATCATTTGAGCGACACAAATACACAAATAAAAACAGCAAGAATAAAACAACTGATTCAATTGTTTTTGTTGAAGACAATTCAGCACAAATCTGGATCAAAATCACATTTGAAGCTTTATTAGACCTCAAAATCGACCCAAATTTTCTTACTTTTTAGTTTTTAATTACATTTTTAAACAGGTACTTTAATACTTTTGAGTTAATTTTATCATGTGATTCTTTTACTTGAGTATTTTTTTGCTCCAGTTTCTGTAATTTTACTTAAGTAACAAAATATAGTACTTTTTCCAACTCCATTTCAAGTAGAGGGTCCATGGAAATATTAAGGTTTGTCTAGAATGTTCCACCGTATAACTTATCTATCACGAGGGAGACGAGCAGGTTACAGCACTATGCTACGCTACATTACAAGTCAGATCTGTGGAGAGGCGCCCCAATTCACAGAAAGAATTGTATTTTTTGAGCAACAGAAACGCCTAAATCCGAATCTAGAAGATGTGTTTAATGTCACCACGAATAACATCACCATAGAGACAAACAAGTAGTAAGAATCTGTACAGGAACAGTTGCGCAGTGCCCCTTTAAATCTATGATGAAACAGGAAACTCCACTCCGCAAATGTGAAACTGAAAGTAGTTTGAAACGACACAACGGGCCAAGCTGTCGAAATGCGGCTCGCGGTTCTTTACAAGTGAATTCAGTCCGAAGCTGCCGTCATTAAAGTGCTCTAGTGTATAGACACATTCCGAATGCCAAGGGAAATAAATGTGCAATGAAAGGAGAAGTGAAAACCAAGAGAATACACTGAAAAAGTCAAATGAGTGGACAGTGGAACATAAACCACGTTACACAGATCAAAAGTAGCACAGAGACCGAAATTGACTTGCGGTGCTACAGCAGAGACGAGGGACGCAGAACTGATGAGAAATATAAATATAAAAACAGTGTCAGAATCTCCAGAGACTTTTACGGTTTCTCTGTGAATCTCAAATTAAGACACAGCTCCTTCTCTCCCCGGCGCCTCACTAGCTCAGGTATCTGTTTCATGTTCTCACAAACCTCCCATGGAAAATCACATCCGGCACAACTCAAGAGATCAATAGAGAGACAAGATGAGTGTGTGAACAGGCTGCACAAACAGAAAACAAAACACGACGGCAGGTGCACATAAAAACAAACATCACACAAAAAGTATACAGGGATACAGCAACGGAAAGAGGAAATCAAATAAGATGGAAGACAGAGAAAGGCAAATAAGAAAATAAATTACAGCTTATGAGACGTACAAGATGATGTTACCGCTAGTGATGGAGATATCGGCTCTTTTGTGGGATCCGATTCTTTTGGGTTTGTTCGTTTCAGAGCCGTTCAAAAAATCGTCTCTTTGTATATTTACAGTGTTTAACAAATGTATTAGACCTGTCGTGAAAACAAGAAAACATCGTAGTGTATTAAAAACTTGTTTCAAATGAACAATGTCAGTGTTATTCATTAAGAAAATGGCCAATTGGAATAACAAAGTCGTCCTTGTTGACAGTTAATAACCAAAAATGTGAATATTTCATGTGAGCACCTTTGGCGCAGACAGCTGCATTCTTGCTGCTTTGTTTTGATGTTGTTTTGCAAAGTCTGTTGTTATTGAGCTCCAAATATTCTCTAGCTGTTCCCAGAGACTTCATTTGGGTGAAACATTTTGGGAAAACATTAAACTTGAAAATGTATGGATAACAACAATAGTTATATTTTAGCATTAAAGATAGTGCTTCAATAAAAATATCTTGCATATATTGGTGGATTAACCGTTCTAGAATCATAAAAAGATAGTTTGGTAAATAGAAATACTGTTAATACATTTGTTAAGCACTTTATTTATCTGACAGAAGCTAATGTGAAAACTCATTTTCTTCACTGATTAATCACAGAAAGAAAAGACCGAGGCTCAGATTTGTTTAAAGGGTTCATATTATTGCTATTTTCCTGTTTCCTCATCAATAACATTCTTGGAGTTGTGTTTTCTTCCATTCATGCATATTTTAACACACAATCCCTGTATATTTAGGCTCGTTTTTTTCTCTGAAACAGAAAACACTCTGTTCCAACTTGTGATGTCATTTGGTAATACAAGAAGAGTTTTTAAACTCCATACACCTTCACTGGAATCATTTGGAAAATTCCAGCTTTGGAATTTAAAATCTCTACTAAACAAAAGGTAAAAGGTAGCAGTTGATTTGAAAACTACAGCTTCATGACATCACAAGGTGGAACAGAGCATTTTCAGATTTGGAGATGTAAACAAACTAATAATAAAGAGGTACTCAAACATGTGTGAATGAAACAAAACACAACTCCAGGTATGTTTGCGATGAGGTAACAACATGAAAACATGGATTAAAGCTCACAAGAGTCAATTTTGCATAATATAGGAGCTTTAAGGAATCAAAAGCATCGTTCAAAAGAGCCGATTCCTTCCCATCACTAGTCATTACCACAGATAAAAGAGCACATAGTCGGCGTAGCTACCTAGAAACGCCATGACGCAGATGCTGATGGCAAACATGGAGCTGAGACTGAGGCTGTTTCCCTCGTCGTGGAACAGGGCCAGGGCCACTTCGCAGTGGCGCCCCCTGTAGCCCTGGCTGCAGTGGCACGAGTAGCGCGAGGGCGAGTGAGGGACGCAGGTGCCGTGGCGACAGGGACGGCTGGCGCACAAGGTGTAGACGCACACTTTACCCACTGGGCTCTCTTTGGTCAGGTGTCCGGGAGGGCATCTGTGAGAGAAAGACAGAGGGTGAAATGAATGAAGGACAGGGCACGTGTGGGAATACAGCGTACAAAAAGAACTCTTCAGTCTACAGAGCTGTGACTCTGAGCTTCCGGCGTGAAACAGGATCTCTGAGGAGTATCACCTCTTATGTCCAATTTGAAAGATATGCGACAGTGCCTAGAGTACGCCGACGGAAATGGAAAGTTTAGTTATATACCGAGTAGGGATTCAATTCTGTCAACTGGAAATAAGTTTTTTTTTTGGTAATGAAATACGGTTCACAGCTCATCCAAGCTTCTTCTTCAGACTCTGGTGGACACTGCATTATATCTGTCTAAAGAGAGGAGCTAACTACACTGTGCAGTTCAATAGGCTCCATTCACAATTCTTAGGTCACAAACCAGGCATAGTTTGGAAAGATGTGATGAAAACTTCTGGCGGGCTCTGTTCTCTGTAGTAAGTCGGACAAAATCTAGGAAAAATGAGAAAATGGCCCAGTTTTCTTCATCTACAGTACGTGTCATTGTAGCGTTCCGTTAAGTTCGGCAAATCAACAATGACCTCATATCATACCTCCTTCTACCTACACTGTCTGTACGCCCTCCCAGCTTTTTGCCCCACCCAGCATGGTGGGCGGGTCTGCTGTATCCAGTGCCCCCTGGCTGCAGGATCTGGATACTGCCTGCCTCCTGGACTATATCCACTTCCCCCTCTCCTCTCTGGCTGCAATGTCGTGTCATGATGTATATACTGTGTTCTTTTTGTTCTTTTTATTTATTTTTTTACTTTTTTTCTCTGTTATAGTTAGTTATAGTTATTATAGTTAGTATAGAGAAAGAGTTATGAAAGAGAGTATAGAGATAGAAAGATAGTAGTCACAGATGGCAATCTCACAGTTTCCTGTTTCAGTTAGTAGTAAATAAAGATAGTTATGTCACAATTAGACTCACTTGTTTAGTTTGGCTTTATGTGGGATTGTCACAGAGAGTAAATCTTTAGCTGTTTAGTTTAGCTTTGTGGGAGGGTGGAGGGTGGGGAAATGTGGGACTGTTCTTTTTAATCATTGTAAATCGCTTTGTGTCACATTTTTGTATGAAAAGCGCTCTATAAATAAAGTTTGATTGATTGATTGAACCTGATTCCAAACAGCACATACATATACAGTCTTCATTTTACCGCTGATGACGTTTACTTCTATGGGTTTGATCACAGTCAGTCGGCGAGAGCAGAGTCGGGAAATACACCTGAAGTTGTCATCGTATGTTTCCAAATCTCTTTCTGCTTTGTGACGTAAGCGTGAATAGAGCCTATACATAGACCTAGCTAACAAACAGAAACTGTAAACAAGTGATGTGTTAGTTTTAGAGTCGTTTCAGTGTAGTTAACTCCTCCTTCAGGCAGATATAGGGCAGTGTCCACCAGCGTCTGACCAGAACTGAAGAAGCAGCTTGGACAACAAAAACAAAGACAAAAAAAAATCAACAACTTTTGTCCAGTTAATAGAATTTAATTTCTCCTTTGCGATGGATTCTACCTGGACGACTGAGTAGGGATGTAAAAATAATCAAAATATAATAATATATCTTCAAAAGATTCAGTAATATCCTGGACCATCACAATATATCAAAAATGATACGTTTCTTTGCTTAAATTCATTGTTACGGTGCAGCATGAACTAAAAAAACAAAGGGAACTACATAGACTGTAAACATGCAGAAATCTTCCCCTCTTACTCTCCAGATGTACGAACAGATTTATAACATCCTGTTTCAAGGCACTGGAGGTTTCCTGTCTTCCAGAGATTCTCATTTACGTTAAGTGGATTACGGCTGCCCCTGAAAACCCCTTTTGTCACTGTTCTCGTACAACAGCTGCCGGATGTTATGCTTATGTATCCTGACCATATACGGTGTCAATCCTATGTGCGAAATATGTACACCCACACTGTAAGCGTATTTTCATAAAAGTCTAAGTACTAGAGAAGCCCTTTGTCTGAAGTGGATCCTGCCGCATTATTAAAGTTTTCTGCATCCTACCTGAGTCTAAGTTCTTCTAAAGCTCGTCACTTGAAACCATAGACCTTGATCTTTTGCTGCGTTTCAGTGCAGACTACATGAAAAATCACAGTTATTTAGCACTTTGCAATCTTAATTAGTTGGAATATGACAGAATAAAGGTCTTGTCAAGTACCATGAGCTTTATATCGTGAGAATACCACGCAGAGACATTTTCCTTAATACTGAAAAGTTGAAATTGCCTTTGCAGTGGTACTCCTTTGTGGGTATTTGCTGAAAATATCCTCTGAATATCATTGAGCGGCGCCCCCTGCCTCTCACGGAGCTTTATAACCTGAGGCGGAGCAGCAATCACCGTCTATGGATATTCCGTCAGAGTGAAAAGTGTCACGCAGAGAGCCGAGTGTCCAGGCCACGGCTCCAGACTCAGTGGTCCTGCCGAGTTTAAAGGGACAGCTCCGACTCTGAGAGGACACCGTCTTATGTCTCTTCTCTTATTAGTATTCACTCATTAGACAAACTGGAGCTTTGGAGATGCAGCCAGATTGATAAGAAAATACAACTCCAGATATGTTTTTGAGGTCGTAACAACATTCTAACATGACTCACAAGTGCCAATTTGCATAATATGGGACCTTTAAAGTTAATTAATTCTGTTTTTAAGGGTTTTAGAACAAACCAAAAAAAAAAGATTGACATGGCTAATTCCTGCCCGTGCTATTTTAACTCAGCTTCATGTGAATTCGTTGCTACATTAATTTTACTCAATTAATTATAACAGTTTAATGACTTGTTTCTGAAATATTTTCCCTCGCACAGTCAGGGTTAATGTTATTAATTTATTTCTTCGTTTTGTCCCATTCTGTTTACGCTCATTTTTATCCCGCTCAAGAGTAAACTGTTTTCTGCATCTTAATTATGATATTTAATAATGGTGTCGGGCTAATTGCCGTTGTTAAAGGTGCACTGTGTAACTTTTCTGGTATTTCTATGGGATGTGTCATTGCTCTGTCTGGAATGTTCCACTGTATGACCTTAGATTTAACAAATGAAAATGAATAACAAAAAAAATCCTTAAATTTTTTCATTCTCATTGTGTACAATCATAAACAATAAACTTTTGTGCCTTTGTTAACATTATTATTAGTTTGTACGACCATAAACAGAAAAAATTTAAATTTAAATCCTGACATTCTTAATTCTCATTTTGCTTATTTTGATACGATCATAAATGATAAACTTCTGTGCCGTCTTTATCATTATTATTAGTTTGAACGACCATAATACAGTACAATACAAAAAAGAAAGAATTTAGATTAACTAAATTATATTTCACATGCATAATATGTAATTTATTTTGCTATATGTCAATTTTTGTAAAGTTTTGTCATCAATGTACAGAAGCAACCACATCATTTTTGCATTTTTGAAACTATGTAATGAACTCCTTTTCGAGAAATGTGCTTTTCTGTTGTTTACAGTAATATGTGGATAATTATTGTTTCTCTCTTGGCACAAACTGGAAATAAAAACAAATCAAATCAAAATCAATTCAAATCAAACCCAGGTCGTCGTTGAAGAGAATTGGTTCTCAACCTGGTAAAATAAAGGTTAAATAAAATAAATAAATAAATAAATAAAAAATCAAATGTTCCACAGTATGACATTAAACAGCTCTACCTTACATTTAACAAAAGAACGAAAACAAAAAAAATCAAAAATTTTGAAATTCTCACTGGGGTTTAATAATAATAATAATAATAATAATAATAATAATAATAATTATAATAATAATAATAATAATACATTTGATTTATTAGGCACCTTTCTGGACACCCAGGTCACCTTACAACAACATAAATAAAGTAGGATTTAAAATATACAATTATTATTATTATTTTTTTTACGATCATAAACAATAAACTTATGTGCCTTTTTTATCATTATTATTACAGTACAATACCAGAAAAGAAAGAATTTAGATTAACTAAGTTATATTTAGCATACATAATGTCATTTATTTTGCTATATGTAAATATTTCTAAAGTTTCATCATCAATGTACAGAAGCAACCACTCCTTTTTGAGAAATGTGCTTTTCTGTTGTATACAGTAATATGTGGATAATTATTGTTTCTCTCTTGGCACAAACTGGAAATAAAAACAAATCAAATCCAAATTAATTCAAATCAAAAGTTCCACAGTATGACATTAAACAGCTCTACCTTACATTTATCAAATCACAGGTTTTATAGCTCAAAAATACCAAGAAAACCAGGCTGTGACTGTGAGCGGCGTCGCCTCTCCACAGATCTGACCTGTAACTTGGTCTGGTTTGGTCTCCATGAAGGTAGAAGAAAGTTTTAATACTATACTGTGAAACATTCCAGACAAAGCAATAATAAGATCTCCATGGAGAAAAGCATTTGACGTAAACCTCCAGCAGAAAAGTTACACACTGCGTCTTTAATTGCACTAATTTGCTCATGAGCAGCGCAGGTGGTATGGAGCTGGGACACCTGTATGCAAATGTGTACAGACTGAGCCTTCTTACGGTAAGCTCTTTAACTCCCAGGATTTGCCCCATCTGTTTACCCCACCTGCACTCGTGTTGTCTCCACAGATCCACGCAGATCAGGGGGGCGGAGCACTGGTGTCTTCTGCAAGCGTCAGAAGAGCACCCACGGGAGACACCTTGAGAAGTGACCACGGCGAGCCCTTCTGTGTGCCTCTCCACGTCCAGGGGGATGAGGCGGCCGTTAAATCTCAGATCTCGCAAACAGCCTGGAGAGAGACGAAGAGAAAAAAATGAACAATGCTTAAAAGGAATGCTGTGTAACTTTGTGGTTTAGGGTCCGTCACCTGCTTGATTCTATGGTAATGTTGTTACTCTGTCTGGAATGTTCCACAGTTTGACATTAAACAGTTCTACTTTACATTTATCAAATTATAGGTGGTTTTACAGCTCAAAAATACCTAGAAACACAGGCACATGTTTTTTATTCCAAATTGAATTAAATAGTTCGGAATTAAAATATTCTAATAATAATTCCAAATTGAGATTTACATGGAAACACGTTAAATCGCCTTTATTTAATTCCGCTCAATGTCTGGGGGTCGGGAAGGGTTCTGATTGGACAGCGACACGAACGTATTTGCGTCTTTGGGAAGAAAACACACACTTCAGCTGCTACCGGCTTTTCTTTCATCTCGGTTTGTCATTATGCCGCGGACACAAACATGATCCAAACTTTTTTTGCAGTCGTTCAGCTGGAGAATTCTATCTTCGTGCTTTACGTCTGGGAAGGGAAGAATGTCGGAGAAGGAAGAAGACGACAAACTGAGTCGACGACTGCGACTGGTGGAGCCGGATCGCTGGGATCGCGTCAGGAGAACGACCCAACAAGCACGAACGACTGGGATTATTTTTAAGAAGAATAAAAGTTTACATGATCGAGAAATGCATTAATTCGGCTTTAAAATCGGAATAAACCACCCACTTAGTTCAGAATTAAGTGTTTACATGGTCTTTTTAAAGCAGAATTATTTTTTATTCAGAATTAAATTAGTTTTATTTAAAATTAAAGAGATCTGACCTGTAACTTGGTCTGGTTTGGTCTCCATGAAGATACAATTAGATTTAACACCGTACTGTGGAAAATTCCAGACAAAGCAATAACAACTCCACGGAGAAACGCATTTGACGGACCCTTCACCATCTTTAAAGACCGCAGTAAAACACAAGTCCTCGGGCGAACTCTTTCATGGACATTTACGCTAAGGAAACATGTGAAGTCCAAAAACAAAGCTACACCCCACTGACACGCATAGACATTGGCGAGAAGAAGAGAACACACGCTCAGAATACACACACACACATATACGCACACAAACACAAACAGCCCCGGGCTTACCTGCCAGCATGCCCCTTTTTTGCTAGATAGTCTCTTTCTAGCAGCTAGTTTTCTCTCTCTGTGGGAAGTGTGGGGCCTGACACATGATTTAAATACAGATCAGGAGCTCTCACGTCTGTGTCTGTTTCTAAATATTCGGTCAAATCACAGTTGGCAGATTCTCAAATGTGACAAGGGGAATTTTATTGAAAACTCTGGTTAATTAGTCACTGATTTAGACTTCAATGCGAGCTTTCGTTTTCAGTTAAACGGCTCATATTACGTGATTTTCTGATCTGTTCTAATGTTTTCTCATCACAAACAAACCCGGAGTGGTGTTTTGTTTCATCCGCACATGTTAAACACACAAACCCTGCGTATTTAGGTGGAGTTCTTCTCAAACTGAAAGCGCTCAACTTGTTCATGTGGTAATATTAGAGTGACGAGAATTTAAAAATAAAAACCTGGGACATCCCCGTTTTTTTGGTGTTTGGTAATAATAACATTGTGAAATGAGTGCGTAATTAAGGAAAATGGTTATGCAGAGACCAATCATGACTAACATGTGTCAGTATAGTCACATTTTCTTTCTGTTTTGGTCATTTTAAGCAGCTTTTCTGTATTTTACCAAAACAAATTACAATTAATACCTCTGTTTACTGTTGGCAGGGATCAAACTGCTCAAAAATAGGGACACCGGGGACATTTCTTGTATAAAACTGGAAGAAATCCCTGGTTTTGGATAAATCTGCTGGGACAGAGGACATAGGGCTCAAAACTGGGACTGTCCTGGGTAAATAGGGATGTCTGGTCACCCTAGAAAGTGCTCCACTGTGTTTTTAAACTCCATACAGCTTCACTAGAATAATTTTGATAATTTCAGCTCTGGAATTGCCCATCTCTACTGAACTAAAGGTAAGATTAGAGATGTAGACAGACTAATAATAAAGGCTTACTCAAACAAACTCCGGGTGTGTTTCTGATGAGGTAACAGCAATCTGACAACAACTTAAAGCTCACAAGAGTCAAATTTGCGTAATAGACGACCTTTAAATGCGTAGAAGACATGCTGTGTTTGTGTCCTGACGAAAAGAAGTGGTCAAGCATCACCACGGTTGGCAATTTCTTAAGTGAAACTACGAAATGAAATGTGTGCTCCCTAATATAACAGGTGAATATTGTGACAAAAGTAATTTCATTTAAAATTCAGGGCTCATATTACGTGATTTTCTGTGTTATAATGTTGTGTCCCCATCGCAAACATACCTAGAGTTGTGTTTTGTTTCATTCACATGTTTAACACACAAATTATACACATTTAGGCTGAGTTCCCTGATCAAACACTCCACCTTGTGATGTCATGTGGTGATACAGGAAATGCTCCACTGTGTTTTTAACTCCAGACACCTTCACTAGAATCATTTGGATAATTTCAGCCCTGGTATTGCCGATTTCTGCTAAAACAAAACGTAGCTGTTGACGTGACAACTACCAATAAAAAGAATTTCATTAAAAACTCTGGTTAATTAGTCACTGATCTGCACTTAGATAAACAATAATATCGTGATATAAAGGGTAGACATTAATCGTTCGTGGGACATTTTATAAATATTTAGAATGATGATAATTGGCAACAAAAATTATCGCCATAAAACACCAGAGTGTGAAGAAAAAACCTACTTCTCCACGATGTTTTCTTCTAGATCATTGTTGTTTAAATATGAAATCTGTTGATAATATTCAAATTATCATTATTCACATCCATAACATTTTCAAACTGTCAACAACTTTCATACTTATTGTGATATAATCGTTAATCGCAATTATCTTAGTAATCGTGACACCAGATTTCTATATTGTCTCATGCCTAGATTGGAGCTGCCTTTTTCGATTGTTCCTCTGTGTTTTTAAACTCCAACCACAGGATAATGGATAATTTCAGTCCTAGAATCGCTGATTTCTACTAAATAAAAGGTAGCTCTTGACTTGACAACTACAGACAAAAGGAATTTCATTTAAAACTCTGGTTAATTAGTCCCTGATCTGCACTTTGATGCATTAATCTTTTTTTTTTCAGTTAAACGCACAGCCGACATGTACCCAGGAAGTTGTGTCCTGATGAGAAGGAGTTGCTTAAAAACTAAATGAAATGTGTGTTTGCTAATGTACCTGCTGAACATTATGACAAAAGGAATTTCATTAAGAACTCTGGTTAATTAGTCACTCATGTACACTTGAATCTTTTCTTTTTTTTCGGTTAAACGCGCAGTCGACATGTACCCAGGAAGCTGCGGTTGTGTCCTGATGGGAAGGAGTTGCCGACCATCACCAGCGCAGAGTCGATAATGATCTCGTGGCTGCGTCCGGGAGCGGCCGTGACCTCACGCTGCCCCCCGCCGCCGTCCACTCGCAGGCTGAACTCACGCCCCACCCGCTCCAGCTCCACCTCGTGCCACTCGCCGTTATTAAGGCGAAACGAGCGCAGAGTCACGTTGTAGTCTCCATCGCCCAGGTTGTAGAAGACAGCCAGCAGACCTTGGATAACCTGCGAAACAGCACAGAGCGTAGACTGCAGGTGAATAGGAGAAAAGCTGAGATTTAGAGACAGCAATTTCAAATTTCTTCTCTAGTTTAGTCACATAGATGGAAGAAAAAAATGAATTACACGTTTTTTTATCAAAGTAAAAATAAGGCTTTTATGTGTAAAAAACGACTAAATTGACCATTTTTGGGAAAACAGAAGCATGAAAAGAAACATGTTTAAAATTCTTGCTTCTTTTCCTTTTCATGTTACTAAAAAATATATAAAGAGGATTTTGGTCTTATTTAGTATTTGAGAAAACAAAATTTCACTGAAAATTGGCCTAAAAAGTCAAATTTCGCCTATTTTTATGGAGTTCAAACATTAATAAATTAGACTTGGAATTACATATCAAAAAAATCCTTCTGTACATTTCGTCAAAATCTTGTAAAGTGCAAAAATGGAAAGTTTGGTGTGTGTAGCTGCTGCTTTAAGGAGAAAAATGGATTTAAGAAAACGCCCTTTGAAGCTACAATCTCCCATATAACGCTATTGCTGCAAGTAGGTTAAATTCAATATTAATACATCCTTCAATGCAGAGTGGACAGTTTAGTTGTTCTGAAAGCTTGTGTCTCCTCTTCAAGTTCAGTAAACACTTATGAAAAACCTGAGACAAAAGTGAATAGGATGTATTACTTTTAAATCGAATTAGTTCATTGAAAAACCTTGTCATTGAGGCTCTCTTTTGATATGGGAGCAAAACAGCGACGTAACCAATGCAGTTTTAGTTTTACTTCAAACATACACTGTAGAGGTGAGTAGTTCTGTGAGGATAACACATTTTGAAGATTGATATATTGCAATAAATTATAATACTGATGCTAATTTATGCCTCTGATACAAAAATAATAAACCCTTTTAATAGACAGTATCATTAAAAGGCCTGAGCTACTGCAATTAAATAGCAGAATGAACCAATAATTAGCCGTAGAATTTACTTTTCAACATGTTACAGCTCAAATCTCATAACATAACCAAAATACACCAAATTTCACTATTTTTTACAAAGAAAATATTGAACCCCAAAATATATTGTACCAGCTTTCATATACTGAAAGATAAGTCGTACTAATTATTAGGGCCCGACCGATATGGATTTTGTTGCAGCCGATATGATACAGATAAAATGGGAGTAGGAGCTGCCGACATATTTATAACGTAAAAATTCACTGTAAATCTTCAATTGTTTATAAAAATCAGGTTTGGCTCTATTGGATTTTCAATTGGGTTTATTTAGGCGACATTTATTGTTATTCTGCCTCTTTACGTCATATTTAAAGACAGTAGGTCGGCCTAATGGTGTTTGTGTATGTTATTATAGCCAGTAAATAAAGTACTGTAAGTAAACTACCACTATTAGCCTTTTACCAGTAAATACGTGTGCGCTGCGGTAATTAATGATCTGCTAAATGCTCATTTACATATCAATATGTGTCCAGTAACATATATACAGCCACTATAGTCACTTTACAGTCGCTAATAGAAGAGAAAACAGCCTGTTTATGTGTGGGAGCTACAGCAGCTAATCGCTAACCAATGAGAAAGAACCAAAACCAGCTTCACAACTGACACATTTCCCTCACATACCGCTCACACAGGCTCCTCTCAGATCACAAGTCTTATAACAACACTTATAACTGTCCTTTTAATCCAGACACAAAATGATTGTCCGTAAAAAGAAAATAATCTCAGTGTTGTGCACATGGATCTACGGCTGTGGCTGTAAAAAAGCAAAGTGGGGGCAGTACGACATCACATCAATACTTATGTGGAGCCACATATTAGGACATTTACCTGTCTGTAAATTGGATTAAATGGGTGTAATATAGAGAGTCTGAGCTTTAGAACAAGGTAAAACATGTCCCTGTGGAATATCGGCCCATATCGGCAAGATTTTGGCCGATAGCCGATATGTTTCCAAGAGCCCATATCGGCTGATAATATCGGTCAACCGATATATCGATCAGGCCCTAGTAATTATAAGATAAGATAAGATAAGATAGGACTTTATTGATCTCACAGTGGAGAAATTCAACAGTCACAGTAGCTCCAGGACAGTTTAGTGCAAAAAAGGGAAAAAAAGTGTGATGCAATTAAGATAAACAATAATAAAAATAGAAATAATAATAAAAATAATAATATAAAGTGAATAAGTATATGTACAAAATTTACAAAGAGAATTGAAATATAAATACTATATATATAAAATAAAGAAAGTACAAAAACAGTGCAAGTTGTCACAGTCCAGTAGTGACACAGACATGATTATTGCACAGAGGAGTATCGTGACATTATTATTATACCTGTCATGACATTATCATGACAGGTATAGACATGAGGTCGTCCATCTGTGTAGTGTCTTGCCCAAGGACGCAACAACAAACGCTCTAACAAATGAGCTACTACCTCTATAATAATGTGCTTTATTGGCGAGTGAGATATCCACGACTATTCAAGGATTAAACATACAAGAGCAAAAGAACAGAAGAACTAGCAAAAAGGTTGGATCAGGCAATGGTGGTGAAACTGAACACAGCCCAGCGTGGTGGTTCTGCCAGGAGCATATGAAAAATTCAGTGGTAAAAATGAATTCAACAGATATGGAGCCACAAGTCTTTTTAGAGCAAATGCACACATCACAGTGTGAGGAGCTGCAGATATCCCAACGGGAAGGTACACAAGAAACAACAATTATCTTGCGCAGTTAAGGATGAGCGAACACAATGGACTACACCAATGAGGGCCTCCCATAACTGCAGCTTGTACATGTCCAGAGCTTAATTGGAAACAGTGGGCTAAGATAATTCAGATTCCTGGCCTGAATTAACTACTGCTCCCTCAGCATGCCGCTACAGTAGTATGCACACACTCACACACACATTTAAAGCGGACTACACTCTCTCCACACCCTACAAATATGACAAAAATGAGCAAAAAACTCAGAAATCAATATTCTCAAAATGTGATCATGAAAACTGTGTGCACACTCTTTTAGTCGTGGAGCATTTGAATGTTTTTCGGGCAAAATAGTGTTTTCGAATACATAAAAATTACAGGATGGTGCTGATTTGACTGTTTTAAAAGCGGTTTTCCACATAGAAAAAGTCTATCATGGGGTGTATTTGAATATGGTGATCTCTGCAGACACCACGGCCTATTCGTGAAAGAGTGGCCTAATGCATATGCCCATATAGCCTGCGCTAACCTCCGTGTGAAAGTGCAGTTATTTGTTCAGCGTGCACTCAAACCCATATCTCCCCTTTGGAAAAAAGGGTGTGAGAGACAGCCCTTTAAATTAGGGTTTGTTGTCAGCAAACACAGCAGACTCGCTCTCAAGTGTTTTTAAGAGCTCGGAGACAACTGGCCTGAAAACACTGCATCAGATATTTTATACAGCTCAACAGTTTTATCCGCACTTCACAGCCACAGCACAGACTGCAGCCCGTTCCTTTCGCTGCCACTGTACGCCTGCACCAAGTGAGAGGACAGCATTGTTTTTCCTTATGTTATACAACTCTGACAAAGAACAAGACAAGGCCAACAGTTTAGGCAGAACTGTCTCTAAAATACAAGATAAGACCAAATACTGCTGCAGTCTGCCATTACACAGACAAGTTCAGTGCAAACAGCTGACCTGGTGATCCCTGAATATGACAATTTTACAACAGGACATGTACGTCCAGGTTAGTTTGTTCATCACAGAGACATAAGTCTACAGCAGACAGGTGCAGGTGGGCAAACTGAAGAGGTAAAGTGGCAGAGCGGCCACGTGACTTTGGCCCACGGCTCAAAGCGCTGTGTCAAACTCCTCAAGATTAGAACACGAGATCTGACCTTCACCTAAAGGCTGTCTGCACTCAAGATTTACAGAGCAAGTTCAGGCTTTTCCAACTTCACAATAGCAACCAGAGACAAAAATAACTTTGGAATAAAGCAGCCCTCTTTTTTTAAATTACAGTCTCTCACTGGCAACATTCTTTGGACTTACTGAAAGACCTTGTCAAGTACATACATGTGTCAATCACGGCCTCCACAGTATCCACCCATATGTCGCCAACCCTGATATTACTCACTCTCAGCCTGACAAGCATTCGCTGCAATCATTGTCCGGGCCTCATCATCATTTTAAGTCTCACAAACAAAACAATCACAGCTCCCTCTTCACAACCAGACCCGTCCTTCCTCTCAGACCTGCTGCACTTCCACAGCTCCTGCCATGGCACCTGTCCCTCTGCTGCTCCTGTCAGCACCTATCCCTCCTCTCAGACCTGCTGCACCTCCACAGCTCCTGCCACGTCCAAGTCAGCACCTGCCCTTCCTTTGCTCCTGTCTCCGCTCCTAGCTGCACCTGACCTTCCTTTGCTCCTGTCTCCGCTCCTAGCTGCACCTGACCTTTATCTGCTCCTGTCTCCGCTCCTATCTGCACCTGTCCCTCTGCTGCTCCTGTCTACTCCTGTCCATCCTCTGCTCCTGTGTCCGCTCCTAGCTGCACCTGTCCTTCCTCTGCTCCTGTCTCCGCTCCTATCTGCACCTGCCCTTCCTCTGCTCCTGTCTCCGCTCCTATCTGCACCTGTCCTTCCTCTGCTCCTGTCTCTGCTCCTATCTGCCCCTGTCCTTCCTCTGCTCCTATCTGCCCCTGTCCTTCCTCTGCTCCTATCTGCCCCTGTCCTTCCTCTGCTCCTATCTGCCCCTGTTCTTCCTCTGCTCCTATCTGCACCTGTCCTTCCTCTGCTCCTGTCTCCACTCCTATCTGCACCTGTCCTTCCTCTGCTCCTGTCTCCGCTCCTATTTGCACCTGTCAGCACCGGTCCCTCCTCCGCTGCTGTCTGCACCTGTCCCTCTGCTGCTCCTGTCTGCTCCTGTCCATCCTCTGCTCCTGTCTGCTCCTGTCTCTCCCCTGCTCCTGTCTGCTCCTGTCCCCTGTAGGTTGAAGCTGTGACCCTGAGGAGACAGCACCTCCTCCATGGCCTCAGCCTCCACCCTCTGGGCCTCTCCTCATCAAAACTGCACTCAACTATGAAGGTACATTTGTCCTAAAACGTTTGAAAGTGTCAATTTTGATTTGTACACTTTTAAATAAAAATATTTTGAACACAAATTTAGTTTTACAGGTACAACTTAGTACAAGTATATCAGAAAACTGAGCTTTGTTTTGAGGCAAACTTAGTGCAACAAATGTTTCAAAACTTTTGCACAAAAAATGACAAAATTGTACCTACAAAATGTATAAATGTAAAAATGTAAATACCTTATCTTTTACATGCACTCTTTAATTGTATTCTTCGTACAGTGTCTCTGAGTGTTTAGAAAAGCGTGATATAAATAAAAATATTATTATGAGAGCTGTCAGGGTCCGAGGAGTGGCCGTCGTGACTCACCTCCAAACGCAGGTACTCGTTCTGTTCCTGGGAGAGCAGACTGAGGATCACACCGGAGGGGGAGCGTGTCCGGACCCCCAACTGCACATGGGTCTGTCGGGCCGGGACCGACCACAGCAACTGGTACTGGATGTGACTGCGTCCGTCAAAAGAAAACTCTGGAGCTGCTTGTCCATCAAACGGAGACATACACAGAAAAAACTCTTGTTCAATTAATTCAGCTGTCAGACAGGAAATACATGGGCATATCTCAGTGGGAGAGCTGCATGTTCTGTTAATACTCTTTATATAATGTGGCTTTTTATATTCCACCAATGCCTGGGGGGAACCAAAATTAATGCTCTCGTCTCTAGAGGTTTCTAAACATATTATTTAATTTAAAGGTGCACTGCGTAACATTTCTAGTGGAGGATCTGCCACCTGCTTGTCTTCATAGAAATGGTATTACTTTGTCTAGAATGTTCCACAGTATAGATAGTTTACAGCACTACGTTACTTTACAATTCAGATCTTGGAGAGGCGCTCCTATTCACAGAACCAATAGAAACGCCTGTTTAATGTTGTACCATGGGACATTTCAGGAAAAACAATAACCTCTCTATATAGATAAGCAGGTAGCAGACACTCCACCAGAATAGTTGCCCAGTGCAGGTTTAAGAATAATATTTTTGAGCGTACCTTTGTCACACTTTGGTCCTGAGAGTCCAGCCTCACACAGGCAGCTGAAGGAGCTCTTTTCACCATTACAGCGCCCCCTGCTGCCGCATGAAGGAAGCGGCTCCTTGTCGTCACACGGGTCATCATCCAGAGAGCAGGCTGGAATAGTGTTAGTAGCTTCAGCCGGAGAACCAAGGTCATAGAGCTGGAGTGAAGGGGGAATAGAAATACAAATATATAAAAGTCTTCACTCTCAGTGAAGTGGAGAATAGGATTCTCTGTCCTTGCAATCATAGTGGTGGGAGAGTAAAGAGAAAAGTGATTGCCGTTTGAGACACAATTCGATCTTGTGATTTGACACCATAAACTCTTATCTGATGGTGGTTTCTGATTATTTAATGACACGCTGGACAGGGGGCCCTTTTACACTGTGAACATTTTGGCTACAAAGGATAAGGAAACCTAAGTACTATTTGAAATCACACCATAATTATCACGGCTTCAATGCAATCAATGCACCTCAGTGACACTGATTTATTCATCCTCTCCACACCTGACGTGAGCTCCTGTCCAACACACAGCTGCTCCGGGTTCGACTGACACATACAAGTGGAAAGGGACACACTGGCATCTGTGCCAATGGCTCACACACATAGACACACACACCTATACACACACACACATACACACACACAGACACAGAGACACACACACACACACACACAGACACACACACACACACACACACACATACACACACACGACTTGCCTTTTTAGCAAACTTGCTTCACCTCTTTTTCTTTTGTAAAAAACAAAGTGAAGCAGGAGCACTAGAGCAGGTTCCGGAGGAGATGGTTTTCTGCCATTTGGAAAGTGTTTTTAGAGAAATATGTTTTTCCTGTGGAGCAGGTTATACATGTAGGACAGAACCGTCTCATATGAGAAAACGGTCAACAGGCAGCATTTTACAAAGCTGGAGGAAAATGGGTCAAATATGCCTGTGCCAATATGCCAATAAGCCTGTGTAACTAAATATATGTTAATACTGAGGCGTTGTTGGTCTAACCTGCCATGGGACTGTAGCCTGAAATGAGCCACATTGGTTATAAGCGTCCATGCGTAATATTCATTAATATGATAAGTGCTGTCCCTTTCCAAATAAATAAAATAAGGACACAACAACAGAAGACACTAGAGACACTGCTGCCTCATTTGGCACCTGCTCCTATCCCAGTACACATGAAAACCATCCATACTTTGCAGCTGTTGTCAACATTCCCTGTGGGTATGAAGCTAACTGACAGCACTGTTCTGTCTGAAGCTCTGTTACTCAAAAGAGCTGATTTAGTTGGATCTACAACAGGGGACTTTATTTGTGCTATTAAACAAGTCTCTCACAGTTAAATTTACAGCCACAAACTCCTAACTCGTAATCATTATTCGCTCCTGAAAATGTGCTGCTTAAACCAAATGTGTATTCCTCTTGAGTTTTCAGACGATCTTGACGCTTTTTTGGCAGTGTTTGCTAATGTGTGCATTGCGTCACCATAGACATACATGCAGAACACCCCCGCCATGAACGTCTCAGCAAAGTATCAGCTAATAAATCACTAAATACATAACGTACAAGTGGGAAATAACCATGCTGATAGCCAAAAGGGAGAGGTTTTTTTTTTTTGGCATTCACAGTTAGTACATCCTTGTATTTTACATTTGAGCTAAGACCCGTGTCAACTGCATCAGCATTTACCCAACAGATAAAGATTTTATAGGCAACAATGAAGAGATCCATATATCTAAGTAATTTATCTGAACAGGGCTTTAGAGGCTGACCCTGCAGTAAAACATAGGCCACGCTCACATTACAGGTCGAAGTCGATTTTTGGCCCAAATGTGACCTGAATGTGATATTTTCATGTTAACGTGAACAGCCCAAACCAGTTTTTGATTCATTTATTTTAGATGTGCCCCAGGAAATAAATCTGGTTTGAATCTTTTGCAGTGTTTATCCAATTTTTACTACCCCTGAAATGCCGCGCTGTTTCTCCGTCCTGTAGTTTGGTTTTTCTCCTTTTCCTCTATGATTGGTTAATCCACCTGTCAGTCACACCCTCGGAAATCAGGGAGACAGGATGCAGCTTTGGATCCACTCATTTTTGTAAAGTTTTGTCAAAGCGTGTGGTTCTGGCTGATCAGGTAACATTTTATATTTTATCTGAATTCTAAGATCACAGATTTTTTTCATGAACAAATGGCGAAATAAAAACACAAGGATAATGCAGAGGGGGTAATACGAACATTTTAAGACCAAAATGACGATGTGCATGTTGATTTTATTGTTATCATTTTCATTACATGATATTTTATTTTGTTTCCATGTGTAGAAAACTTTGTAACTAACCATTTAGTCTAAAGATTTCGGTGTTTCCAGTCATTTCTTTCTCATATATAGTGGGAGCCTTATTTGTAGAAGATATAGGCCTGTCGAAATGAGCTACCTCTGCCCATATTCATATAAATGAGTGAATAATAGTGATTCTACAATGGGAGCATTATTCGATGGTTACAGTATTTTTTGGACTATAGGTCGCTCTGGAGTGTAATTCGCACCAGCCAAAAAATGCGTAATGGAGAAGAAAAAAACATATATAAGTCACACTAGACTATAAGTTGCACTTTTTGGGGGAAAATTCATAAAATCAGAGAACAAGATCCGACATTTTATTTTGAAAGGCAAGTTATAGTAATAAAACGTTCAGCTCCACTTAAATGAAGGTCCTGATGCTCACGGTTACAGGAGTGAACCTGGAGTCAGGCTCTTATGTTATAAATAGGATTTTTTTGACAGACAAAATAGTGAAAAAAAATTCAGGATCATGTAAATTAAGGAACATTTTAAGGCCAAAATGACGAGCCACAGGATCCCAAGTGCGTCAGCTCTGTCTATTCATAGATTTGGTCTATGTCAGTGGTTCTTAACCTGGGTTCAATCAAACCTCAGGGTTTCGGTGAGTCAATCTCAGGGGTTCGGCAGGGGTCAAGACTCACATCCAACTCATATGATTCATGATGACACGCCCTGTTTGGCCGTTATTGGCTGCAGGAAATTTTATGCTTGCAATAATCTTGTGACTGTCATGATGGTACTTTGTGTAATTTCTTTCTTAATATTTTCCCTTCACACTAACTATATTGAGCATAAAAAGAAAGTGGTCAGATAAATATGTGCAATATGGATTCACATGTGTGCACCAATGAAATATATATACCCATGTTTTGAATTTGAAAAAAACATATTTTATTTTTCCAATTATGAAGGGTTCGGTGAATGCGCATATGAAACTAGCAGGGTTCAGCACCTCCAACAAGGTTAAGAACAACTGGTCTATGGGCTGTCAGTGTGAAATTTTTTATATATAAGTCACACCCGAGTATAAGTCACAGGACCACCCAAAGCATGAAAAAAATGTGACTTATAGTCTGAAAAATATGGTAAATTGGCCTGTCGATATGTGCTACCTTCGGAGCCCTATTTGATGGCATAATACAACTGTCCAAATTAACTATGAGTTGAAATTTGACATAAGTAATGTGTAAAATAAAGTCTGATCCCCATGTGCAAACAGTATCAAACCTGCTTCTCTAATCCAAAGAAATATGTTGTAAAACTGGGGACATTTGCTTTATTGGATCTATACAACTGTAAATGGAAAAACATAAGGTAGCTTATTTCGGCGGGAGAGCATGAATCGATAGACGTCACAGTCGATTTGGCTACAGGGAGCTCATTTTGATGGGGCTGCCCATTTCGGAACGCTGCGGCTAGTCAAGTTATATATTATATTTACACTCTATGGAAGCTAGTGTTTGGGAAAGGTTTTTAGACAATATCAAGCTACAAACCTGGCTATCCACGAGGAGGTTTCTCACACATCCGCTGTAGTGCTTATACTGCAGTTGCGGGTATTCGTATGTGATGTTCTCGTTGACCCCTCCAAGTTGCAGAACATGACTTCCATTGAGAAATCTGGGTAAAAAAGCAAAGACAATCTCAGTATACACTAAACAAGAAGAGAAGAGCTGGCGAAGAATGTGAGAAGAAAGAACGCAAGGACAACTTTTCAAGGCTTCAATTCAAAACACGCTGCGTTAGAAAGAAAAGATGGAGAATACGGAGAGAGGAATGGTACATACATCATATAAACTGTCAAGGTTAAAATTCACACATTCAGGGTTTTTTTTTTTTTTCTCAAGTCAAGCAGTCAGAACAATGCTTTTCTCCAACACCAATATAGCAGAGAATTCCTGTGCTGTTTCCCTCACAATAAAAATAGATGAGTGATGGATAAATTGTATAGCAGAAAGAATTATTCTGTATTGCTCTGTGGCTTTAACAATGGAGGCATAAAATTTGAACCTCACCTTGTAAACACATACAGTGATCTTTTGTGAAGGGTACTTGACTTGTGCAGGTCAGTTAAAAGCAACTGCAATTACAGTCTTAGGTCAAGTACGTAGCAGTTTCACCATTTCCAGTATATCTAATTCATGCAGAGTAATTATCTTAAAAAGACCCATTTTACGCTATTTTCAGATCTAGGTTTTAATGTTGTTTCCTCTTCGCAAACATACTTGGAGTTGTGTTTTGTTTTATTCACCAAAGAACGCTGCATATTTAGGCTGAGTTCTTATCTCATACGGAAAACGCTCTATTCCACCTTTTTTTTATTTAACCATTATTTAACCAGGAAGGTCCCATTGAGATCCGGAGATCTCTTTTTCAAGGGAGTCCTGGCCAAGAGGCAAATCACAGCACACTCAATACATTTATACAATTAAAAACAAGGGAAAGGTCCTTCAGAATAGCATCAAACTCAAACAAAGTTATGAGATGTGGGAGTTGAATTGTCCTTTGCAAAGAGTTCCAGTCTGTAGGCGCCCGATACTGAAAAGCCATCTTTCCTTTCTCTGTCCTTTCTCTGACACTGGGGACAGACAGTGTATATAGACATCCTGGGAACGGAGAGCATAAGGTCCATCAGACCTCCTCTGAACATACGCACTCAAATACATTGGGAGCAGTCCAATGAGTCCTTTGTATATAAATCTGTACCAGTGTGCGAGCCGACGATGTACCAAAGCCGGCCATCCAACCCGTGAGTACAGGTCACAATGATGAGTCCGTGAACTGCAGTTTGTTATGAAGCGCAGGGAGGCATGAAACACTGAGTCCAGCATACGCAAAGTCTGGACTGGGGCATGCGTGTATAGAATATCCCCGTAATCCAGCACAGGAAGAAATGTTGTAGCAACAAGCCTCTTCCTTGCATGGAAAGAAAAACACAATTTGTTTCTAAAATAAAAACTCAACTTTAGGCAAAGTTTTTTTTTACAAGAGACTCAACATGAGGCTTAAAAGAAAGTGAGTCATCAATTAATTTTCCCAAATATTTGAAAGCATTAATGTGAATGAAACAAAACACAACTCTAGGTATGTTTTTGAGGACGTAACAGCATTAGAACACTGCTTAAAGGTGCTTTGTGTAACTTTTCTAGTGAGGGTCTGTATGTTATGGGCTTTTCTCCATGGAGATGTGATTGCTTTGTCTGGAATATTTCACCTATGGTCATGAGCTTTGGGTAATGACCGAAAGGACAAGATCGCGAATTCAAGCAGTCGAAATGAATTTCCTCCGCAGAGTGGCTGGGCGCTCCCACAGAAGGAGCTCGGAGTAGAGCCGCTGCTCCTCCACGTCGAGAGAAGCAGCTGAGGTGGCTCGGGCATGTGTTCCGGATGCCTCCTGGATGCCTCCCTGAGATGGTGTTCTGGGCATTTCCCACTGGAAGGAGGGGAAGACCCAGGACAAGCTGGAGGGACTTTGTCTCTGGGCTGGTTTAGGAACGCCTTGGGGGGAGCTGGAGGAAGTGTGTTGGGTGAGGGAAGTCTGGGAGTCCCTGCTTAGACTGCTGCCTCCACAATCCAGCCCCGGATAAGTGGAAGAAAATGGATAGCAGGATGGAATGTTTCACTGTATGGCATTAAACCTTTCTATCATCATGGAAACTAAGTTACAGGTCAGATCTGTGGAGAGGTGACCCCGCTCACAGTCAGAATTTCTGTTTTTCGAGGTATTTTTGAGCTATAAAACCACCTGTAACTGAATACATATAAGACAGAGTTGTTTAATGTCATACTGCGGAACATTCCAGACAGAGCAATGACATCTCCACAGAAACAAGCAGGTGACGTACAATCAAAAAGCTGCATAGTGCACTCTTAATCCTCACAGGAGTCAGTTTTGCGTAATACGGGCCAATTTTCCACCATTTAAAATCTATCAAATTCCTGCAGTGTAATTATCTTAAGGGTGTTCTCGCACGAGCACCGCGCCGTGATGTGCCCAGAGTGAGGAAAAACAAACTTAGCCAAACCGCAGGCTGTGTGGAACAAGCAGCCAGCAAGATGAGTTTGTATTTTAAGGATTATATCTGTGGATTTTATCAACTGTTTTTCCCCTCCAGATACGACAGGCAGGTACATTGAGGAATTGAACGGCTGGGGTTAAAAACAGTCTCTAACATGATTTAGAAGAGTGATTCCAGCTCTCTGCACGTAAACACCACTGCAGATAGTATTGAACATGACATCTATAATATTGCTGTTCTGTTAGAGGAATGCTGCTCGCTTATGAATGTGAGCAGAATCTGTTAGCGTAGCATGGACTAACAGCCCTGACGCAAGATGTAAAGAGGCACTGTGTAACTTTTCCGGTTGAGGGTATGTCACCTGCTTCCATTTCTCTGCTTTGAATGTTAGTATGGATGTTTTTAAGATTGTTTTTGGATTAATATGGATGTTTTTTCCATATATTTTTGAGCAGTAAATCACACTTGTAGTTGAATAAATACAGATTTTAATACTGTACTGTGGACCATTTAAATCCAAGCATTAACATCTCCATGGATACAAACAGGTTGCATAATGCGTATCCTCTCTAGAAAAGTTATACATCGCACCTTTAAGTATTCAAAAATAACAGAATAAAGTTAACTAGTAAAAAATCTATGAAATTATACAATGGGATATAATTATTTCATAACTTTAAATGCAATAGCAGAAGAGGCAGTGAGTGACTTGTATTTTTGTGTTATACGGTTGAAGATTTTAGCCAGAATTGACTCTTGTGACCTTTAAGCCATGTTACAGTGTTGTTGCCCCCTCAAAAAAATTGTGTTTTGTTTCGTTCTGCATTTCCAAAGCTATACTCTGCTCCACTTTGTGCCTTAAAGTAGTAGTTTTCAAAAGCTACCCTTTTACGTTTTGGTCAGTAGAGATTGGCAATCCCAGGGCTGAAATCATCCAAATGATTCTAGTGAAGGGGTATGGAGTTTTGTATTACCACGTGACATCACAAGGTCGAAAGGAGTGTCTTCTGTTTGAGAGAAGAACTACGAGTAAATCTAAATATGCAGCATGTGTGAATGAAACAAAACACAACTCTGGGTGCTGTATTTTTTGGACCATAAGGCGCACTTAAAATCCTTTATTTTTCTCAAAAATCGTCAGTGCACCTTATAAGACGGTGCATTTTATGTATGTATTAATTCTGGCTGCGCTTCCTGACCTCGAACCGATTTTATGTGGTACACGGTGCCCAAAAATCTGACAAAATGTTTTAGTATTATTATAAGCTACGAAGCCGCACTGCTTGATGGATTATCATATAGAGGATGAAAGCTTTAGAAACACTCGTGCTCGTAGAGCAGAAATCTCTTCGTATTTGGGAAATCCGTGCATATTTGGTTGCCGCTGAGCACAAAACAAACATCCACAAACTCTTGAATGAGTCCAGTCATACATAAAATGTATTGTGTGTATTTCATCCATTAGAACACAAATTGAAAAGTTACAACATCAAGAATCATAAAATGAGAATGTACGATTACTGTGGCGTTTACTAGGACTACAGCAGAACTAAACCAGGTCTTAACCGGGACTAAACCTGGACTAAACAAGGACTAAACCAGGACTAAACCAGGACTAAACCAGGTCTAAACCAGTTCCAAACCGGGATTAAACCAGGACTAAACCAGGTCTAACTGGCAGAGTGATACGTACTGTGCTTCAACATCATATTACGGTGTGTGTGTGAGGACCAAAAATGCCCCCTGTTCAGACACATGCTGACTTACTGTACATGCCTGAATGAAGCAAACTATTTCGGTGCTTGGGATCATTCCGGGTGGATTAACTAAAGAACTCCAACTGCTAGATATTGGTGTCAACAGGTTGTTTAAAGTTAAAATTAAACTGAGAGCTGAGTGGGATCGTTGGACGACAGAAGGCGAGCGGCGGGCGAGTTACTGCCAATGGATCGTGGATGCCTGGGTAAGGTATCAGTCTCACTTAATGCTACTTATAATGCGGTGTGCTTTATGTATGAAAAAATACCTAGTCATCTAGCTCCTTATAATCCGGTGCGCCTTATGGTTCGAGAAATACGGTATATTTGTGATGGGGAAACAACATTAGCATCACAAAACAGGGTAATATGGGCTCTTTAAAGTTAAATAGCCAAACCTACAGCATTAGAACCACTGGCACTCAGATTAGACAGTAAGGGACTGTATGGGATGAGCTGAGGGGCCTCTTCTGCCACTGATGATGAAGCTAAGATAAGATTGAGTTAACTTCTGACACGGGGGAATGAGGAGAATTCGTTGTATGACAGAATATTTTCTTTTTAAAATCATTACAGTCATTGCAGAAGTCAGCCTTCGGATAATCTGAATACCACCAGAGAAAAATGGACCAAGGATTTTAACAGTTTCATAAATCGTAAATGCACAGTACACAACCTGGCGGGTCGGCTTTATTTTTTCCCCCTTGGATTTCAAACGCTTTGTTATTGTGCAGTGCCCCACAGACAGCTGTTATTTAATTATCGATCAACTGCTTGTTTCTATGGCTACATCGGTACTCTTCCTGGAATGTTTCACTGTATGACATTAAACAGCTCTACCTTACATTTATTCAATTACAGGTGATTTTGTAGCTCCAAAATACCTAGAAAAACAGACATTCTGACTGCGAGCGGCGGCACCTGTTCACAGATCTGACCTTTAACTTGGTTTGATTTGATCTCCATGAAGATAGTAAGGTTTAATACCATACTGGCTAAATTTACATGGCATTTTTTAATTCCAAATGAATTATTCTGAATTAAGTAGTTTGGAATTAAAATATTCCTCTTCGAGTTTACATGGAAATAATGATTCCGAATTGAGGTTTACATGGAAAACACGTTAAATCACATTTATTTAATTCTGCTCAGCGTCTGGGGGTCGGAAAGGGTTTTGATTGGACAGCGACACAGAAAAGGCGACCCAACGAGGTGAACGACCAGAATTATTTTTAAGAAAAATAAATGTTTACATGATTGAGGAATAAATTAATTTGGCTTTAAAAACTGAAATAAACCACCCACTTAGTTAATAATCATTTTCATTAAGAATTAAGTGTTTACATGGTCTTTTTTAAAGCGCAATAAATTTTTATTCAGAATTAAATTGTTTTTATTTGGAATTAAAGCTCTCATGTAAATGTGGCAACTGTGAAACATTCCAGACAAAAGCAATGACATCTCCATGGAGAAAAGCATTTGATGGATCCTCCACCATAGAAGTTACACAAAGCACCTTTAAAGTCTATTGGTAGATCATTTTCCTCACCAAATGAAATGCACTCAAACGTTCAAATTTAAGTAATTCTAAAGGTGCACTGTGTAACTTTTCTGGTGGACGGTCCATCTAAGGCTTTTCTGCCTGGAGATGTTATTGCTTTGTCTGGAATGTTTCACAGTATGGCATTAAACCTCTCTACGTTCATGGAGACCAAACCAGACCAATTTACAGGTCAGATCTGTGTAGACGCTATTGCTTTACCTCTAGTATTCCAAAATGTGGCATTAAGCTTTTCAATCTCCATAGAAACAAGCAGGAGACGCCGCCAAGCCAACTTACAGGTGAGATCTATGAAGAGGTGACCCCACTTATAGTAAGAATCCATGTTTTTGAAGGTATTTTTGAGCAATAAAAACACCCATAATTGTATAACTAAACACTGTGGAACATTACAGACAAAGCAGTAGCTCCCCCAACCTGAAAAGTTACACAGTGCACCTTTACCGTGGCTGGATTTTCCTTTTTGCAGTGTGAAATGGTTTCATAAATCGCGAATGCACAGTACACAACCTGGCAGGGTCGGCTTTATTTGTGAGGGCTTTGGAGCTTTTCCCTTTAGATTTCAGGCGCTTTGTTATTTAATTATTGATCTCACTTGTCTCTGTTGGGTGTCACTCCTCGGATTTCACACGATGAGCGGTCCTCTGTCATCGCCCATGAATCCACACCTTCGGTCTCCATGACGATGGCACTGGAACATCGATCAAGGGTGAAACGGACTTCCTAAAAATGGGAAAGAAAAAAATATAAAAGTCATTAGATTCAGTTTGTTTCTGTACCGCAAATATAAGTAAGTGGTCATACAGGTGAGTTAAAAATGTATTAAATCAAAGGTGCACTGCGTAACATTTCTAGTTACGCTGCTTGTCTCCATGGAAACATTACTGCACCATGAAGATAGAAAGGTTTAATACCATACTGTGAAACATTCCAGACAAAGCGATAACATCTCCACTTTAAGTATGGTACAGATGCCTAGATTTGTTTACTTAAAGGTGCAGTGTGCAACATTTCTAGTGATGAGTCTGCCACCTGCATGTCTCTGTGGAAATGTTATTGCTTTGTCTAGACCAGGGGACGGCAACCTTAAACACTCAAAGAGCCATTTGGAGCGTCTCCCACAGAAAAAAACACCCGCGGAGCCACAAAACCCAAAAATGAGGATAACACTGCATGTGATTTTTTTTTACCTGTCTGCTCTGTATAAAAGACAATAGTGTGCTGCATTTATGAAATCAATGAAAATACAACACAGATAATCCACTGAGTCGTGCCCTTTAGTCACACAGAAGCATCAGCACCGAGCTGTTTTCAGTGCAGTGTATGCAAATGAGCCATGCGGTTTTAAGTTTTGTTTCTCTAAAACGGAAACAAATGTGTGCAAAGCTGCATTCAACACATTATTACTAAATGTCTATTTGAGTCCTGCTTGTAGGAAATAAAAATCCAACATTAAATTATCCACCCGCAGCGAACCAACCTGTGTTCGTCATCATTTTATCACATGTACTGGAGCGTGAATGAATCTGCTCACGGAACATGTTCTGTTTTCTTCAGAAACTTTTTTTTTAGCAACCACCTCCTGCATATTCTATTCTTGTTTGGTTTTAGACCTGGTTTAGACCTGGTTTAGACCTGGTTTAGACTTGGTTTAGACCTGGTTTAGACCTGGTTTAGACCTGGTTTAGTCTTGGTTTAGACTTGGTTTAGACCTGGTTTAGACCTGGTTTAGACCTGGTTTAGTCTTGGTTTAGTCCTGGTTTAGTCCTGGTTTAGACCTGGTTTAGACCTGGTTTAGACCTGGTTTAGACCTGGTTTTAGACCTGATTTAGACCTGGTTTTAGTCCTGGTTTAATGGTCATTTAGTCCTGGTGTTAGATCTGGTTTAGATCTGGTTTAGACCTGGTTTAGACCTGGTTTTAGACCTGATTTAGACCTGGTTTTAGTCCTGGTTCAATGGTCATTTAGTCCTGGTGTTAGATCTGGTTTAGATCAGGTTTAGACCTGCTTTAGACCTGGCTTAGTCCTTTTGTTAGTCCTGGTGTTAGTTCTGGTTTAGATCAGGTTTAGACCTGCTTTAGACCTGGCTTAGCCCTTTTGTTAGTCCTGGTTTAGAGGCGCACAGGCGGAGATGCGGTGTGTGTGGCGTATGCGTACAGGTGGATGTGCGGTGTACGCGGCGTACGGGAGGAGATGGGGTGAGACGTTTTATTTGAATGTTACAAGATTACTATTATCTACAAATTTAGAATCACATTTAAAATCGAACTAACTAAAATAAAAATACAATGTAATTAAATACTCATTATTTATTTTCCAAAGTCACAGGAGCCACAACAGAAGGATGAAAGAGCCGCAGGTTGCCGACTCCTGGTCTAGAATGTTCCACAGTAATAGATTAAACCCATCTATCACAAGGGAGACAAGCAGGTTACAGCACTACGCCACATTACAGTTCAGATATGTGGAGAGACGCCCCTATTCACAGAAGGAATACATGTATTTTGAGCAATAGAAACATGAATAATAATGAATAAATGCTAGATGGATATGTTTAAAGTCATACCATGGAACATTGCAAGGAAAGCAAGAACATCTCCACGAAGACAAGTAGGACCCTCTACCAGAAAAGCAGTGCACCTTTAAGTAAAGTACAGATACCTACATTTTTTTACTTACAGGTGCACTGTGCAACTTTTTGGTGGAGGGTCTGCCACCTGCTTGTCTCTGTGGAAATGTTATTGCTTTGTCTAGAATGTTCCACGGTGTAAGTTACCTTTAATGACTATGTTAAGTGGATATGTTTAATGTGATACCATGGAACTCTGGACCGGCCCACCCCCCTGGACCAGGGCACCGCAGTGACCCAAATATGGTCTGAGGTGTGTGTGGTAGTACAGATTACCAGTCCCAGTCTGCTTGTGTATATTTTATGTAAAACAAGATGTATTTTACAAAATGTCCTGTTCTATTGCAAAGGTCAAATTAAGATGTAACTTTCTTAATTCAAGCAATTTTAACTTGGTTAGATTTTAAAATTTTAAATCTGCAGGTGTTTTGTTTCACCTGTTTTACACACAAACCCTGTATATTTAGGCTCAAAAAGAAAAAAACTCCATCTTGTCATGTCATTCTGAAATACAGGAAGTGCTCCACCATGTTTTTAAATGGCATACACCAATAGAATCATGATTTCAGCCCTGGAATTGTCCATCTCTACTGAACAAAAGGTAAGAAGTAGATTTTAACTTGAAAACTACCACTACATGGCATCACAAGGTGGAACAAAATATTTTGAGCTTGAGTAGACAGACTAATAAAGCAGGAATAATTCAAATCATTTTTAGTTGTCTAGATTTTACTTTTCGCAGAGTAACAGTTAATAAACCAGACTAAAGATCAGTCAATCACAAATATTAAAAAGGTTGCATTTGGATAACTTACTTTACTGTTGCTCCTGACGTCCAGGCGGTGCCACCTTCTGTCTGCCACGTTTTTTGTTAATTGGAGAACCAGAGTTCCAGAGCCATGATTGATTTTCAGGGTGGGTGACCCAGCAATTAGCTCTGAAAAACAACATCCAAATTACTGCAAGGTCTGTGAATTATTCCTAATGAGAAAGCTGTTATTTGGAAATGAGGTGAGCCCCGCGGAGAATCACCTTTAATATTTCGGTTATGGAAGCGAACAAACTGATAGATTTTTAAACAAGATAAATAAACGCCGCGAAGAGTTAATGGGAAAATATGTTTGCCAAATTATGCTGAGTTTAAATGTTAATACAGAAATGGATTGGATAAACAGAGAGGCGGAATTTCTATACTTTTGCTCTAATGGAAATGAGTTGGTGGTTGATTCTGTTCTGTATCTAACTGGGTTTGGACAGTGCATGTAACTTTTCCGTTGGGGGTCCGTCACCTGGTTGTTCCTATGGATACGTCATTGCTCTGCCTGGAATGTTCCACAGTATGACATTAAACAGCTCTACTTTACATTTATTCAATTACAGATGGTTTTATAGCTCAAAAATAACAACAAAAATATAGGCGCAAGCGGCGATGATTGGCCCTCGCGTGCACCTACGCCGCACCCCGCAAACGGCGTGCCCTGCACATCACGCCATGCAAATGCTGTGCCCAGCTAACGCCGCGCCCCACACTAACCCTAATAACCCTAAGCCCCAACCACACTTTTCATTTGCTTTACAGTGCATTATATTCAGGCCAAGATCACATATTAGTGATTCAAATTTCCCAGGCCAACACATCCTCCATCAGAACAATTACATAGTGCTCCTTTAAATGATTTTTGAGGAGTATTTGTGCCCCTGGTGGCCAACAGTGAAAAAATCACAAAATTCCCAAATTTTGGTCAAATCCAATAATGCTGACGTTTCATGTCTAGGGGACGCTGTAGTGTAATTTTTCATATGCTTTATAGTGTATTATATTCAGGCCGAGATCAGGCATCAGTGACTCAAATTTCAGCACGATCGGACTAAGCCGTTTGAAGCCGCACTTCTCTAGATGATGTACGGTGATTTTCAGCCCTGTGGGTAAAGTAAAAGTAAAAAGTAAAAGTAAAACCATACTGCAAAACATTCCAGACAAGGTAATAACATTTTACAGAAAGAGAAAAGCGTTCAATGGACCCACAACTCGAAAAGTTACACAATGCGTCTCTAAATGTTAACGGAGAAATGTACTGAATAAACGTCCAGGCTTTAAACTTCTAAACGTGCGCACTTCATCCAATTAATTGTGTTTTTATGACTTACAATAAGATCTCTGAGTAACTTTCTTGAGCTTAAGAACTTGTACAATGTGTTTATTGTATTGTTTCCTTTTATGTTGTGATAGTAAATGTCCTTGATGAAGACAGTGCAGCTTCTGTCTTGTTTGAATACAATTCCTTATATGCAAGGCTGTACATTAATAAATTAATATATAAAGTTAGTTACAAAGTGGACTGACCGATGTTTCTCCGAGTAGCTATTATTTATTCAAGTCCATTCTAAGAAAACAACATATTTTATTAAAGCTTTGTGTGAGCCTTGTTCTAACGCGGTTACCTCATCAAAAACATACCTGGAGTTGTGTTTTGTTTTATTCACACGTGTTTGAGCATTTTTATTATCAGGTTGTCTGCATCTCCAAAGCTCAAGATGCTCTGTTCCACCTTGTGATGTCATGTAGTGGTCGTCTTCAAGTTAAAAGCTACTGTTTACCTTCTATAGAGAGTAGAGATTGGTAATTCCAGGGCTGAAATTGTCCAAATGATTCTAGTGAAGATGTGTGGAGCTTAAAAACACAGTGGAGCGCTTTCTGTATGACATCACAAGGTGGAACAGAGTGTTTTCAGTTTGAGAGAAAGACTCATCTTAAGTATACAAGGTGTTAAACATGTGTGAATGAAGAAAACACAACTTCAGGTTGGTTTTTGAAGAGGAAACAACATTCTAACATAGAGCAGATCCGAAAATACACAGGCCCTTTAACACACACCAGAACAATGCAGCGTCCAGCCAGTACCACTGGCTATTCTTGTTTCTATGTGGATGTTGACTTAGAATTAAAACTAGTCAATAGTACCAAACAAAGTCCAATCATGTCTCATTACAATTGCAGTTTACCAATCAAATGTATATTTTAAAGGAAAGGGGAGTGCGTTTTCTCTAATGATTCTGGAAAAGAGATAGTTGTTTCGATCACTGGACTCGACTGGGGAGTCCAATTGCCTCGAGTGATTAAAAATGAGTTGATGGTTGCTTCTGTGCTGGGTTTTTCACCAGTACACCAGACAGAGCCCTGCTTCAAGTACTCAAGATAGATTTTTGCAAAGGACAAACTGTGATAAAGGTGAACGATATAACTCTTGGGTTAGGGGTCCGTCACCTAGTTGTTTCTATGGATATGTCATTGCTCTGTCTGGAATGTTCCTCAGTATGACTTTCCATCTTTCATTTATGAAATTACAGGTGGTTTTATAGCTCTCCATGAAGATAGAGAGGTTTAATACCATACTGTGGGACATTCCAGACAAAACAATAACATCCCCACAGAGAAAACAATTTGCTGGACTCTCCACTGGAAAAATTACGCAATGCACCTTTAAAGGGCTCATATTATGCATATTATTTTCTGATCTATGTTCTTTCTCTTAAACACAATGCACTCTGATCCACCTTGTGATAATATAGGAAGTGCTCCAAGGTGTTTTTAAACCCCATATACCTTCACTAGAATCATCTGGATCATTACACTCAATCTCTACTGAGCTAAAGGTGAAAGGAGCTGTTAAAGGGACAGTTTGGAAATTTGGACATAGGGCATCATTTCCTAGTAAGACAGAGTGTTGGAGACGTGTGGAGACTTTTTTTTTTTAAATAGTCCATCCAGTCCTTGTATTTGGAGAGGTTGCTGGTGCTAGGCTCGTGCATGTCAATGGGCATAGTTGTCCTGCCACTAAAAACAGTCTTACCCACTCCACAAGGCAAAACTATTATAGCTCCAGACTGTCGTTGTGAATGTCTATGACAATAGAATAATGGTTGAAATAAAACTAACCTTGCATCGCCTGAATCGTTGCATGCTGAGGGACTATTTTCTCATATATCAGTTCGCCACTGCCAAGCTTTCTATCAGGAAGTACAACTCACTGCTGCTGCTCAGACATAAATCCTTCAAATGCAAGGTTGGTTTTACTTCTAAAATTATTCTATCAACACAGACATTCACATGGACAGTCTGGAGTTATACTAGTTTTGCCTCAGGTGCACTGTGGAGTGGGTAAGTCTGTTTTTAGTGGCAGGACAATTATGGCCATTGACATGCACTAGCCTAGCACCAGCAACCTCTCCAAATACAAGGACTGGTCTCCACATGTCTCCAACACTCTGGCTCACTAGGAAATGAGGCACTACGTCCAAAATTCCAAATACCGTAAATTCCGGATCACAAGCCGCTACTTTTTTTCTACACTTTCAACACTGCGGCGTGTAATATGAAGCGGCTTTTTTATTATTTTTTCATCGCGGGAAAAACATGGACCAATAAAATGAATAAGTAGTTCACTGAGGTCCAATGAAATTGTATGATTAATCACAACTTCCTTATTTCAGTCTTTCTGCTAACCCTCATCAACATGGAGAATACCAGACGAAAAGCATATGATGCAGCTTTTAAACTAAAAGCGATCACTCTGGCAGTTAAAGAAGGAAATCGAGCTGCTGCCCGTAAAATTGGCATAAACGAGTAGATAGTGCGAAGGTGGAGGCTCCAGCAAGAAGAACTGAGCCAGTGTAAAAAGACAACCAAAGCTTTCAGAGGTAACCATAGCAGATAGCCTGAGCTTAAAAACTTTCTGGAGGACTGGGTTAACACGCAAAGAGCACGCGGCCGCGGTGTTTCCACTGTACAAATCAGACTGAAGGCTAAAGCGATCGCTACCGTGGTTTATTCCCAGAGCGCCAAGGTGTGTATGTGCATGTCGCGTGTGTGTGTCCCAAGTGTGTGAAGGTGTGTAAGTGCCTGTGGCGCGTGTGTGTCCCAAGTGTCACCAGTGAGCGAGTCCGTCCCCAGAGTTCAGCGGGGACGCGTCCGGCCCATCCCGAGGCGCTCCAGGCGGCGGGGACGCAGAAGCGAACCCCCCGCCTAGTCTTTGGCCAGCGGTTTATAATATGGTGCGGCTCATATAATTACAAAATTGATTTTTCTTCATAAATCTGAGCATGCGGCTCTTAATAGGGTGCGCGCTGTAGTCCGGAATTTACGGTAGTCCCTTTAACATGAAAACTACCATATGACATCACAAGGTGGAACAGAGCATCTTGAGCTTTGGAGATGTAGACAGACTAACAATATGAAACAAAACACAATTTCAGGTATGTTTGTGCTGAGGAAACAAGATTCTAACTCACAAGAGAGAAATTTTGCGTAATATTGGCCCTTTAAACATCTCCACCTGAAACTACAGTAATGGTGCTCCAGATGTTTAATCGCAGTTATCTATCAGAGTTTGTATGTTTTAAACTGGGGTACCCGCTGCTCCAATCGTGGAAGGAGGAAGTAGGCACGAGCTGTAAGAATAAATCATTTTCATTCCAAAAACAGTGGGTTTGTTAGTGTAGCAGCCTGCTCTAATTAGTTTATGTCAACTCATTAGCATGTGGAGTCTACACTATGTCACTGTGATCCAATTCTGTGTTTAAAAACTGCTACCAGACTATTCTTTGTAAACAACGGGCTAACAGAATAGTCAGGATATGTCGATGGGGAATCAGAGGTGGAACAAGTACTTGATTTTGCTACTGAAAGGTGCATTTTGTAACGTTTCTGGTGTCTCCATGGAGCTATTACTGTTTTACCTCGATTATTCTACACAGTATGGAAATAAATCTGGTATTCACACTTGAGACACGTTAATGGTCAGATCTATGGAGAAGCAAGTCTGCACATATAAGAATTTATGTTTTTGTTGTTTTCATTTTTTAATCTAGATATTTTTTGAGCTATAAAACACCTGTAACTGAACAAATGCAAGGGAGATGTGTTTAATGCCATACTGTGGAACATTCCAGGAAAATATATCATCAGCACAGAGACAAGCAAGTTGTAGAACCTCCATCTTAGAAGTTACATTGTGCAGGTTTAAGTAAAAGTACAGATACCGGAGCAAAAAAGTAAAAAAGTATCACATGAAAAAATTTATTTAGCAACTTTTCTGGTGGAGGGTCCGTCACCTGCTTGTCTCCATGGAGATGTTATTGCTGTCTCTAGAATGTTCCACAGTGTAGACTACACCTTTATTTCAAGGGAGATGACTATAGGCTGTTACAGGTCAGATCTGTGGAGAGGCGACACGATTCACAGAGAGAATTATTGTATTTTTGAGCAATAAAAAGACCCGTAAATGTGTTTAATGTCACGCCATGGAACATTCCAGTCAAAGCAATAGCATCTCCATGGAGAAAAGCAGGTAGCGGACCCTCCACCTTTAGGTAAAGTACTGATACCGAGAATTTTTAACTTAAGTGCAGTACCCACCCACTGAGGGGAATACAAGTATGACCTATGCAGTGTTCTACTCGCTCATAAAAGTCTGAAGTACTTCCATTTCATCCCATTAGTTTAAAGGTGCACTGTGTAACTTTTCTGGTGGAGGGTTCATCAACTGCTTCTCTCCATGGAGTGTTAATTCGTTGTCAGGAATGTCCCATGCTGAAGCAGTAAAATATTTCCATGGACATAAGCAGAAATTAAACTAGGCCTAGATACAGGTAAGATCTATGGAGCGGCGTCTCAGTGTATATAAGAATGACTGTTTTTCATAGTATTTTTAAGCAATAAAAACATCTGTAATGGAATAAATGCAAATGCAAAGTTTAAATGGTCCATATTATGATATTTTCTGATGATTTATTTAATGTTGTTTCCTCATTAAAAATGGACCTGAAGTTCTGTTTTGTTTCATTCACACAGATATTATTTGGATGATTTCAGTCCTGGCGTTTCCAATCTCTACTGAACTTAAGGTGAAAGGTAGCTGTTAACGTGAAAACTACCACTACATGACATCACAAGGTGGAACAGAGTGTTTTGAGCTTTGGAGATGTGACTAATGACGCACGAAACATGTGTGAATGAAACAAACCACAACTCCAGGTATGTTTTTGAGGAGATACTAGCATTATAAAATGGCTTAAATGTCATAAGAGTCCATTTTGAGCCATATAGGACATTTACTACAGCACTGTGCTATAACAACCACCTCTCCATGGAAACAAGCAGGTGGTGGACCCTCCAGAAAAGTTACACAGTGCCCCTTTAAGCTCCACGAATCAAACGCACATGACACAACACTATTTCTCCATAAGTTTTGTTATCTTTGCTCCACTAATTAAACTTATCACATTAATTTTCAAGTCGGTAGCACGTTCTAATTAACCCGAAGTTTGTGTGTTACCTAGGGCCATGTAATCCTCACTGTCTCCAGGCATCAGCGTCGCCAGCGGGCCTGAATAGAGCAGCAGTCCGTCATCCTCTTCTGTCATAAACTCCAGTGAAAGATGGCTATCAAAGCATGGCCTTATAGGGGGAAACCAGGCATAGCCGTTGCCAAGGAAACTAAGTCTTGTCTGCTGACAGTCAGGGCCCTCCAGCTGCGGGGGGCACTGGCACCTGTAGCAAAGGAATAAAAAAAGGAGAGGGGGAAAAAAAGACGTATAAGTGAAAGTGTCAGCTCTGTCTTTGTTTCGGCGCCAAAAATGCTTCACCGTCCATTCTCTGGGCAAGGTGACCTCTACTTGACAGGTTTGGGGTTTCTTAGGGTTTAAAGCGCCCAGATCACGCTGTTTTCTCTAGTTATAATGTTGTTTCCTCATCACGTACATACCTGGAGTTAGGTTTTGTTTAATTCACACATGTTTAAACACACAAACCCTGCATATTTAGGCTGAGTTTCTTTTTCAAATCATACTGAAAACACTGTTCCACCCTGTGATGTCATGTACAAACACCTTTACTAGAATCATCTGGATTATTTCAGCCCTGGAATTGCCAATTTTTGCTGAACTAAAGGTAGAAAAGCGAAAAAATGCATAGCACACGCAGAAAGCTTTGTTTCTTTTTTTTTAACGTGGTCCAAAGCTAAAAAAAAAAAAGATTTGATGAAGGCTTTTTTGCTGAAACATTTTTTTTTTTTTTTTAAAGTAACAGTTAACTTGAAAACTACCTCTTCATGACATCACAAGGTGGAACAAAGCATTTTGAGCTTTGGCTATAGACAGATTTATAATGCAGCTTTACTCGAACATGTGTGAATGAAAGAAAACACAACTTCAGGTTTGTTTTTGATGAGGAAACAGCATTAAAACATGTCTTAAATCTTACAACAGTCATTTTTTCCTTTAAAATTCAACAAATTTTAGAGATTAAAGTAGCGCAACTGCAATTACTTAAAGGTGAATTCTGTAACTGTGAATACAACATTATTTTTAGATGTCTCGAACAACACGACAGTATAAAAAAAAGAAGAGGTCAATTAGGATTCAGCGTGGCAGTCTGTTGGAATATCTGGCATCATGCAAAAGGATTCAGCTCTGGTCTAGGAGGAGCAGCTCAATAATCCAGTAATACACTTAAATTCATTCATAAATATTCATGTGTAAGGTTGCTACAGTGCGTGTAGTGGATTTTAAACCAGATGCCCTTCCTGTCAATTCAATTTACATTATTTTTTGATAGGCAATCCTGCTCAGAGTCAGAATGCCTGTTTTTCTAGGTATTTTTGTAACTATAAAACCACTTTTCAACATATTTTTGGACTATAAAACCACACCAGAGCCATTTTAAAACCACTCCAGAGCCACTTGCTACAGTGTGTGAGGTGTATTTTAAACCAGATGCCCTTCCTGTCAATTCGTACCACTTTATTTTTTGAGAGACAACCCTGCTCACAGTCAGAGTGCCAGTTTTTCAAGGTATTTTTGCAGGAGAAAAGCACTTTTCAAAGTATTTCTGCACTATAAAACCACTCCAGAGCCATTTTAAAAGCACTGCAAAGCCACTTGCTGCAGTGTGTGTGATGGGTTTTAAACCAGATGCCCTTCCTGTAAATTCAAACCACATCATTTGAGTAGCAGAAAGATCTGAAACAGCTTATTGTGCACTACAATAATTTTGATTACTGATTACATGTCATTTCTTTAGTTTCAGCCCATAAAAATGAAATGCAGATCTTATACAAAATAAATATATAAGGGAAATATATCTTGCTTTTATTTATTTGAATGGAGTGTATTAAGGAGACAGCTAATGTATGCAAATGCCATAATCTAATTTAATGAGAAACCATATTTTAATGTTGATTAATTGTAAAGCAAATTCACCATTATGCTAAAAAGCTTTGAAAATGTACCCGTGTGTGCGCTGAATTTCTATTACATTTCACTTTCAACTAAATCCGCAGACTTGTATGAAGGAGTGGACTCATCATGAAGTTGGTAGTACCAAGTTGGTAATACTTTGCAGTCATCAACATTGTCTGGGTGCTAACTGTAGGCGTGCTCTGCCTGAGGCTTTGTAGAACTTAAATCTGAGCTTTATTTGAACACAATCTGAGGAGAAAGAACGATGGATCTACAAGAGGCGAGATGATTTGTGCTCTTAAACAAGTCCTTCTGAAATAATGTTACAGTCACTCTCAGCTTTTTGTAGAAAATCAAACCATAAACGCTTGTATAGATCACAGGCTTTTCAAATATGTTGTTTAAATCCATTTTGTGTTCTTTTCTTGAGTTTTTAGGCGATCTTCAGATGACTTTTGGGCTCTTGCTAATGTGTGCATTTCATCACCATGGTAACATTCCGCCATATGCATGCATGCAGAACACCCCCAGCGTGATGCCACTGCAAAGAATCAATAGGAGCGAATTTGGAGCCGAGTTCCTTATTTAGAATAGGAATTTATTTAAAGACAAAATATCGAAATAAAAAAATAAAGATCATATAGAGCGGGTTAATACGAACATTTAAGACCGAAATGCCAAAGCTCACAGCAGCAGTAACAGTTTCAATGTAAAGTCGATTGAAAAAAAAAAAAAAAAAAATCATAATTTCGATGTAAAGTCATTTTAAAGGTGGCTTGTCCTCTCCAGGTGGGTGGAGAGGTGCTGCCTCTAGTCGAGGAGTTCAAGTATCTCGGGGTCTTGTTTACGAGTGAAGGGAGGATGGAGCATGAAATTGACAGGCGGATCGGTGCAGCATTGGCAGTGATACGGTCAATGTATCGGACCATTGTGTGTCGAGTTAACGCTCAATCTACGTTCCTCCCCTCACCTGTGGTCATGAGCTCTGGGTAATGACCAAAAGGACGAGATCGTGGATACAAACGTTTGAATTGAGTTTCCTCCACAGAATGGCTGGGCGCTCCCTTAGAGATTGGGGAGCTCAGTCACATGGGAGAAGCTCAGAGTAGAGCTGCTGCTCCTCCACGTCGAGAGGAGCAGCTGAAGTGGCTCAGGCATCTATTCTGGATGCCTCCTGAGCGCCTCCCTGGGGAAATGTTCCAGGCATGTTCCACCGGAAGGAGGCCCCGGGGAAGACCCAGGAGGGACTATGTCTCTCGGCAGGCCTGGGAAGACCAGCTGGAGGAAGTGTCCGGGGTGAAGGAAGTCTGAGTCCCTGCTTAGACTGCTGCCCCCCCGATCTGGCCCCGGATAAGCAGGAAAAAAATGGATGGTAAATCAATTGGAGCCAGAGTCGATGGAGCCAAAAGCGCCCCCATTCTCACTTCCCATTTAGAACGTGGCGGCTAGCGGGTTAGCTATGTCCATTTATAAATACAGTCTATGCTTTCTACTGAACCGCAAAGGCCAACCTATTCCATTCATATGAAGTTTAATTTGATTATGTAGAGAGGTGTATCTCATAATAGAGCAAACCTTGTCCATAATCCAGACCATAAAGTTGCTGGAGCACGGGGATGTTGATTTACACTTTGCATGCTTGCTGCTCCACAGACCAGACAGCAACAAGGGCATTTTTATCAATCGATTGTTAGCATGAACCATAAATCCTTGAATATTCAGTTGTACGTCAAATCAATTAACCATGAGCACAGCACTTCTCTGATCTGGTTTTTATCTATTACAGCTGCCTGCACCTAACCCTCTGGAGACTATTCCAACTCAGCACACAACCTCTTTTGTTAAGAGATAATTAATTCTATTTCTTTCACTTTTCTATGCGCCGAACCACCACTGATTTCCTGGACTTCGCACATCCCTCCCATACCAGAGCCCTTCTCATTGTGGAGGTATTACACAGTCTGGTTGACATCTGTGCAATTGCCTTTTCTTGTACTTATCTGTTCTGATTAGACTCTGATTGTTCGGCATCGTCGCTCTTGCAGAAACATTAGAAGGAAATGAATGTTTTCGGTGCATCGCTGTGGCGTGTTTGAGAATGCGGTCGCTATGGTAAATATTAATACAAACAGCCATATTAAAGGTCAGTATTACACAAAACGGACTCTTTTTGCGCTTTTAGCCGTGTTATAATGCTGTTACCTCCTCGAGAACGTACCTGGAGTTATGTTTGAGTAGAGCTTTATTAATAGTCTCTGTCTGCGTCTCCAAACCATAAAAAGAAGTGGACTAAGGGAGTGTGACGTCACCTGTAGTGTTCGGCTCCAGTCAAATGAAGCTCATTGAGACCGGCAGTTATAGAGGTGAATTTGGAGTAGCGTTTCATATCAGAAATAGGAATATATTTAAGATAACTATAGTTAATACAAGCGGTTTAATAGCAAAATTAAAGGTGCAGTGCGTAATGTTTCTAGAGAAAGGTCTGCCACCTGTTTGTCTCCATGGAAATGTTATTGCTTTGTCCAGAATGTTCCACAGTATACTGTAGATTAAACCTATCTATCACGAGGGAAACAAGCAGGTTACAGCACTACGCTACATTACAATTCAGATCTGTGGAGAATCACATATGTATATTACACAAAACGGTCTCTTTTTGCAAAAACAATCCTGGAGTTGTGTTTTGTTTTATTGTCACATGTTTGAGTGGCGATTTATTATTAGTCTGCTACTTCTGCAAAGCTCAAAATGCTCTGTTCCACCTTGTGATGTCCTGAAGTGGTAGTTTAGTAGTACCAGCTACGTTAGTCGTTAACAGCTACATTTTAGACAACTGGTACAAAGATTTTTTCGATTTAATTTCTATGACTAGGCTGCTCAGATGTACACAAAAAACAAACATACTGTTGGCCCACGGACTATGGCTAAACCCCATTGGGACAAAGCACAGTAAAATAGAATAACACACTGTTATCTGAAAAGGAAAATGTCAATGTATGTGTATGGATAGGCTTGTATAATGTATGTAAGTGCATTCTGGGGTTGGCAAAAAAGAAAAAAAAAAAACAAAGATGTAAGGGAACAGAAAATATGTAAATGCAAATTTGATTTGACAGCCCTAAAATGTTAATTCACACATGCACTGTGTTGAGAAACTGTACTGCACACAATCATCCCCCTTCTTTTTTGTTGTGTGTTTTTGTTTGTGTGTTAGTTGTATATTTTGTTATGTTTTATGTTTATTTAATGACAAAAAAAAAAAAAGCTACGTTTTAACTTTACTTCAGTAGCGATGGGCACTTCTAGGACTGAAATTTCTAAATGCTTCTAGTGAAGGTGTATGCCGTTTAAAAACACAGTGGAGCACTTCCTGTATTACCACATGACATCACAAGGTGGAATAGAGGGCTTTCGGGAACTCGGTGTAAATATGCAGGATTTGTGTGTTAAACACGTGTGTACGAAACAAAACACAACTCCAGGTATGTTTGCGATACGGAAACAGCATTACAACAACAGATCAGAAAACAGCACTTTAATACAAAAAAAAAGCATAAAGGGAAGAGATGCGTTTGGTGATGAGAGGGCGCGCGTTCAATCACTGCTCTGGTGGGTACAGAAAATAGGGGTTGATCTGGCTCAGTCCTCTCCTCTGCAGGCATGTGAGACGGGCTGGCGCCTCCGATAATGTCAAAGCCATCTATTTTCATGCAGTGCTGAAGAAAGCCGTGTGTACCCAGGCTGTTAGGGGCTGTTTCTCCCCTTTTCTGTTTATTCTGCGGAGGGGCCACACATGTCAAGAATACTGATCTGTACAACGCAAAGTGGTCTCACAGGCGAGCGTGTAGCCTAGTGCACGCTATAGCACACATCACCTCCGAGTCTGGCTGGCCCTTTCATGTGGCTCTTGAGAATGCAGGAAATCAAGGAGCAGAAACCCATGTATTCCCCCTTCTGACTGACAATATCTGATCAGCTGCAGTCTGGGGGTTGCCTGTTAAGATTCTTCTACAAAGGATACTGGGTAAAATATAGGACTCTTTGTGGTTGAAATGCAATTCACATAAGAACATGCAGCCCGTATAGGACAGATAGTCTTCTTATACAACAAGAGATCTCTCAGAAGCACCAGAATCAGCAGCTGCAGAGACAATTTAAAGATAAAAGTCAAGCAGAAAAAAGGGAGTACTCCGTTTTCTTTGCCCTCTCCGCCTTTGACAGAGTTGCATGTTCATGTAAAAGGCATTAAAGGAGATTTGGAGAAGTTGTGAACATAGAGGGGGCAAGAGTTGTGTTAATCCCCCTGCCCTATATTTATTTAATCTGGGCATTAGCGTTTTCTTAAAATGAACGCCGTGCTGTTTCCTCTGTGATAAACGACCACAAAGGCTACGACATTTCAAGATTTAAACCGTGGACTTGATTATTGATACTTTGCAGATTTTGAATAAAAGTTCAAGTTTTATCAGCATATAATATTAATACGGTGCTTGGGTAAGATTTCGCGCAGCATGTTTTTAAAATGTATTTGAGGTTGAGCTGCCAAACGATTTCTGATTCAAGATGTTTTGAGACATACTGGGCTGAGAAAAGGAATACAAAGAATTATATCGAGCTAAGGGTGGGAAAAATGTAGATCTCATTTAGTTTGTGTTATACTAGTGACTGATATTCAGACAATGAATCTTTTCCACTTTAAGAAAATGCTGTGAGAACTCCAGATTTATCTATTTACAAAGTGTTCTTACGCAGACAAATTCCTTCTTAAGTGACCCAGCTACAAACACCTCCACGCTGATTTACATTTAATTTACATAGAAAATGAATACGTATTTGGTTAGAAACGCCCTCTGAACTTCCAAATATGGTCAATACAGGTTTGGCTTTATGACGTGTGAGAAGGTGAGGGAGAGAGTGAACGAGGTGGTCAGGTCTCGTCTACAGACTATGGCTGTTTTACAGCTTCAGCAGCTATTTCAAATCTCCAAAAACTCACTTAAACACACTCAGAATATAGGGAATATTTAAGTCATAAACTTACTGAAATAAGCGGCTGCTTTCATTGCATTTATCCCACAGTAGAACAGAGAGGGAAGGAGGCTGACGTAGGGGTGCATAAGAGTGTGCTCCTCGTCATGAGGAGTCAGGGGGGTGATGAGGGGTCAGGGGGGTGATGGGGGGTCAGGGGGGTGATGGGGGGTCAGGGGGGTGATGGGGGGTCAGGGGGGTGATGGGGGTGTTGAGTCCAGCGCGGTGACCAGGCTCAGGGCTGTGTCAGAGGCCCATATGAAGAGCACTGGGCCTGGGACAGACTGAGGCTCACTGCTGTTAGACCCAACAGACCACATGCTCTATGAAACGCCTCATAAATGTTATTGGATCACATAGTTATATGTTTATAGGAAATAATTTAAGAAAATATATAACTTACAATCATGGAGGAATTTTTAGTTGCATTATCAGAGTAATAATATACTAAAACTATAGTATATTTGTTCTTACGAGTGCTCCTGTCTGTTCATCAGATTTGTTCTTCCAGAAACACATTTTCATTTAAGAAAAAGTTTTGTGAATGCCAAAAATGTTTGTAAGGAGGCCTTAAGTGCTAATTTGTTTATAAGAATGTTTCTTGAACGAGGTCTACAGTTATGCAAGAAATGGTTCATGTATTTGTACAAACATGAATGGGCAGTAAAAATATACTTTGCATTCTTGTTTCAAAGATTACACAGCAAGTTAGCATGGTTTCATTTTAATCATTTCTTTGTGCTACCTTTTTATTATAGACAACAGAGTCCGATTTTGAATTCTGCATACCTCAAGCTCCATAATGAACAATGCATGTCTTTATATCGCTGTTGTTCACTTTTCACTTTTACTGTTGATAATTCATAGCATGTGTAATTATTTGGTGTATCTGTTAATCTTCTTTCCTAACAATAAAAACCTATAACAAAAAGTACTGATACTTTGCAGCTGACATCATCAACTTTCCCTGGGGGTGTGATGCTAACTGTAAGCACTGCTCTGTCTGAAACTCTGTGACTCAAGTTCGACTTTAACCTGAACTTTATTTTAACACAATCTGACCAGAAAGAGTCAACAGTTTTTCAGTTAGTCATTCTCACCATTTTGATTAAAATTATCACAGGCTTCTGAAAAAGTGTTATTTTAATCCATTTTGTAATTTTCTTGAGTCTTCAGACTAGCTTAAAACAGTCGTGATTGTGTTGGTTTAATGTGTGCACAGTATCATCATGGAAACTTCATAAACATATAGGTAGAACACCCCCGGAGTGAGGTCACTGCAAAATATCAAGTGGCATATGTAATGAGTCAACAGACGGAGGGAGCTAAAGTTAAAAAAAGTATAATAAGTGAAAAAAAGTAAAATATATATGTTCCAACCAAAAATACATAGCACTAGGATTGGAGTAATAGTCGTCTGGCATATGTCAAGCTGAAGTGTCGGGTCAGACCAGGAAAGCAGCCTCTAGAGCAGCAGTGTGAAGGAAACCTGCCGCACTCACAGCTGCCCCAGGGTAATTACCTCTAATAATGAGGAACGTTGCAAAGCTATTCTAAATATGCAAATGTACATTTGGTTAAAGAGAAAAAAGACCTATTGTGCTTGTGTCTGTATAGTTATAATCTATGACACCCGTGGATCATTATATCGTTATAATTTGGACATTTTAAATTGCAATATTCATCTAAAACAACTTAATAAAAGAAGTTAGAAAAGTGCGGTGCCCAATAGGAGCTGGTGTCACCGTAAACATCATCACAACAACCTTGAATGAGTAGCAGATATTTTCATTTGTACCAAAACAATTACGCGACGCTGTTGAATCCTCCACCCAATTAAAAAAATTAAATTAGAGAATGAAAGTTGTGAAAACAGGGATTGATCTGCAAAACGGTGTCTTGAAAATAAGCGATTAAAGCAGAACTAAGTAACATTTTTACCTAATTCAATGTCTCTGAAAGCCCCTCTGATGGTTACACATGACATTTTGGGGTGTTTGAAGGGTTCACTGGTGCCCCCATCTGCCTCTGGGCAGAAAAACCGCACATGCAACTTGGCTCCTACTGACCCGGATCTCAGCTCTCAGGGTCTGTTCTTGTTCTCACGAGAGCCAAACTGCCCTACGACACTTCAGCTACACACAACTAACTGAGCTACACACCCTGTACTGACGCTGTACCAGTTCACTGCAGAAATAAATATCTGGTGTTTACGTGTGAGGTGTCAGCCATGGCCAAGGACGCAAGAAAAAGAAAGCGTGAATCAGACAGGGCCCGAGCTCGCACGCGAGTAAATCTGACGAGAGCTCAAGAAAAGAGAAGAGCGCAAGAGCAGCGCAGATCTGTCCATATTGTTACTGATACTAAAATTCATAAGCATTGGTCATATCATTGTTATACTTATGCAGTTTGAGTAATTGTTTGCTTTAGTAGCAGTTACCTTGTTTGTACATGCTATTATTAGCATGTTACGTTTACAACTATCAATGAACAACTTTAGCCCAGATGTAAAATCAGCGCTAACAGTAACAGGCTAACAGTAACACACTTGCTCCTGGAGCTCCGGGTGCTATGGGCTGCGGTGCTACAGGATTTACGACAGTTCATTCTTACAAGAGACCTGTAGGGGGAGCGCTACAGCTGATGATACTTAGTTCTGCTTTAAAGACTGCTCAAACACGCACAAATCACTCCAAATACAACTTCAAGGAGGGGAACGGGAAGAGGAAACAGCTATAACGTGGCTAAAAGCTTTGAAAAGTCCATTTTGCAGATCTGCTTTAAGTTTCATTTTACAGAACGCACCTTTTCACAAAAATACTATATGTCCAAATAACTACGCATACTTATAGCACCTGTTCTGTTAAAATATATGTAAATGTATGCTTTGTTGAACATTCATTTCACTGCAGCAATACCAGCTTGTAAAAAAAAAAAGAAAAACCTGCCTCTCTATATTCAGCTGACGACAACAGATTGCAGCTAGAGCAAGTTAGGTCAAATTACAGGTGAGGGATACTTTCTAACAAGACCTCAAAAGAGCACTGCGGCATAAAAAATAGGTCCAGGCAGCAGCACTGGAGACTGTAAAAAGAAGTGGACTAATATAAGCACCCATAGCACCCGTAGATCCAGTCAAGTGGAGCTCATCGAGGCGGGAAGTGGCAGGGGCGAATTTGGAGTAGAGTTTCATATCGGGAACAGGATTTTTTAAAAGAACAAGCGCCTGCAACTTGTTTGTCTGAGTAGAAATGTTATTGTTACAGTTCAGATCTGTGGAGAGTCGCCAAAAGGAATTATTGTATTTTTGAGCAATAGAAACAGCCGCAATGAATAAACGTGACATGGATATATTTAATGTCATACCATGAAACATTCCAGGTTAACCCTTTTAACCCTATAATCATATCTATATTTATTGAAACGCTTGGTCTTTTTTGTCTGTTTTTTTATGATTATTCTTATTTTTCACAGACTTGCTTACTATGAACCAGATATTATGTGTTCTTAATAAAGATTGAATTGAACTGAATAGTCTATTTTCGTCAATAATTGTGTCAAAGAATGTCCTATGTGTAAATAATTTAGACCCTTTTCCAGGAAAAGTAGAACTGTCAAGTATTTAACATTCTTATGTAATTAAAAACCTAAAACTGTGTGTTATAAGACGAAAAGTCAAAAAAGGAATTGAATTTTCGTAAACTTTCAAGTCCCATTTCAAGCCCAGTTTCAAGCCCCCATTCCTGTTTCAAACCACCCCACCCGCAGAGGGGTTCATGGGGGGGTCAGGTGCTATGAGTATTGGGCAGCAAGCTGCCCCCGCGACCCAGCTAGATTAAGCGGGAGAAGATGGATGGATGGATGGCTGGCTATGCCTAGATGAGTATATTTAAACATCCTGACTGATTGCACTGTAGATGTATTGTGGAGATGTAATTGTGTTTGACTAATGACACTTGTCTTTATGGGAATGGTGATGAATTGTATTTTAGAGGATAATTAGATGGATGAATTTAGCAAATGTACATTTTAAAGAATATTGATCAATGAATCTGAGTATTTTCAATGTGTAAATAGTTTCTTTAATGGACTTTGTACGTGCTCAAGGACTGCAGATGCAAAGGAGCTCGTAGTTAAATATGGCATCTTTTCTCTCAGTTTAATGTTTTCAGTGCACTGTCCTTGTTTTAAATAAATAAATAAATACATATGAAGTTTGATTTGATTATACAAAGCGGTGGATGTCATAATAGAGCAAACCTTGTCCATAGTCTAGAATATAAAGTTGATGGTGTGAGGATGTTGATTTTGACAGACCTGACTGCAGCAATGTTCGCTTCCTATTTGGGTAAGTTATGCCCATTTATATACAGTAAAATACATGTAATATATGTGTACATTGATTTGTTTTAATCACGTAACAGACCAGGCATTTATTTGAAATCAGGCGGCAATTTGGGGCAAGCGATTCATTCCTTCCTCACAAAAATCTTGCTCAGAAAAACTGGGTAAATCTTGTACTCCAATTCTTTTAACCAGTATGACGACAATTTAGGCGACTTTCTATACAGACGTAGGCGGGTTCATTTGAAATGTTACAACAAACACCTGTTTTTTTCAGCACTTTTAGTTTATGCAAATTAGCCATGTGGTTATTAGTTTTGTTTCTGTGCATCAGCAGCACAAATAGCACTGTTTTTTCACTGCTTATAAACCTTTTTAGGGCAGAAGGGACAGAAGAAGACGGAGATAAAAACATTTCCAGCACCAAAATGTCTGGTCGTTATGCGTGTGGTTGTCAGAATCGATATTCTACTGGCCGACTAAAGTTGTAAAGTTTGACTCACTGATCGCACAAGGATCTGACAGTCGGACACCATCATCTTGTTGAGGAAATATTCACAATCTTTTGATGATAATTCACAGAGCTCGACAAGCTGCTGAGTTCTGCCATACTTCTGTTGCCAAAATGCGTGCTCAACCAAACCAACACTAAAAGGGTCTATTGCCTAGTTTATGCAAATTAGCCATGTGGTTTTAAGTTTTGTTTATGTAGAGAGAACACAAGCATCAGTTCTGTTGTTGCAGCATGACTTCTGTTTTCCAGCACGTACATTAAACTCACCGTTTATTCAGAATCGGTGGTTATTTATCAAAATAAACACCTGCACCCGATGTTTAAAGGGGACCTGGTGGTTAATTGGATCCCGGCTCTTATTTGTTGTTTTACAGTACAAAGTCCGTGGGTAGCACACAAGAGTATTTGCGTGCCTCACCTGTATCCATTCTGGGTGTTGACGCAGACTCCCCCATTCAGGCAGGGGTTGGTGGGGTAGGAGGAGCAGGGCCTGTGCGTCCTCTCCCTGGCAGTGCACCCGCAAACAGCTGCAGTCGACACCTTGAGCGAGACCAGGGACAGGGCGCCGGAGTCGAGCACGGTGGGGGTGTCAGTGACGGTTAGGGCGGTGGAGCAGCCAGTGGAAGCTCTGCAGTCCACATGAACGCACTCATCCACCTGCACCTGCCTCACGCCCGCCCTCAGGAGAGACTGCAGCTGTGGGGAGGAGAGGGGAAGGTGGAGGAGTGGGAAAGGTTATGGAGATACTGTTGGATGTACTGCTTTTATTTGTATTCTTTGTACAGCGTCTTTGAGTGCTGGGAAAAGCGATGTATAAATAAAATGTATTGATGGGTTTCAGATGACATTAAAACATTCTATAGACCAGTGTTATTTAATACAGCTAAAATTAATATTGTTAAAATGCAGATTCACTGATAAAAATGATCAGGTTCAACATTTACGAAACTCTTGAAATTGCAAAGATATTGGGCTGTGATCACAGAACCATCAAACATTTTGTTGAAAATAGTCAACAGTGACACAAGAAACGTGTTGAGAAAATAAATGTAAATTAACTGCAAGAGGCTCTACAAGAATCAAGCATAAAGCTGTCATGAACCCATAATCCTCCAGCACTGTCATGTTCCAGAACTGCAACCTACCTGGATAGACCAGAAGTATAAGGTGTTCAGTGCTCAGAGACATGGCCAAGGTGAGGAAGGCTGAAACAAGACCCCACTGAACAAGAAACATAAGCTGAAACTTCAACTCACGACTGGGCCAAGAAATATCTGAAGACAAATTTTCAAGGGTTTTATGGACTGATGAGACGAGACTCTTGACAAACCAGATGAATGGGCCCATGGCTGGATCAGTAATGGGCACCAAGCTCCTCTCTGACTCAGACGCCTTCAAGGTGAGGAGTCGTGGTATGTGCTGGTATTATTAAAGGTGAGCTTATTAGACCTTTTCAGGTTGAAGATGGACTCAAAATGAACTCCAAACCTACTGTCAGTTTTTAGAAGACACTTTCTTCAAGCAATGATACAGGAAAAAGTCTGAATCTTTCAAGAGGACCATGGTGTTTATGCAGGACAATTCTCCATCACATACATTGAGGTAGTCCACTGCATGGCTAGCCAGTAAAGGCCTTAAAGATTAAAAAATAATGACATGGCCCCCTTCCTCACCTGACCTAAATCCTAAACAAAACTTATTGCATCAAAATGTACATGAAAGATTTCCCAGTGTTTTGTTAAAGGTCCTATATTACACAAAACTTACTCTCATGACCTTTAAGTCATGTTATAAAGGTGTTACCTCCTCAAAAACATACCCGGAGTTGTGTTTTGTTTCATTCGCACATTTGACTAACTCTTTATTATTGGTCTGTTTACATCTCCAAAGCTCAAACTGCTCTTTTCCACCTTGTGATGTCATGAACCTGTAGTTTTCAAGTGAACCTTTTACCTTTAGTTCAGTAGAGATTGGTAATTCCAAAGTTGAAATAGGGAATGGGAACAGAAGTGGGCTGCACAGTGCATTCTGGGCACAACAATGCGTGCCGCCATTTTTGAATGCACGAAGAACTGAGTGACAAGCAAGTGAAATAGTAGCTGTAGTTTAGTATAGTTTTGTTTTGTTTTGGTTTATGCTGAAAACTAGTGGAAAAAATAAATTTTCTATTTCTAATTTCTAAATATGCAGGATTTGTGTGTTAAACACGTATAAATGAAAGAAAAAACAACTCCAGGTATGTTTTTTTTTTGATAGGGTTAGGGTTACAGCATTATAACAAATCAGAAAATAGCGTAATATGGGTCCTTTAACATTTGAGACAGGCTCTTGAATCCTCAAAACATCCTGATTTTAAAAAGTCCAGGGTCCACACCTCTTTGTCATCTAATCTTTGTTACTAATATTTTAATAACAACTGCAACTTCACTGCAAATTTCTCTGATCTGGCCAAGACTTTAAAACTTGTATCGGGTTATTCATCTCGTTTTCTAATTTTTTATCTACTTACTACTTCAGAGACTGTTTCATTGTAGTCTAGAGGTAGTTTATTTTAAGAGAACTTGTCAAGTAAAATGACCTGCCCATGCAGCAAGATATTCACCACTTTTAAGTTATTTTCTGATAGATTTACGCTTTTTTGAGGTGTTCTATTGGTGATAAGAAGAAGGGTACTACTAATTACTCTTAACCAAGGTCAGAAAAAGTTGTTTACTTTTTATTCAACAGTATTTTTAAAAGGCTTATTTTGCCATTATGAAATATTTAAAATCCTAAATAGCAGCCGACTAAAAAACTTCCTTTGTACACGCTCGGCTACTCCATTTTCTGTCATGTTTTTTTTTTTATCTTAATGAAAACTGACCATATTAAAGCTGCACCGCGTAACTTTTCTGATAAAGGGTCCACTATGTGCTTGACTCCATGTAGATGTAGTTTTTCCTGCAAAACTGCTACAGTATGACATTTAATTGAACTATTTCCATGGAGACAGGTAGGCAACATCACCAGGTCAAGTTACAGGTCAGATCTGTGGAGACGTGGGCCCGCTCATGGTAAGAATGCATGTTTTTGTGGTGGTTTTAAGGAATAAAAAACGCTTTAAATTGAATAAATGTGAGATATGTTTGTTTAATGCCATCCTGTGGAGCTTCCAAGGCAAATCAATAATATCACCATGGAGACAAGCAGACAGAGGACCCTCCATCACAAAATACTTGAGTGTATATTAGACTCTATCTGGTAATGCATAACACTGGGCATCTGTGTCTTATAAACCCCAGTAAATGTTGAGTTACAGCTATGCCAGGGGTACTCAAAAGATAACCGTTAAATACAAAAATTGGATGAAAAAATAATATTCTCCCACTTCCGAGGTTTTTACAGCTTGTTTGTAAATCATAACAGCAGGTAGTTAAGCGAGACACGGCTAAATGAATGGAACAGACAAGAAAAAATGGCAGTTCACACGGGGAGTCTGTGCGAAATAAGAGGGCAGATAAAAAGCTCTGTTATCTCTTCCCCTCTCACTCCTGAGCGTATCCGAAGATATACGAGCATTGATCACTATCTAACAGACTGGATGGAATTTGTACCTTTTTTTTATGAGCAGCCAGGACAGCGTGCAGTTTCTCTGGATGAATGTAGCTCTGATCAGTGAGCACATAGAAATGAATGTCCACCATTTTCTCCCCTCTGTCCGCTATACTGAAAATGTTGATGCTGGGAGCTTTGACGGACAGCGTTTCAGACAGGAAGTCCCAGAACATCTCCAGTCTGCTCTTCCCCTCCACGCGGGAGTCGATAAAATCTCTGGCGGTAATGCCTTCAGGAGACAAAGAGAGCAGAGGAACATGTGGTTAGAAGTGGACTTATCAATGACTACTACAGTGGAGATCAAAGACTCAAGTCATTTTCTTTACATTAACGCCGGAGGAAACCCGATATCTCTCTATATCAATCCAATTCTCTCAAATAATCTGTTAACTGAATGAGCTCTGATGACGTCAAGTAAAGTCTTTTTTTCCTCTAAAAATAGACCAGTGTGTGTATTAATCATTTTGTATATTGATCGTATTTTGGTCCCCCTGTCAATATGCACAGGAGAACGCTTGCCGAAGTCCTGTTAATCTCAAAAAATGGTAATGACTTTGAGACAGAGGCATTTGTAATAGTCTTCGACTCTGATCGCAAAATGGCTTTTAAATGTCAAGGACTTTACCTGACACTTCCAAATTGACCTTTATAACTCCAATTTGCTCAGTGAGACTGACAGAAAAATGAACAATCTCAACATAAACTTCAGAGTGTGGGGGAACGGGAAGAATAAGGAAACTATTACCAGGCAGCAGTGGGACTGCCTGTTTAACAATGCTTAGTAATGTTAAATAACGCAAGTAGAAAAGGCTCTTTGTGACAGCCTGTTATTTTAGTGTTAACTAGATTGACAAGATGATAATCATTCAATAGAAAGTACCAATTTATCCATGCCTGTGGCAGAAGCTGGCTCTTTCAAAATTAGCTTCATAAAGGAATTTAACAACAACAGTGACAACAAAGAAGAGCGAGGAAGCTTTTGTGTCAAGAAACTGCAAAGGAAAATCCCATTACTTTGTAAAAACAACCATTACATGGTTTAAACTGCCTGGTCAAAATGTCACTGCCGCTTTGACTTTACACATGGACTGAGTCCCTGCAAAACGCTTAGTGCGCAGTCAAAGAAGTGATGGACTTTCAGACTGGGGAATGGTGAAAAGGTGAAAAGACCCAGAGCTGCAAAATAGCTACAAGAACTACAGAATGTGATGTCTTATCTGCTGTGACAGACTGGCTAATCAGGACTACATGCTTTTCCACTACACTAAACAAAGACAAAGAGAAATGTCTTGCAGTATAATGGCCAATGGAAAAGAAGTGGCAAAAACTTCCAGACATTCGAACATTCAAGCAGCTTTGCTCCACTTGTCAGTCTTACAGATTATCTGAATAACAGTGCTTGAATTCCTCTGCTCCTTACAGGAGACAGACCGATATTTACACTTATGATCGTATCATTATCAGCCTTAAATCTCCTAGTAAATTTAAATAGCAGAATTTGCGGAAAATAATCAAAATTATCTCTATATATTGGCCCAGAAATATCGGCAGAGCTTAACGGACACTGGTTGTTCTGGATTCTAAACTATCATATCGACATCGACCATGAACTAATCTTCTAGGGATGCACCGAGGTGTTGGATATATCGGCACCGATAGTGAAACATTTGCAGGATCAGATATCTACTTCCAAATATCGGTCCAGTCGATATCCTGGTTGGACATATACATTGATGTAATAACAATGTTTACTGGTCATATTCGGCTCAGAAAGTCTCATTATGTTTAAACTTTTATTTATACAATGTTGTAATCTGGTTTCTTTTCCTTTTTCTTTTTTTAGTGTCCATACAATGTGTAAATTTACAACATTTTAGAAAGAAACCTAGGAAATGACAGAGACAAAAAACAGCTATTTACTAAAGTTGTTCTGTGGTTTCTTTAGAGATAAATAACAACTGTATAAGACATTTGGATCAGTTTTGTCTCATTTTATTTTTATTTTAATGAAATAAATGCTGCTTTCAGTCTCTGCCCTGGTATTGACTGAAATAGAGTAACAGCAGCTAGTGAAATAGAACTGAAATAGAATATAAATTGAATCTCTATTTAACAGCACTGACAGTTTCCATTCTCTTATGCGTATGTGAAAGTTGTACCTGACAGTTGCAGCGAGGCAGACGACTGGACAGCTCTTTCCTCCAGCTCCCTGATGTGAACTCTAACCCCAGACATCACGTCAGGCCAGACCCCATCAGACACCCCGACTCTGAGCCAGTAACTGCCCACAGGAGTGTTCTGGCGCAGGGTCAGATCCCCACTGCTCTGGTTCAAACTGAAGTACCTGGAGAAGGAGAGAAGAGATAACTACAAGTGGACGGCTACAGTGCGACGCTGAGACAAGTGGCTCCTAATCTCCAGGACAGAGAAATAGTGAACAGATAAATCACAAGAACAGAATTGGAAGACAGTACGGGCTTAAAGATCCAATGTGGAACTTTTCTGATTGCTGCTACTTTCTTATCAATGTCGTAAACACGCCTGAAGTTATGTTTTTATTCATTCCCACATGTTTAACACACAAATTCTGAATATTTAGGTTGAGTTCTTCTCTCAAACAGTTCCACGTTCCACCTTGTGATGTCATGTGGTAATACAGGAAGTGCTCCACTGCGTTTTTAAACTCCATACGCCTTCACTAGAATGTTTTGGATAATTTCAGCCCTGGAATGTCCAATCTCAACTAAACCTAAAGGTAAAACGTAGCTGTTAACTTGAAAACTACCGCTTCATGACATCACAAGGTGGAACAGAGCGTTTTGAGCAAACAAAACACAACTCCAGGTATGTTTTTGAGGAGGTAACAACATTATAACTAGCTTCCAAGAGTCAATTTTGTGGAATATAAGACCTTTAAACATGTCTTTCTTGTATGTTTTCAATTACTTAGTGTAATATACACCTCGAAAACATGCATTCTCACTGTGAGCAAGCTTGCCTCTCCATAGATCTGATCTGTAACTTGGCGTGGTAATGCCATTAAGTAGGTAAATGATGTAGCACCCACCAGGAATGTTATGCAGTTTACACCAGAACAGCGGGAGAACACAATTATCAAAAGATCACAAAAGGAAAAAGAACACAATCGGAAAACACGACGCCTGCCACACAAACGTGATGGTTGTCATGGTAACTGTCTAAAATTGCGAGATGAATAAAACAAATATTCAATTGGTATTTCTAATCTGATCCAGAGGGTGTGAATGCTGAGCAGCTGCAGGGGCCCCTGACAGAGGAGGGCTGGCTGCGTCTGTGTAAGGAGCTTTCAACTGAACAATGTTGTACAGGTGGAATCGGATTACGTAGTTTGTTTGACTTTGATCAGATTTTCCGGAATAGTAGTCACGGTGATTAAAGGACAAATCACAAAGAGAACTGAAAGGGGCCAGAGAATCTAATCTAAAACTGAGGAGTACCTGAGGAGTTAAAAAAGTGGCTGTGAGAATGTGATATCTTTGGAGGAGACTCAGTGGAAGGTAAGGGGGAGAAAAGTAAATGTACAACTTGTAGATATCTGTACTTTACTAAGTCGTTTTTACAGTAGATCCCTGCTTAAACGTCCCATAAATACACAAAACAGCTACAAAAATGAGAGAAATCAATTCTAGAAATCAATTGAAACACTTAAAATCAGCTACATTCTTTATCATTTCATTCTTTAATAATTTTTACAAAGTGCATTTTTAAACAGGTACGTAAATAGTTTCACTTAAGTAGATTTGTTCATACTTTTACTTGAGTAACCTTTTGCCCCTACACGTCTGCTTTTACTTTTAAGTGCAATATGTAACTTTTCAGGAGGGGGTCCGCAAACTGTTTTGTTTCCATGGAGATGTTAATATTTTGGTTTAAATTGTCCAAACTATGGTATTAAAAGAATCTCTTTTTATGGAAGCCGCAAGGGGTCACAACAAATGCAAATGCCACAACAAATACAAACGCCACAACAAATGCAAATGCCACAACAAATGCAAATGCCACAACAAATGCAAATGCCACAACAAATGCAAACGCTGCAACAAATACAAACACCACAACCCAACAAGAAGCCACAACGGAAGTGGCTGCGGGACTATTTTACGACAGACAAAGCGAGGGGGATCAAGCAGGAAGTGAATGGGAAAAGTTGAAGAAGAAGAAGAAGAAGAAGGAATGGAGAAGTGATCGAAGTTGGAAACATAAGTAAAAGTAATTTATTGTTTTGTGGCTAGCATGTCAATGTCGATGTCACTGTCTGACCATTGTAAATAATTCCTGCTTGATCCTCCTTGCTTAGTCCGTCGGAAAATAGAGTCCCATGGGCACTTCTGTTGTGGGTTTTTTTGGTCTGTTATGCCTGTTTGTTGTGTTGCTGCATTCGCATTTGTGTTGCTGCGTTTGCATTTGTGTTGTGGCGTTCGAGTCCCGCGGCTATTTCCATTGTGGCTTTTTTGTTGTGTTGTGGCTTTTTTTGTTGTGTTGTGGCGTTTGTATTTGTTGCAGCGTTTGCATTTGTTGTGATTCCCCCTGGCTTCCATCATTTATTTAACTACAGGTGTTATTTATTGCTTAAAAAAATCTATCTAATATGACCTGTGATTTGGTTTGCAAGTCTCTATGGAGATTCATATGTTTACTTTATGGCCATACTGTGTAACATTCTAGGTACATCTCCATGCAGACAAGCAGGTGGCGGACCTTCCAGCAGGAATGTAACACGGTGCACTTTTAAGTCACAAAATTGCACGTCAAATTTCTCTGATCTGGCCAAGATTTTAAAACATATATCAGGTTATTCATCTTGTTTTCAAATTTATGATCTACTTAATAGTTCTGAAACTGCTCCATTTTAGTCTAGAGGTAATTTATTTTAAGATAACTTGGCAAGTAAAATGATCTGTCCATGCAGCAAGATAATTTAACTACATTTGTCATTTTATGGTAGATTTAAGTGTTTATAGCTTAAGCTTTTTTGCAGTGTGAGTTCTTGACTTTGTAACAGACTTCCAGCCCAATTGCTGACTTCACATACGCTTTATTTCCTTTATTCGACTCGGTGGCATTGCTTCCTCCGCTGTATTCCTTTAGTATTTGTAGTACTTGGGCGGCACATTTGAAGATCAGCATGTTTACAGAAAGAACAGATATGTATTTAACAAAGGAGCTCTTACTTCGCCCCGCTCGCTTCCAGTGTGTAGGTCTTGTTGTCCCAGTCATCCGGATCTGGGGCATACACCCTCCCGATCGCTGCGTTCGCCATCCTCCCTGTTTAAGGTAAACACACACACACATACACATCGATTATGTCTGGACAGAATTTGCTGATGCCCACAGTTATCTTTGGGTCTCTCTTCTCTGTATCTTGCATTCTTGTGTTCTGTTGTACTTATTATGCTCATCGCCGTAGAGCCTCACTGGTGGAATGAATAGACTCTTACTGCTCCACTTGAGAAGGCAGGGAGCTTAAGGAAGAGCGGCTATCTCTGTATGGATTATGTTATTATCGACCTGGAGTGCCAGAGTACTGCAGATGGGTAAACAATGGTAGGCTGGATGCATCAGCGGGAGCCCATTTTCCACAATAGGCTCTGTATCTCAAAGCTAACATCCACTTTTATTCAAATCATAAAAAAATAAAAGTCAAATTCTAAATAAATAAAATAAAGACTACTGCAATTATTTTTAGATGTAAAATACTTCAGTTTGTGGCATTGTTTTGTTTTAATATGTACTATGCCTTGAAATTAGCATTAGCGTTAGCATTGAGACACAAACATCAACAATATCTTTCTTTGTAAACGCCCAAGTGTCATCCGCTGATGTTCTGATTTTATTTGTACTTTTTAACATGCTGACAGTGACTTCCACCCACAGCTCCCCGTCCACTGCTTTATCTTTCATGTGAATAGGCTCTGTGCACAACAATACCCAGCCACCACACTGTTAGCGTCACTACTTCCTGTCCAATTGTGTATCTGTGCTAAAATGAATAAATATTTAAAGATGACGGGTTGGACGGTGAGTGGGTGGAAGTGACAGACAAGACAACATGTTACACAAATAAAATGAATACTTCAGCAGAGGACATTTCTGTATTTAGAAAGGTAAAGATGTGTGTCTCAGTGCTAAAGCTAATGCTAATTTTGAGGCATTAACAATATGAAAACAAATCCACAAACTTAAGTATTTTGCACATTAAAACGATCAGGTAGCCTTGACTTTAATTCATTTGAATTTTAATAGGTTGTTTATTTTATATTTTATGATTTTAATAAAATATTCACGACTAACATGTGAGTCAGTATAGTCACATTTTCTTCGTGTTATGGTCATTTTTAAGCAGCTTTTCTGTATTTTATCTGAAAAAAATGACAATGTATGCCTCTCTTTACTGTTTCACATTGGTCAAAATAGGGACACTTGGGACATTTCTTGTATAAAACTGGGACAAATCAATGGTTTTGGATAAATCTGCTGGGACAGGGGACACAGGGCTCCAAACTGACATGGTGAGCTAGCTAGCGTGCTGCTGTGCACAGAGCCTATTGGCAAAAAACACACAGAGATAAAATTAGACAGGAATTAGTGACGCTAACAGTGAGGCTGCCGGGCGCTATTGTGCACAGAGCCTATTACCAAAAGTGCCAAGTGTGATCCGATACTCGTGTCAGATATCTGCACTGATCCTGAAAAATCTGCAGGATTTGCTTCCAAATATCAGTTAAGTCTATATCATGGTTGGACTTATGCTGCATTCTGTTGTGCTCAAGACTCTGGGAAAACAGACCTCCACCTCGAGAAAGTGCAAAGGAACGGTCAGATAAATCAGGGTTGCGAAACACAAACTCGGGCTAGTTCGGATGCAGTCGGTTGGATTTACATCACACAGTAAACGGGGAGAAGTGTCTTTTGGTCATTTTGATATGTTAAGATGTGTATGCGTAGAGAAAGTGTCTCTATAGTGACATTTAGACATTCTTTCACATCATTTGACAGTCGACACAAGTTTTTTTCTGAACATGTAATAGTCAAACTGCCATTATTGAGTTGATGACAGCTACCGTTAGCTAACAGACACTAGCGATACCGACGTTACATAAAATTTTCTTGGGTATTCATATTTTCCCTGACTGTTGCAATGGAACACATTTACAACGGATGTTGGGGGAACTGACTCGGATTTATCAACTACCGACATTTAGTAGAATACGGCAATAGTGTATAAACTGATGAAATAAGTATATTTACTGGTCACAGTTGATCCAGAAAGCCCCATTATGTTCAAACCTTTATTTATACAAAGTGGTTCTACGTTTTTTTGAGCATTAAATAACACTGTAACGCATCTGTATCAGTTTTGTCTTATTTTACTTTTGTTTAAAGGAAATAAATGCTGCTTTCAGACTTTGTATTGATATTGATATCGGTTGATATCGGATAACGACAGATACTTAAAGTTAGGTGCAGTCCCAGTTTCGAACCCTGTGTCCTCTGCCCCAGCAGATTTTTCCGAAACCAGTGATTTGTCCCAGTTTTATACAAGAAATGTCCCAGATTTCCCTCTTCTTGACAGATTTGATACCCGCAAACAGCAAAGAGGGGAATATATTGTCCATAAAAGCAAAAAAAAAAGTGCAGAATAGAGAATGTTACACTCTTTTCTCAATTTTATTCATACCAACCATCTCAAACCGGTTGTGTCCCAGTTTTGAATTTTGAAAACCTGGTCACCCTACTTAGAGCTATAACAGTGTAATCAGTATCAGAACTGAAAGAGCTGGATCGTGCATTGACAGATTCCGTTGTCTTATATCTCTGTGAAATTTGAATCAGTAGGAGCCTGTTTTCCACAATTACCAAAACTGTCATGTATCGGAGTGTGCAATCTAAACACTAACAAGTCAACATCTCTAACTAACTTCCTTGAGGCAGGGAAAAATAAAAAGACTCTGGATCTTTATCCTAATAAGATGTTCAAATGAGTTGAGGCATGTAAGACTGGCAAGTGGAGAACGCTGCAGGCCTGAGAGAGGATTTGACAATGGTATTAGCATAACAAAACACCCTGAGAATCTAAAAAGGAGGAACGCAATTATGGATTCTAGTCAACACAGCAAAGGTATGAGACAGAAAACTTTATACTGTAACGTTTTCTCTATATTGAAATTCTGCATGCTGATTCTTTGTAAGGAAAAAATCAAATGAAAGAAAACCGCAACTCACCTGTACTTTACTTGAAGGGGCACCCTTCACCACTTTACTGGTGAAGGGTGGAACATTCTACTTACTAGATGTTATTTCTTTGCCTGGAATGTTCCATGAAATGACCGTAAAACACATCCATTTAGTATTTTTTCATGACGGGTGTTTCTATTGCTCAAAAATACAATAATTCCTTCTGCAAATAGGGGCAATGCTCCACAGATCTGAATTGTAATGTGGAGTAGTGCTGTAACCTGCTTGTCGGTTTAATCAATACTGTGGAACAGATTAAGCAATAACATTTCCATGGAGACAAGCAGGTAGCGGACCTTCCACTAGAAATGTTACGCAGAGCACCTTAAAGTAATTTTTACAGTGGATACTTTTAGTTCACTACATTTGAGAGAGTGTATCTGTACTTTCTACTCCACTACATTTTAGATCTGGACTGAAAACTAAAAAGTACTTTTCTTTATGGTCTTCTGGAATGGCTGAGACTTATTTTATGCACATTTGATTTGAGTTAACAGCCCAACAAATGAAATACAAAAACTGAGAAAAATGTAAAATTAAAATCTATAAAGGAAGAAGGCAATTATAGATTCCAGTCAGCACAGCAGAGGTATGAGACAGGAAACTTTATACTGTAGTTTTTGGTGTGTACTGAAATTCTGCATACTGATTATTTGTAAGGAAAAACAGGGGGAAAAGAATGAAATGAAAGAAAGCCACAAGACACCTGTACTTCACTTAATGGTGCATTGTGTAACTTTTCTCCATGGAGATGTTATCTAGCCAGGCTGGCGCCACCTAGTGCTTCCACTCAAATTTAATTTCTCTCCAGCGACTAGGTCAGGAATCAGAATACATTCGGCGGTTTGCAAAAAACGTAAGTTGTAGTTGGTGCACTGGCCAATCAGTGAAGAGCTGTGAAGCCATGACAGCAAACTCAAGCGCCTCTGGGTCTCTTTTGTGGTGCAGTAAACATGGATGTAGACGAAGCCAAACATTTTGTGTTGTCAATAGGGCTGCAGCTATCGATTATTACAGTAATCGATTATTCTGTCGATTATTTTGTTTGAATAATCAAGTAATCGTTTGTTATTGTCGCGTCTACTTTGCACATGTTAAGTACACACCACGTGCATTGACAGATACACGTGTTTTGGACATGAAAAACGTAATTATCACTAGGCTAAGGTTGACTTACCTCGCGGTTTCTTTTCCACTTGATGTAATGTACGGTGCTTTCTGTTTAGATGTTGTAGCATCAGTGTTGAGAAGGTGATTTTTAAAATGTAATCCCCTACAGATTACAGATTACATTCCCCAAAATGTAGTTGTGACGTAATCAATTAAATTACTAAGTAATGTAATCGCGGCACGGTGGCTGAGTGGCAACACTCAGGCCTCACAGCAAGAAGGTTGTGGGTTCGATCCCCGGGTCACCCGGGCCTTTCTGTGTGGAGTTTGCATGTTCTCCCCGTGTCTGGATGGGTTTTCTCCGGGTACTCCGGTTTCCCCCATCAAAACATGCCCGCACCCCTATGAACTAACATCAAGGACCATGTTGTCCACCCTCCTGTGGGCTCACCACCTGCAGAGGGGTTCATAGGGGGGGTTAGGTGCTATGAGGATTGGGCAGCACAGCTGCCCCCGCGACCCAGCCGGATTAAGCGGGAGAAGATGGATGGATGGAGTAACGTAATCTGAATACTTTGGATTACTTGATATTGCCATGATTTTTAAAACTACATGAATGTAGCAACCAACTCCTGCAAATTCTTGTCTGGTTTTAGTCCTGGTGTGAGTTCTGGTTTAGAGGCGCACAGGAGGAAGCGCGGTCCACGGCGACAAGACACGATCCACGTGAGGAGTGCGCGGCGTACCGGAGCGTACCGGAGATGAGGAGTGCGTGGCGCACCGGAGCGTACCGCACGCGGCGTACCGGAGATGAGGAGGGCGCGTACCGGAGCGCACCGGAGATGAGGAGTGCGCGGCGTACCGGAGCGTACCGCACGCGGCGTACCGGAGATGAGGAGTGCGCGGCGTACTGGAGCGTACCGCACGCGGCGTACCGGAGATGAGGAGTGCGCGGCGCACCGGAGCGCACCGCACGCTGCGTACCAGAGATGAGTGCGCGTACCAGAGCGTACCGCGGCGCAATGGAGATGAGGAGTGCGCTGCGTACCGGAGCGTACCGCGCACACGCAGCGTACCGGAAATGAGGTGTGCGCGGTGTACGGGAGGAGATGCAGTGTACGCTCTTATTATACATCCATGGGCGCTGCACTGTTGTGTGTACAGTGAAGTGCAGTGGTCGTGCGGAAACTTTACCTCTACCACAAAAGGTTCCGGCCATGTATGAAAATAAAACAAAGCATCGAGGCAAAAAAAAATTATTGATGCATTTTTCTAATCGATTTAATCGATTAACTCGATGAATCGTTTCAGCCCTAGTTGTCAACGATTCCCGACATCGAGGATGTAAAGTCGGAACAAAGAAGATTTTTGGTGAATTTTATAACGAGGAAAGACATTATTGCCTTTCTTCCTACGGGATTTGTTGTTGTGCCGCAATTACTTGGACAACACAGACACAGTGCAGCGCATTACGTACATCACTACCAAATAGCAGTGATTGGTTAAATAAAAAAAGTACCCGCCTACTGTCGAGTGAACGAATCCTGCGAGGTCAGACAGTTTCCACGAAGTGTTATTGCCTTGTCTGGAATGTTTCACAGTTTGGTAATAAACCTTTCTATCTTCATGGAGACCAAACCAGACCAAGTTACAGGTCAGATTTGTAGAGAGACGACCCCGCTCACAATGAGAATGGCTGTTTTTCTCTGTATTTAAATAAATGTAAAGTAGAGCTGTTTAATGTCATACTGTGGAAAATTCCAGACCCAGCAATGAGGTGATACCCCACCAAACAGTTACACAATACTTCTTTAAGTATTTTTTACTTTTACTTCACTACATTTGAGACCATGTATTTGCACTTTCTATCTGGACTTAAAAATTAAAAGTATTTTCTTTATGGTTTGAGACCTGCTGAAAAGGCTGAGACTTATTTTATGCACATTTGATTTGAGTTAACGTCCCAACTTTGTGAAAACATCACTTTGAGAATACACAATTGCACCAAAACAGTGAGAAAAATTAAGAAATCAAATCTAAAAAGGAAGAACGCAATTACAAATTCCAGTCAGCACAGCAAAGGTATGAGACAGGAAACTTTATACTGTAGTTTTTCCTCTATATTGAAACTCTGCATGCTGATTTTTTATAAGGGGGAAAAAAAAGGAAGGCCAAATGAAATGAAACAACTCACCTTTGCGACTGTGCACATAAACATCTTTCTCCCCAGCCTGGTGCGCGTTATCATTCTGGTCTCCGATAGTGATGGTGAGTGTGCTTGTGGATGTCATTGGAGGACGGCCACTGTCAATCATAATGACAGGCAAATGAAACTCCCGCTGCCTTTCCCTGTCAAATCTGCGCAGGGCGGTTAGCGTAGCAGAACTATTCCCATGGTCTTGGAGATGGAAGTCGGTGGAGAAATGTGAGGGCAGAGCGATGGTGAAGGGGGGGCCGTGTTCTGGAGAATCACGATCCACGACGTAGAGCAGATTGGTGCTGATGTTGAGCCAGACCACTTGAGGAGCCGGGCTGTTCTCCCACAAAACCGGCGCGTACTCTGTCTCCAGCTCCGGCCCGTTGTCGTTCATGTCCAGGAGCTGCAAGTGGACCGTGGCGCTGCCTGTCAAGCTCGGGGTGCCCCTGTCCGTCGCTATGACAACCAAATCGTAACCCGCCGCCGTCTCCCTATCCAGCGGCCTGGTCACCGTAACCACTCCAGCTCGGTTGACTGCAAAATGTCTGTACGGGTCGGATCTGGGGAGGATGCTGTAATAAATATCTCCGTTTAGGCCTGAGTCCGAGTCGGTAGCTACAACTTGGATAACGCTAGTGCCCACCGCTACGTCCTCGCGTATCGGTGAGAGCAGGTGCGAAACAGGGTCAAAAACGGGGCTGTTATCATTCTCGTCTTCCACTAGAACCATGCAGTGAATGAAGCTCGAAAAGTCAGTATCCTCCACTTTGATTGTGAGATTGAACCGCTGATCTGCTGCCTTTTCAAAGTCTACACCTTTCCTCAGCCTCAGCGTCCCTGTCTTCTCCAATCGGTGGCTAACCATGTAGAACTTTTGTTCGGGGTCTCCAGCCACTATACTGAAAGCAACCTGCCCGTAAGTGCCTGCGTCAGGGTCCAGGGCGCTCAGATCCAGAATTGAAGCATCAACACTGGCACTTTCAGGTATACGGGCACCACACCAGTCCTCTCTAAACTTGGGCATGTGATCGTTGATGTCTGTTACCATGACAGTGGCGGTGGCAGTGCCCGTCATACCTCCACCGTCCCTGGCCTCTACGACCAAATGATGACTTTCGGCTGTCTCTCTGTCCAAACCCTCTGCCGAAACTGATATAGTACCAGTGCTTGAATCCATAGCGAAAAGTTGAAGGCTGTTTGCATTATAAGCGTTTTCAATAATCCTATAGGTTAAGATTGCGTTTTGTCCGACTGCTGCGTCGTCAAGGTCCACAGCGGTCATTTCTACAACAAATGTTCCAGGAGGGGAATTCTCTGGTACACTACTGTGGCAGTTATCTGGAGCGCAGGAGAAGGCGGGCGAGTTGTCATTGATGTCCCAAACATTGATTATAACATCAGTGAAGCCCGTAAGACCCTCGCCTTCTTCATCGGTCGCCATGACGACGAAGCGCCACACAGCACGCTCCTCTCGGTCCATGGTGCGTTGGGCGTACATCTCCCCCGTCAGGTCATTGATCATGAAATGTGACTCAGCGCCCTGCCCGTGAATGGAGTAGCGGATCGCTCCCTGGTCTGCATCTTTGTCCGGGTCAGTGGCCGTCACCTGCACAGATAATCGCACGTCTTAAGAAAATGGATATTCATTCACACAGTCAAAAACCAAATTACAATTTCCTCTTATCTCCTTTCAGCTGTCACCTGGGTCCTCTTTGCTTCTGTATTTTTTCGACAGTCCTATTTAAGTGTTTGCTCTATTTCCTGACCAGCGAAATTAAAGCGGTGAGCTCTGATCAGGGTGGTTTCTTGCATCTAGCCTTGAGCAGCCCTGACATTCGCTCTAGCTAAATTTCCCCAAAGAAAATAAATCACCACTGTCTCTTCAGCAAACCCGAAAAATAATCTCATAATATTTCAAGCTATGACTGTGCAAGAAATATGGCTAAATTAAAATGGAGCAAAGGTTGTAAAGGTGCATTATGTAATATCTCTGTTAACGGCTCTGCTCCCTACTTGTCTCAATTGAAATGTTATTGCTTCGCGGAACTGTCCCCACAGTATAGAATTTAACAGGTCTATATAGGATTTAAGTAAGTAGAGATATTTGTATAGCTGAAAAACATACATTTAACTAAGGAAGACCACCTCTTCACAGATCTATAGCAGTAACTTGACCTAACAGAACAGTCTGCTGCTGTAAATGCAACAATGTAATATGTTTTAATGTCACAGATTACAGGCAAAGCAATAAATAATAATAATCTCCCTGGAGACAAGCAGGTGCATACCCTCCACTAGAAAAGTTACACAGTGCGAAACATAACCACTCTAAAACTTTGGTCCAGCAAGTAGCTTCTTCAGTTCTGACAGGGTTCTGGTAAGTCACTGCTTTATATCTAACTGACCAACTCTCCTGGACAATAACCACACCCACCAACACAATAACACTGAACTGGTCTAATCACATTAAACTCCACATATCTGACTGTATGTTCCAGTGATGCACTTTACTGCTGATCAGACTGTTTCTGTTTTTACATATGTGCTGTACTGAATATTTTTATTGTGCATATGGCAAAGGAGATAGTTCAATTTGACAACTGGACAAGAGTTTATTTGGTTGAATACATTTAGCCGCTCATCCCAGCTGCTTCTTTGGTTCTGGACTGTGCCTACTGTATGTTTACACTGGGATTATTGGAGGAGCTCTTGCACCTTTTGTATTACACTTACCATCAAAACTAAGGAATGTTTAATGCTCTGAACGTAATTTTGTTGTTTGAATCTTGAATCTGAAAAAAGCTCTTTTCTCTGTAACTGCTGCAGTGATTTGTCACGTTGGTCTTAAAATATTTGTATTAAGCTACTCTACATTTTAGACTTTTTATTTCGCTATTTTTTTTGGAGAAGGAGAGGAGAGGAGAGAGGAGAGGAGAGGAAAATACATTCTTATTCCTGATATGAAACTCTAATCCAAACTCGCTCCTATAACTGCTAGCCTCATGAGCTTCATTTGTGGTGCATTGTTTAGCTTTTCTGGTGGAGGGTCCGTCAAATGCTTTTCTCCATGGAGATGTTATTGCTTTGTCTGGAATGTTTCACAGTATGGCATAAAACCTTTCTATCTTCAAGGAGACCAAAACAAACCAAATTACAGGTCAGATCTGTGGAGAAGTAACCCTGCAGAATGCCTGTTTTTCTAGGTATTTTTGAGCTATAAAACCACCTGAATACCAACTGAATACCGTAAAATACCAAATAAGAGCCGGGTTCCCATTAACTGCCGGGTCCCCTCTAAATGCCGTATGTGTATATTTTGATAGATAACCGGCGGTTCCAAATAAATGCCCAGTCTAATGTACGTGCTGGAAGACAGAAGTCGTGCTGCAACAACAGGACGCAGGACTGATGCTCGCGTCGCCTCTACAGAAACATAACTCAAAACTACATGGCTCATTTGCATAAACTATAAGTGCTGAAAAAAAACAACAACTCACTCCTTGTGCCCTAATGTGGTTGATGAACGTTCTCACTCTGCTGCTCCAAACTCTGCGTCTGTCATTTGTTTTAACTTGCTAATTCAGGAGTCGCTTTCAAATGTGGGAAACTCCTCACTCTGTAGATATTTTGTTGTAACATTTCAAATTAACTAGTCTACGTCTGTATAGAACGTAGCCTACATTATAGTCACACTGTTTCAAAGAATTTGAGTATCATATTTTCCCAGTTTTACTGAGCAAGATTTTGGTGAGGAAGGAATTAATTGCCTGTTCCAAATTGCCGGTCTGTTAAGTGATGGAAACAAATAAACGCCCCAGCTGTTATTTGGTATTTTACCATAAGTCTAAGGTAGACCTGTTTAATGTCATACTGTGGAACATTCCAAACAGAACAGTGACATATCCATAGAAAGCAACAGGTGACAGACCCCCAACCAAAAAGTTGCGTAGTGCACCCTTAAATATACAGTATATAGTTCATGTAGTCTATGAACAGAACTGAAGAAGCCACTCTAAAAAACTTTTCTATTCATCTGACTATGTTAAATCCTCTTTCCAGTGCCTCTTTAAGCATGACTTCCCCAACAGAAGTAGCCGCCCCTGATTTTAGGAAGCAGAAGTCAGCGGGGCTAATGACACAGCTATTACCGTCATTAGAGGACAACATCAGGGGGAAACGGTGCGATCTCAGCCTCTCACCTGAAGCACAAACACAGGTGATCCGTCCAGCTCCTCCGTGACTGATCCGTAATACTCGTTCATGGAAAACACCGGCGCTTCATCGTTCTTATTAACCACCGTCACCACCACAGCCGCGTAATCCTCCCACTTTCCGTCCGAGGCCAGGACCAGGAGCTTGTAGCGTTTTTGCTGCTCGTAATCCAACGCCTGTGCAATAAAAATGGTGCCCACTTCTGGCTCGATGTCAAAAACACCACCTTTGTTTCCCGACGTTATCTGGTAGCGCAGCTTGGCATTGGCTCCTGCATCGGTTTGAGGGAATACATGAGAAGGAGAGAAATTATAAATAAACTAAAGAATCACAGGGTTTTCCACAGCAATTGTTTTCGAATGCTTTGATTAATCATTTTAGGACAATAGCGCGCATTAAAGGGCCCGTCTTACGTTATTTCTGAGCTATGTTCTAATGTTGTTTCTTCATCACAAACATGCCTGGAGTTGTGTTTTGTTTCATTCGCACATGTTTACCACACAAATGCTGCATAATTGAGCTCTTCTCTCAAACAGAAAACACTCTTTTCCACCTCGTGATGTCATGAACTGAAGGCAAAAGGTAGCTGTTTGACTTGAAAACTACCTTTAGATGACATCACGAGGTGGAACAGAACATTTTGAGCTTTGGAGATGTAGACAGACTAATAATACAGGATTACTCAAATGTGTGAATGAAAAAAACACAACTCCAGGTATGTTTTTGAGGAGGTAACAACATTATAACATGGCTTAAAGCTCATGAGAGTCAAAGGTGTGCATATATATAGGACTTAAAGGTTACATAACCTGTCCAACCAGAACCAAAAAGAAAGTTTTGTAAGCCTCTTTTAAACTTCCACAAAAGTTTCAGTCCTGCATTGATTTTCATTCTACACCTGAATCCCTTTTTACAGTGAAATATTTTGGCAGCTTATCACTCATTCTTCCTCCCGCCGGTTTTTGCCAAGTCTGCATATTTTTTTGCAAACATTTCTCTTTGTATTATTCATTAAGTGACCCTCGGAGCTGTGTTTCCCCGGGCGCAGCTTAAAGGTCCTACATTACACAAAGTAAACTCTTGTCAGGTTTTAGCCATGCTATAATGTTGTTATGTTGTTATCAAAAACAAACCTGGAGTTGTGTTTTGCTTCATTCACACATATTAGAGTAACCCTTTATTATTAGTCTGTCTACATCTCCAAACCTCAAAATGCTCTGGACCATCTTGTGATGTCATGACAGTGACAGGGCGAGTAGCTCAGTTGATAGAGTAGTTTGTTCAATGATCCAAAGGTTGGTGGTTTGAACCCTGCTCTCGACATAAACATCATTGGTTGAGCGGTCAGATCTACTGATGCTTAGGTTGGCTGGTATGATTCCGGCTTCCACAGATGAATGCTGTTGTTGTGTCCTTGGGCAAGACACTTAACCCTTAACCACATAACCCCCAGTGTTTGTGTACACTGGTGTAGGCATGTGTGTGTAAATGGGTGAGTGGTTCCTTGTTGTAAAAGCACATTGAGTGCCTTCTTACACCACCTGAACTCTCTACCCTCTATAACCGCCAGAAAGCTAGGAATTGACGTCTCCCTAAAGAACACTTGGACTTTTCTTTTTATTTATTTTATTATTTATTTAGAAGATTGAGAGTGAGAACACTATTTACATTTTTCATATGTTCATATGGAAACTGACAAAACTTTTTGAATTGACTTGAAGGTGGAAAAGCGATATATAAAAATGTGACCATTTACCATTTACCATGAAGCTGATGTTTTCAACTTAACAGCTACTGTTAAATAACTAGGCTTAGCTATTCTGTATAATTACTGCAATATTTCATTCTTGTACCGAGGTCACGTGAAGATAAAGGCTCTAATCACAGCTGTGAGACTCATAGATATACTGTATGCTAAGACAAATGCATGATATTCCAATCTATCTAATAGTAAACTAACTAAATAGGACGAAAACTACTGAAGGGATGATGTCATGACTTGTTATCCAGATAACACAGCGGATGGAGTCTGACTGGACTGTGCACCAACGAAGAGGTGCTAAGTCTAAACCATGATCTCCTCCCACTGTAGTTTGCATACAATAGTCATTGTACAGGTAAATATTCAGTCTCTGCGTGGGAATGTCGGCACAGACTCCTTGTACAAGTATGGGTTTTGAATAAGTAAATTATCTGGACTTTATTTCTGTTTCAAGTGTATTTTTTATCTAAGCAGAAACTGACAAACATGTGAGGGAAAGGGTGTTTTCCTCAACACTCCCTTTACCTTTAGTTCAGTAGAGATTTGGTAAATCCGGGGTTTAAATTATTAAAATGATTCTAGTGAAGGCTTATGGAGTTTAAAAAGATAGTGGAGTATTTCTTTCCTGTTTGAGAGAAGGACTCAGCCTAAATATGCAGGTTTTGCGTGTTAAACGTGTGAAAGAAACAAAACACAACTGCAGGTATGTTTGTGATAAAGAAACAACATTAGAACATAGAAAACAGTGTAATATGGGTCCTTTAAATCATGCAGTGAGCTGGATTTAGCTGCAGTCATCTCAGTGCTTTACCAAGCACTGTAGCACACATGTTCCAAAAAGACTGACACGCTCCCACACAGCAGGTGGGCGGGCTTTAACCAATAAAACAGCAGCTCAGACTCTGTGCAGCCCCAGTCTCAGATCCCTTTATCAGGCCTGTTTGGGTCCGTTAATCAAGTATTTATGGGAGCGGGGGTGCAGCTTAGGGTGGGCTGCCGTGCTAATGATGGATAGCAGTGGCACAACACCAACCCCCAATATTAAACTTACAATACTGTTGCTCTTGTGCCTAAGAGGCCACAATCAATCTGTCTTGTTTAAGAACCTCCGCCCAGGGCTTGACTGGTGTAAGCTGCCAGTTCACAGTGGGAGGTGAGGAAACACTTTGTCAGCCTGCCTGGTGTTAATAGTGCAGATTAGTGTATTTACATGGGATTTGAGGTGCTTCAGAGCTACAGAGTGATTGAGAGTGTGGACTGTACATAGCAGGAGATCATCTTATCTTCTGCCAGAGTTAAAGGGCCCGTGTTACTCTATTTTCTGATCTCTGTAAGTATGTTTCTTCATCAAAAACATATCTGGAGTTGTGTTTTCTTTCATTCACACATAAGCACTGCATAATTAGGTTGAGTTCTTCTCTCAAACCGAAAACACTTCCACCTTGTGATGTCATGCAGTATACAGGAAGTGCTTCAGGGTGTTTTTAAACTTCATGCACCTTCACTAGAATCATTTGGGTATTTACAGCCTTTGAATTGCCAATATCCACTGAAATGAAGGTAAATGCAGCTCTTAACCTGAAAACTATTGCTTCATGACATCACAAGGTGGAACAGAACATCTTGAGCTTTGGCGATGTAGACAGACTAATAATGCAGGATTAATCCAATGAGGTTCATTTGGTCTTCCGATAATTTTTGTTATTAGGTTCTATTTTCACACCGCAAAAAACAAAATCTAGTCAAGTTAAAATGACTTGGATTAAGAAAGTTCTACTATGATTTGAGTCAGTTTCACTTGACAAGTAAAATGATCTGCCAGTGCAATAAGATTTTTGTACTTAAAATATGAAAATACATCTGGCTACTCTTGCACTTAACATAAGAAATAAAAACAAAATGTTGCTTGAATTAAGAAAAAAACACGTATGACAGATAATTTCACTTATCAAGATGAATCTACTCAAATAAAGTAAACTGTTCTTAATTTAAGTCATTTTAACTTACCTAGATATTCTTTTTTTTTCATATCTGACAGTTTCGACTGCTCGCCAGCGCTCTTCCTCAGCGGAATGTTGCTGTGACGTGTCCGGTCAGATGATTTATACAGACTTTGGTGCTGTCTTCCTACCAGTGGAGGCAGGATGAACCGGGACGAGGGGGCTTTTTTACTCTCTCACACCTGGGATACTATCCTAAGGAAGTTGGACTGTGGCAAAACCTGTATAAACCAGCTGACCGGACACGTCACAGCAGTCGAAACTGTCAGGTATGAAAACAAACACTTGGTCTGAAAAAATAACCTTGTGAACGCAAGAAAACACAACTCCGAGTATGTTTTTGAGGGGATAAAATTCTAACATGGCTAAAAGCTCACAAGAGTCAGTTTTCTGCAATATGGGCCCTTTAAACCAGCAGATTGAGCAGTCTCTATAGAGAGGAGATAAGGTCAGGTATTGACTTCCTCTTTACTAAACTCCATCCACCTCCTTCTCTCAAGCTCAAAAAGCGCTCCCTGGTGAATACTACCAGAGTGGAGCATGCTGCCTTTTTGTTCTTTTGCACACTTTCTAGTTTTTTTCAGCACTTTTTTAATTAGTATCTGATTAAAGTGGAGTAGACGAGGTACAGAGTTTCCATTTAATTAAGTAATCAAAACAAGTGGGGAATACATGAAAACCTACTAATGCTTGGGTCTTGGAGGAAATGAGGTGTAATACCCATGTGTTTACAGCCTTCTGTTCCTGTACCAGTGTAGTAAGCCTGGAAGAACCTATTATAAAAATGATCCAAAAACAAAGGTATTATTTAACCAGACATTTTTTCTACCTTTTTTGAAATACAGCCATCAAATACACAGCGATTCCTCCGTTGTAAAGATCCCCTATTGTGCTTTTATGTCTTTTTTCGTTTGCTTTAGTGAGTTAAAAACGTTTGTTCGTATAAAAGGTCTCTCGTGTTACAAAGCTCAAAGTCTCACTCGAGCTGAAATATTTACATTTCTCTACGGTGTTGAAAATGATGCAATGGGGTAACATTAAAGTTCTGTACAAGAGGATTTAGACATGCTTTAATCAGCCGTTTCTTTCATGAAATCAAAACAGCAAACACGCAGCAATCACATGAATATTATGTGGGGTAGGTGTACTATATGAAATGGAACCCAATTAAAGGTCCTATATTATGCAAAACTGACTCTTGGTTTAAGGTTTAAACCATGTTATAAGATTGTTACTTCATCAAATATATATCTAGACCACCTTGTGATGTCATGAAGCAGTATTTTTCAAGTTAACAGCTACTTTTTAGCTTTAGTTCAGTAGAGATTCATGATTCCACGACTGAAACCGCACATGACATCAGGGTTACACGCTGCTATTCTGACACGCCGCTATTTAGACACTGACGTCTAATGTTCGGAGTAGTGGCATAAACATTATTTTTCAAGTGTCCTACTACTTCTACTTTTTTTTTTTTTTTTATTGTCGGAGTAGCAGCACTTTACTATTTTTCAAACGTTCCACTTTTTCAACATGAATAATATTAAATGTGATAGCCTATTATACTTGGTGTTCCCATACAGTTGTGCTCATAAGTTTATATACCCTGACAGTATTTGATTGATTTCTTGGCCGTCTTTCAGAGAATATGAATGATAACACAAAAGCTTTTCTTCCATTCATGGTCAGGGCTTGGGTGAAGCCGTTTATTATCAAACAACTGTGTTTCCTCTTTTTAAATCATAATGAGAACAGAAACTACACAAATGACCCAGTGACAGTTTGGAGTCTTTTGTGATAGTTGTGGATGTGTTATTTTCTCTGATGGTAAATCTGCCCATTCTTCTTGGCAAAAGGCTCCAGTTCCTGTAAATTCTTGGGCTCTTGTCTGAACTGCAGCTTGAGATCTGCCCAGAGGCTCAGTGATACTGAGGTCAGAAGAGACGGCCACTCCAGAACCTTCACTTTATTCTGCTGCCAATGACAGGTCCACTTGCCTTTGTGTTTTGGATCATTATCATGCTGGAATATCCAACTAAGTCCCATGTGCAGCTTCCGAACCAAGAAATCATGAATTCTGCCAGGGTATGGAAACTTATGTCATAAGATGCTTGGGCTGATCAGAGAATACTTCGGCCACAGAGGATATCAGAAAGTGAGAAAATATCCTAACTGAGAGCCGTGGGAAACAGTCATGCATTTTAAAAAGAGCATAGGCCAGTCTTCGGGAAAATATTTAATCTAAAACGGAGGCTGCATGGGCCCTTTGGGCTTCATTCATTTGGTCGTGTAGGCGATCTGCGGAGAACACCATATCGCCTAAATAAATAACCAATCGAGTTCATTGCGCCAGCTCAATGAGATGACACTCTCGCAGCCCAAAAAACACATTTGACTACCTACATGAAGAGCAAATAAATGATTTGTCGGAAAGAGTGATACTAAAAAGTGTCAGGAATCTGGCATGTCTAAATAGAAGCATGTTGTAATACCGGCATGTTTAAATAGAGACATGTCGTAATGAAGGGATGTCGGAATACAGTAGGCGGCGGACCCTGACATCGCAAAGGGTAACAGGGTGTTTTCAGTTTGAGAGAAGAACTCAGTCTAAATATGCAGGATTTGTGTGTTAAATGTGTGTGAATAAAACAAAACACAACATTACAAACATAGACCAGAGAAAATAGCGTAATATGGGCCCTTTAAGAAGCAGCTAAACTGAAATTCTCCATGGGACCTCTCTGGTTAGCTCCTGCTTCCTCAGACGTACCTTCATCTTCATCATTCGCGCTCACGGTGACAACAGTCAGGCCCACATCTGCGTCCTCGTCCACACCGACCTCATACAGCCTCTGAGCGAAGACGGGTTTGTTGTCGTTGACGTCGCTGATGAAAACCCGCACGTACGCTGTGTCTGCGGGAATGACAAAGTGACGTAAGATTAAAGCGTTAACTTATCTATCTTACTTTAAAGGCGCATTGTGTAACTTTTCTGGTGTTAGTATGGTATTAAACCTTTCTGTCTTCATGGAGACCCAACCAGACCAAGTTACAGGTCAGATCTGTGGAGAGACGACCCCGCACACAGTCAGAATGCCTGTTTTTTGAGGTATTTTTGAGCTATAAAACCACCTGAAAAATTGTACAATGCACCTTTAAGTACAGCACTTTATTATTTTCACTTCATTACGTTCTACCACGGTTTATTACTAATGTTTGGCGCAGATGAGACACTTAACCTGGCAGAAAATGCCTTGGTGACAGAGAATCACACAAAACATTTATCACAGTCAAGGAGCAGGAAATCACTATAAAGAGATTATTCTTTTATTGTTTTAACGAGACTGTTTTCATGAGTGAATAACAGTATTAGGGCTGAACCTTTTAAACGGAAGATTTTTTTTTCAGTGAGCAGATAAAGAACCTCTCTACTGGGAGGTTAAATATTTATAAGATGACAAGTGCTTGTGTCTTATCTCGCTCCCTCATTACGCTGTTTATTTCGTTAGTTGGCGAAGAGCGACTTACACACAGAGTACATAGGTGACATGTTAATTTGGCTCTACTGCAGTAAGAGAGGATGCTGGAGCTGGAGCTGTATCCCAGGGGTGAGGCAGGGAGACAGGTAATGTTTGCAGTGGAGATGAGCCCTTCTGGATGTGGAGATGCGTAACAGAAAACCTGGATAAGGCTCATTGCAAATGCTAAGCAGCCCTGACAGCTCCACAGAGAGGCTTCTCAGAACATCACCCTTTACCCTGAATATCTCCATCACAAACATTAGCAAAGAGCCGCTCTGGAATACACGTCAAAATACATCACAGCGGACACGTGGGTTTGGCTGGGAGTGAGAGGGTGCCACCGAGGAAGGACACAGGGGACATGCACAGACTAAACTGGCCAAATATTTAATCATGAAAATAGGAATAAGACCAAAAAGTAAAGAAACAAAGAGAGTTTTTTTCCATTTCATATCAAGAGGCAGCGGTCACGGCATAAATTGGTCATTCTAAAAGTCAGCGCCGATGGGTACATGATTGTGGTAATTGTGTGCTTGTGCAGTCTGCTTAAAACACAGCAGAGAGAGAAGAGCCTCTGTTACAGCCCCGCGGGCACAGAACAATGTTACTTTTTATGGCTCAGCTACTGCGCTTTATTAGAGGTCACTTTAAAATATAACTTTGGAAGTCACAGACTGCACGTCATAGTAGTAATTTTGGGCTTTCTGGCTTGAAGCTAATTTAAGCTATTTTGTGTTAATGTTTGCTAATAGACTGGGTAATTATATTAATCACAGTAGTAACCCCCTCACCCCTCTGTGTACACACTCACCCCTCTGTGTTCACACTCTCTTTTGGAAAGTACCTGAATTTGGCTGTTTGTTTTTCCCAGGCCGTGCAGAGTCCTGTCCATCCTCAGACTGCACCTCCAGCAGATAAGAGCTGCGAGCCTCCCGGTCAAACACTGCCTCTGTGTAGATGATTCCGAGAGCTGGGTCCATACGGAACAGACTGTGGTCACCACTGCTGTCACTCAGTAAAGTGTAAGTGATCTGTGGAGCACAGCAGACAAATAAAAGACTGTGGCAGGACAATAAAGATAATGGATTAGTCTAATACAGAGCCATGCACAAAACTGCTTTACAGCTTTGAGCTTTACCCCTTCGCCCCATACTTGTGCTGGTAAGTTACTTCTGTAAGCACAGCTGCCCTGGGGTGCTTGACACACAAAAACAACAGACTGCACCAGTCTGTGCAGGGTTCAAACTGTCAGCAGGAGTTACTTTAGTGACTGCTTGGAGCTGAAGCTGATTCAATACATTTTGCCATTAAGCTTTCTCCTTCCCTTCATTTGGTTACAAAACATGAACTTACCGAACACTTTTCGAATAAGTGACATAAAGTTGTGATTACAGAGCCCGTACAGCTATTACAGGAGACAGACTCGATCCATTCAAATGCCTGCAAACATTACTCTGTCAGTCATTCAGGTGCAGCTCCGCAGCTAGCTAACAACTGTGAACAAAAGCTTCCCCCAAGACGCCATTATGGTTGGGCAATCTTCAATGTGCTTTGTGACAAGACAATGATGGTGGAGCAGAAAAAAGACTCAGGTGGCTTAGGTGCATCTGAATGCTCTGAAATAATGCCAACCTCCTGTGTCCCCTCACCAGGACTGAACACCAGACCTGCGGGGACACGGCCTTCTCCCCTGCTGCCCCCACCACCGGAACTCCCTGCCAAACACATCAGAGACTCTACGCTACACACAGTTTCTTCAAAAGAAATCAGAATGTAAAAAGTCTTATTAGATCCAAATAAAGGCCTAACCTATATCAACTGAACTGAGATCATGGAACCGATACCCGATCAGCACCCATATCCAATACCAGTATCAGTATCGATGCATCCTTAGTTATCACTGAAAACCAAAATGTAAATATAAGCACACACCTCTCCGTTCAGCCCCAGGTCTTTGTCGAAGGCCGACACCTGCAGCACAGAGGTTCCTATCTGAGCCCCTTCGGTCACAGAGGCCTCGTAGATGGAGGAGGTAAAGAAAGGGACATTATCGTTGACATCTAGAATGAAAGAGAAATATTCAGCATGAAGTAAACTGCTCGGTGCGTTTAATTGAGAAATAAAAATGTCATTCCACAAAACACGGGGCGCATTAAAAATTCAGTATCACCTTAAGAAGCGGTTTGATTGCTAACCTGAAATATCTGATCTATTCACTTTGTACAAGTCAGAGTAACAGTCCTACAAATGTAAGATTCCCGAGAGGCATCTACGAGCTCATGTGCACTAATCAGAGGTGGATAGAACAGCCAAAAAATGTACTCAAGTACAAGTAATGTTTGTTTAAAAGGCCCATATGATGCGTTTTTTTATATATATGTTGTTTCCTCATCACAAACATACAGTTGTCTTATTTCATGCACACAAACCCTGCATATTTAGACTGAGTTTTTCTCTGAAAACAAAAAACACTCTGTTCCACCTTGTAATGTCATGTGGTAATACAAGAAAGTGCTCCAAACTCCATACATCTTCATTAGAATCGTGTGGATCATTTCAGCTCTGGAATTTCCGCACTGTAAAAGAGTTGCATTCAGCTAGTTCACTTTACTCACAGCTACGAATTTGTGGATCTTAATGATTGTGGTAAAGTAACAGCTACTTTCAGGGTGAAAAAAAGCACATTACTTGTCAATTAGACTAAGATCAGTTTGAATGAGGCAAGTAACTTTAACAGTAATGTATGTTTTTCCCCAGTCCTGCTCCATTTCTCAGTCTGTTCTGATCCTCCTTTTGCTACCTCCCTGTTTTTCCTACAGCTGCCACTCATTCCCTGATCCTCCCAGGAGAGTCTCTATAACCTCCCTCTGTTCACTCAGTCTCTATATCCTCCCTCTGTTCACTCAGTCTCTATATCCTCCCTCTGTTCACTCAGTCTCTATATCCTCCCTCTGTTCACTCAGTCTCTATATCCTCCCTCTGTTCACTCAGTCTCTATATCCTCCCTCTGTTCATTCAGTCTCTCTATCCTCCCTCTGTTCATTCAGTCTCTATATCCTCCCTCTGTTCATTCAGTCTCTATATCCTCCCTCTGTTCACTCAGTCTCTATATCCTCCCTCTGTTCACTCAGTCTCTATATCCTCCCTCTGTTCATTCAGTCTCTATATCCTCCCTCTGTTCATTCAGTCTCTATATCCTCCCTCTGTTTATTCAGTCTCTATATCCTCCCTCTTTTCACTCAGTCTCTATATCCTCCCTCTGTTCATTCAGTCTCTATATCCTCCCTCTGTTCACTCAGTCTGTGCTCGATTACACCCGTTTTGTTTCTTCCTGCATTTTTTGGTGCAGGGGGCCTCAGTTACAATGTGTTTTGAACTTAAGCTGAACAAAAGTTTTGCTACGTTTTTTTCAAAGACTAATAAATATTCAAATCCTTGTGTACCTGATGCAGATGTAAATGGTGTTATTGGAAAACAGAAGCTGTTTTTACTCACTTTTAGTCCCATTTACTTGCTCACTTCAAGGCAGTTTTTACCAAGTGAGATGAACTTCCTCTTAAAGCAAAAGTGACTACATATTTCAGATTTGAGGAATGGACTGATTAGTTGGCACAGCTTCACAACATGACTTTTATGAATGAAAACTAAAATACACTTAAACTAAAGTACACTTAACTTGCTGTGCCTGGTTAGATGAAAGAGGAATTTACTGTACGCTACACTCAACTGTAGATTCACAGTCCACTTTAGTCAGATTTTTCAAGGCAATCGGTTTCCTAATTTTTTCAAGTAAGGTCTACTTAATAGATTGATGACATCACAAGGTGGAACAGAGCATTTTGAGCTTTGGAGATGTAGTCAGACTAATAAAAAACGATTACTCAAACATCTGAATGAAACAAAACATCACCACATGTACATTTTTGATGAGGCTTACAGCTCACAAGAGTCCGTTTTGTATAATATAGGACCTTTAAACAGTCACTTAAATAAATATAACAAAATAAAAGCAACTACCTACCTCTGTTACTAATAGAAATACCTGTGATGTTGACGTAAACAGTGGAGAAAGCAGCCAGAGGGACAGCCGCCACGTTCTGAGCTCGAACTCTCAAAGAAAAAAACGGCGTCGTCTCATAGTCCAAAGGTTCTGACACCAAAATGGAGGCTGACCCGTCCTCACGGTTTGGAGACAGGTAAAAACGCACGGGCATATTCGTCTCCGGTACCATCCCGTCCTCCAAGTTGTAGGTGACCCTGGGGTCGCCGAGCTGAGACGTTGCCTTGATGGTCTAGGAAAGCAACAGATGGGGTTTTATATAGCGAGGCACAGAAGAGGAGACAAACGCATATATTATGAAGCGAAAACTGAACTGAGCAAATGCAGGATCACAGGCAAAAGCTCCTGGATCTACTTTTTGCCAGCCTAAGCCCATGTAGCTTTACTTTTCTTTTCTTTTGACTGACATTTCTTTCTCCCCTTGCATGGTAAAGGGAGTATATATTCATCAAAAAGGGCTGTATTCTGTTTCACAAGGTTTAAGGGGTCTATATAACACTATTTTCTGATCTACTAGTATGTTATGATTTTGGATTGTAACAAAAATATACTGTAAGTTGTGTTTTTTTTCTTTAAAGGTGTATTGTCTAAACTTTCTGGTAGAATGTCCATCAAATGCTTTTCTCTATGGAGATGTTATTGCTTTGCCTGGGATGTTTCACAGTATGTCAAAGCAGATCAAGTTATAGGTCAAATCGTATATCATATTGACACAGTATGAACATCACGGTGGGATATTTATTGCGATATCGAGGGAAAGCTCACAATATGTTGGGGAGTCTCACGATATTACGATATTCTAAATAGTAACAAAAGTGACATTATAAACTGCTCTGACCAGTCATTTGGTACAATTTGATATTTATTGTCATTAGGGATGGAACGCTATCCAAATCTCTCTGGACGATATTTTCACCATACATATTCTCACAATACGATATTTATTGTAATATTTTTTGGAGGCTCACAACTGTGAATATGCTACTTTTTCCCCTAAAAATTCCTTCACAAGACTTAATCCAAAAAATGAAGATTTAAAATATCTTAGAACAGTTATTTCTTCATGTCGTCTGCACTGAAACGGAGCAAAGGATCATGGTCTATGTAGTTCCCTCTGTTTTGTTTTTTTAGCTATTTCTGCATCATAACTATTCATTTAAGTAAAGACACTTGTGATTCGATATATTGTGATGGTCCACGATATTATTGTGAGACCTTTGACGATACGATATCACAATATTTCTGATATTTATTGTTACAGCCTGATTACAGTCAGAATCCCTGTTTTTCTAGGTATTTTTGAGTTGTAAAACTGCTTGTAACTGAATAAATCTAAGGTAGAACTGTTTAATGTCATACTGTGGAACATTTCAGGCAGAGCAATGGCATATCCATAGAAACAAACAGGTGACCGAGCCCCAACCTAAAAGTTACATAGTGCACCTTTAACACACAAACCTTTGACTGATTTCTTATCTCAGACAAAACACTCTGTTCCACCTTGTGATGTCATGTGGTAATACAGGAAGTGCTCCACTGTGTTTTTAAACTCCACACACCTTCACTAGAATCATCTGGATAATTTCAGCCCTGGAATTTCCATTTCTCTACAGAACTAAAATTAAAATGTAGCTGTTAACTTTAAAAAAAAAAAACATTGCTTCATGACATCACAAGGTGGAACTGAGCATTTTGAGCTTCGGAGATTTAGACAAAACAGTGAATGAAGCAAAACAGAACTCCAGATGTGTGTTTTGATGAGGTAACAACATTATAACGCGGCTTAAAGCTCACTCAAGTCTGTTTTGCATAATATAGAACCTTTGCACTGCTTATCTAACAGTATAAAGAGCAAATTATAGAGTGAATAAAGCAGGACATTTGTATTAAGGTCTTTCACCATCCCTTGAACGTAAGTGAGAAAACTGAAAGCCACAGACAGACTGATTTCTCACTACTGATAACTAGTCTGGCTCCCCTTGCAAAGACCTTGGCTAAAAACATATTTATAAAACGTAATCTCCCGACTGACACGGACGTACTTTTCACATCAAAGGAGACACTCTGAAAGGATTTAATTAGCCCAAGTTGCGAAAGTTGCCTTTGACGCACACAAGCCAATCAAATATTTTACCTCATAGAGTATCAAATTAACACTGGACCTGACTTTTGGCCATTCTGAAAAGGCAGATGGAAAAATGGAACACCGAAATACAATAAAGAGGAAACCAAACGAATATACAAGTCATCCTCATGTAATTGATATGTTGCAGCTGAAATCACCATTAATTCCTGGAGGTGGGACATTAACTGTAAGCACTGCACCGTCTGAGGCTTGTTAGATTTTACTCTGAGCTTTATTTGAACTCAAATGGATCATAAAAAGCTGAATTACTTGGATCTAAAGATGATTTGTGTCTCTCTCAAATAACATTACAGTCATTAGGTAGCTGGCAGTAAAGTTTTTCAGGTACTCTTCTTTTTCTGAAAATCACACACCTTAATGTGACCATGAACGCTCGTATTGATCACAGGCTTCTGAAAATGTGCTGTTTAAATCCATTTTGTATTTTTCTTGAGTTTCAAGATCTTAAAACTTTTTTGTCTATGTTTGCTGATGTGTGGATTGTGTCACCCTGGTAACTGACGAATATTTTGCCATGCACATACACATCAAATACCACACTATATTTTTTGCTCTTTCTTATTGATACTTTGCAGTGACTTCATGCTGAGGGTGTTCTACCTGTATATCTATTAGAGAAATGTTCATCAGTTACCATGGTGACACAATGCACACAATACCAAACACTGAAACACTGTCAAAACGTTTTAAGAACTCAAGAAAAAAAATACTAAAAAGCACTTTTCTGAAGCAATATCAATACGAACGTTTATGGTTCACGGTGCTGTGACTAACTGAAAAACTACTGGCTAATGTTAGGTATAGCCATAGACGTATATACGACTGGACTAAGTGAGTGTGACATCACCCACAGCGTTCAGCGCCGCTCAGTGAGGCTTGTGATGCTCACGGTTACAGGAGCGAATCTGGAGCCAGGGTATATGTTAGGAATAGGATTTTTTTGATGGACAAAAGAGCGGGAAAAAAATTCAGAATCATGTAGAGCGAGTTCATACGAACATTTTAAGACCAAAATGACGAGTTACAGAGAGAAGGACGATAAGACCTCAAAGTAAGTCAATGGGAAAAAGGGAGAGAAGAAGCCAGAAGAGCCTCCTGGAGCACTTCCTGTTTGGCACGCAGTGGCTAACGGGTTAGCTATGTCCACTCATATATACGGTCAATGGGTATAGCTCGTGCCTGCAATTGTATGTGTTTAGTAAGAGACTTGTTTAAGTGCATAAATCATCTCCCGTGTTGTAGTTCCAGCTAATTCAGTTCTTTCTGGTCAGTTTGTGTAGAATAAAGCTCAACGTATAACTTGAGTAACAGAGCAGTGCTTTCAGTTAGCGCAACACCCTCATCAGTAGCAATGACAGAATAAGCAGTTGAATTGGAGCATAATCCTTACCACTATAGGGGTGTCTCTGGCAGTGTTCTCGGGGATAGTCACATAATAACTGTCCTGCTCCCACTGTGGAGGCTGGTTCTTTACATTAGTGATGGTCACAGCCAACTCCACCGATGAGCTCCTGTTCCCCCCATCTGTGGCCACGATTTCTCTGGTGATGTGGGCCCTCTGCACAAACAACACAGGGCCAGTCAGTCAGGTGGATTTTATCACAACTGAACAACAGAGATGTCACAATATTCATCTTTTACGGACGCTCACTATTATTAACACCACAGTGAAATGCATTCAGAGTCTGTGGAAAAATAAAGTGAATGTGAGACAGACAGTTAGATTAAAAGCCATATTTGTGTGTCATATCCAGCCCATGTCCACCACAAGGTAATGTCCGAACATTCACAATATTTTTAGAGAAACATGTCATTCAAAACAAACTAAAAGGACAATAGAAAAGGAAGGAGGCAGAGAATGGCTCATCTAAGAGACTCATTTATTTGAGCAACATGAAATCTTCTGGTATCAACATGAGATTATGATTGGACATACTGTGCTGTATTAAAATTATGCTCAAAGAGGAGAAGGAAGCAGTGTAAACTTATAAAGGGATCAAATATGTCCTTGTACATTTATAACCCGTTTAAGCTCTTACGATTATACCGTGACCTTAATATCCTGTTTTAATCTTGACATTCCTGCTAATTAGAAATGAAAAGTACAAATGTGGAAAGTTAAAATGAACAATGGAATGATTATAAGTTAATGTGATAGTGTCTCTAGCTACCGTCTGTTGAGTCAGATGGAGCATGTGTGGGTTCATGTACTTTCTCTTAACTTCTGTTTGTCCACCTTCTGATAAAAGGAGATATAAGTCTCATAGAAATGTAAAGCATGACTGGAAATCCGTAACCTGCTTATTTTCAGTCAAATCAACCATTCTAAGAGAATCTGGACCAGTTTGTACTCCAAACCCCCAAATAAAAATAACTCAAAATTCATCCAAATTTAATAGAACTTTTATATTAGTTCTGCCTGTCCATTACAACTCCCAAGATCAAATTTGGAGTGAGATCTACTTCAGCTTTGACAGCACGCAAAAAATGCTCAATCTGCTGTCTGTCAGACCGTCCCCTGTCATCAGCTATACCTTTTCTCGTATTCAGCCAAAAAATGTAGGCAGCAATTGAAATCTGACTTTCCTCTGCGCGGAGCTTGTTCCCACTTATAACTCGAACAAATCAGACGGAGACCAAAACTCCAGAGCCTCAGAACCCAGCCCTTGGTCTGTACTCCAAAGCATTCAAACACATTCACTTTAAAATGGGAGATTTTTTAGTCAGGCATTTTAGGAAATATAGGACGAACTGTACGAGGTTAACTCAATATAAACTAGAATTAATCTTTTAATTGGACAAATACAAGGGTGCACAAACCTATATTAGCACTGCAAACAATATTAACATGGATTCTTTTGTCTGGGATATATACAATGTGTTTTAATGTTATCAACAACAAAACAGATCAGAACACATATGCATACGTATCTGTGTGCATTCGTGACACAAACCATTATTTGAATTATAAAAAGTATTAATATGGATTTTTTTTTTTAAATATACAACACATTTTAATGTTTTAATGTTATCAACAACAAAATAGAGATCAGAATATGGCACATATGCATAAGTATTTGTGTGCATTGAGTGACACAAACCTTTATTTGAATTATAAATAGTATTAATATGAATTCTTTTTTAAAAATACAGCACGTTTTAATGTTTTAATGTTATCGGCAACAAAACAGACATCAGAATATAACATATGCATAAATCTTTTTGTGCGAATTGAGTGACACAAACCTTTATTTGAATTATAAATAGTATGATTCTTTTTTAATACGCCACATGTTTTAATGTTTTAATGTTATCAGCAAAAAACTAGAGATCAGAATATAACACTTACGCATAAGTGTTTTTGTGTGCATTGAATGACACAAGCCTTTATTTGAATTATAAATAGTATTATAATATAGATTCTTCTTTTCTTGGACATATACGGTGCATTTTAATGTTATCAACAGCGAAATAGAGACAAGAGTATAACAAATATGCAGAAGTCTTTTCTTGCAGTCTCTCCCTTCTGGGGTTGCCTCAGTGAATCATCTGCCTCCTGAGGTGCCGTGATTGACTGGGTTTAGATCTGAATACTCCTTTCACAATCTGCTCTGTTGTACCAGGGTAAATTAAGAAAGCCTCCGCTGATCCAGTACTTTCACGATAAACCGTGAATTCAACGCTTTTACTGACTTCCAATGAAAACCTTTGATTGGACAAACTTAATTAACATGCAGACTTTTCTTTGAGAAGCCGCTTTTTCTGCGTAAAACAAACAGATACGAACTACGCTTGAGAATTTCTATATCATTAAAGTGGACACTGCAGGAGGCTACACGCTTTCTTAAGAGGTCATTAGGGTATGTTTTTGTTTATCTTAATTAGGCCATGCACAACATCGTCACACGAACACATCAAGAGAAAAACAGACGAAAAAATAATGTAGCTTTTGGCCCAACGAAGGTAATTGCGTTTCACAGCCGCGGTGCTCAGTGTGCAACTTATTGTTATGGCGAAATCGTAATTTACTTGTAAGGCTCACCCATGAACTGTGCTCTATAGGTGCAAATTGCAGTCGTTCTATTATTGCGGCAGCAGTCAGATAAAAGGACTTGCACTTTACTTTAAAATTACATTTCCTCTTCTTTGGACAATCAAATTAGTATTTGTGAGCAAGTACCTCCCACCCCGGAGCTTGAAAGCGCACACTATGGCCCCAGAACTGATTTGAAGTAAATTACTGCATGACAGCGTGGGTGTAGGAGGCAGGTGGATGTAACAGGCAGTTCTGCTTTAGGGCAAACTATAAAAGATATTCTGTACGCTGAACTATATACGAATAGAATAATATCTGCTTATAACCTGGACAATGGACAGTAATGATCAATTGAAACGTCTACTGGGAGCTTGAGCCTGCCCACGAGATTATAAAGTGGAGATTTCCTGTAATAAAAAGCGTAACAGACACGGAATATTGTAACCTAGCTTTGATTCTAATTGCTACTGAACCCCACAGTGAAAAATGCATCAGCTTTGTTATAACACTCTTTGGTCATCTGCCTTTTAATATTGCATAAGATGGTGAGACTTTTAGGACTCATATGCAAAGGAGCGTGTTAAATTATACAGACAACGGCAGAGCCTGGACAAGCTTTTCTTTTTACATGGGGCTAAGTGATGAAGAAGAGTGCAGCTCGAGGAGAAAACGCACACCTTCTAAGGGGTTTGAATTAATGGCAAGAATCGCCACTCAACCTTTAACTAATCCAAATAAGGACAGAGGGACGTCACTCGAGTGTGCGCTTTCTTGGGTTAACATGCCATTTTGCTTCTTCAGCTTTCATTTGTTCTGACGTTCTAAGAGGGCAAATTGTGTAAACGTGTTTTTCTCTTGATTAAGAAAACAAGTTAAAGGTTGTATAGCACACAAATTGGATTCGTGTGAGGTTTAAGCCATGTTATTGTGTTGTTACTTCATCAAAAACATACCCGGAGTTGTGTTTTGTTGCTTTATTAGTTGGTCCTCATCTCCAAAGCTCAAAATTCTCAGTTCCAGCCTGTGATGTCATGAAGTGATTGTTTCATGTTAACAGCGACCATTTACCTTTTGTTTAGTAGAGATTGGCAATTCCTGGGAAGCAAATTATCCAAATGATTCCTGTATTACGAGCACTTCCTGTATTACAACATGACATCACAAGGTGGAACAGAGTGATTCCTGTTTGAGAAGAACTCGTTAAACACGTGTGAATGAAACAAAACACAACTCCGGGTATGTGTTTAATGAGGAAACAGCATTACAACAAAATCAGAAAATAGTGTAATATAGGTCATTTAAATAGAACTAAAATAACATCAAATATTCATTTAAGGGTGATATTCATTTTTAAGCACATGGAACATGCTAAATATAGTAGCACTTTGCCGCCATCATCAGATGTGTCCAGTGGAGTCCAAAGCTGTGAAAATCTATTTTTAATCAGTTGTTTTAGCCTGATTTGGGCCTGGGAGTGTTCCCATCACATGCAGCACCTCTGGGAGAATGCATAGCCCAGATTGGGAGGAGCAGACACTCGGAGATGCCTCATTCATTAGTTTTGTTGACACAGACCCACAGGCTAACACATGATAGAGTGTATGTGTGAGCCTGTGTGCAAGTGTGAAGAGGATGGTAATAAGTAGGGCTGAGAATCACAGGCCGCCGCACAATTCCATACGAGAGAAACAATACGATACTATCATGATATGGTGATACCTGCTATAAGTAATCTATTATTACAAATGATATTCCACAATATACCACTATTCTAAAGAAACAAATACATTTTGGCAACAGTATTTCTTTGTTACAGCACTACTTGTGTAAAGTCAATACAGATCTCGATACAATATAAAACTATTTAAAACACTGTATACAAAAGACTTGATTGAGAATCATAAAAAATAATAATAATGTATGTATTTAATCAGCATTCTGTTGACATAAGAATATGTAACTTCTGTGTAATTTGTTTTAAGTAGATGATTTTGTTTATGTAAAATGTGTAGTGTCAATCAACAAATACAAAAATGGAACTAGAATTATTCTCAAAAGCACTGTGACATATTGAATGTTACGTTACATTATTGTTTTTGTCCCTAATGTTTGAGACAAATACATTTCATTTCATCTTATTTTTACATAATTTAGCAAACTCCTAGTAATAAGAGCATGGCAATAAGAGAGTGCACAGACCTGGGAGATGGGCTGGTTCACGTACACCCACCCCGTCACAGGGTTGACCTGGAGATACTCTGGTTGCTCCGGCGACATGGAGTATGCGATGGCTGCATGGGTGCCAAAGTCGTCGTCATGAGCAGCCACGCGCAAGAAGCTCGTCCCCACCAACGTGTCCTCTCTCAAGAAATCTAAAAGTGTTACAATCCATATTTTATACAGAGTCATCCATGGCCAGAAGCAGGCCTGTCACCATAATGTACGAGTGGGAGAAGTTTGATATTTTTCTGTACTATGATGAGATTTGAGCTGGATTATGAACTTATATGACTCGAGTAAATTGGTTTTCAGAGGTTTGTAGAATGTTTTTCCTATTGATTACTCTGTACTTTTCCATGAAACATCCAAAAGGTAATTCATAAATATGGAACCTGATCATTTATATTATTGACTAGACCAAGACCACAAAATCTGAATGAATATTATATATGAATATTAGCTGCGCCCCATCTGTATTAAATAATATTGGCCAATCGAGTGATGTGAAGTCTTCTGAAACCCAGCAATATACAAACTAATTACACTTACACTGTTGCAGTCGGTTCTTTCTGTCTGTAGTTATAGCAGATCTTCTTTTCTAATCATATTGTAGCTTAATAATACGTTTGTGTGGATAATTCCTCATAATCATCTATATTTACTTCTGCACTTCAAAATGTGTTATCGTGACAGGCCTAGCCATAAGTGCTTTAAAGATCTTTCTGGAGGAAGGTCCGCTACCTACTTGTCTCCATGGAGATGTTATTGCGTTGCCTGGAATGCTCCACGGTATGACTTTAAACATATCCATCCTTTGCTCAAATATACATTCATTGCTTCTGTGAATAGGTGCGACTCTCCACATATCTGAACTGTAATGTAGCGTAGTGCTGAAACCTGCTTGTCTCCCTCATGATAGATAAGTTTAAGCTACAGTCTGGAATATTCTAGACAAAGCCATCACTTTTCCATGGAGATAAGCAGGTAGCAAACCCTCCACTAGAAATATTACGCAGTGCACCTTTAAAAAAGAAATGGACTGACTAAGCTCATAAAATAAAACATATATATAATTTTTTAGCTTTTCTTTTCCTTTTTTTGCTCACTGAAGAGCCGATGTTCTCATTAAGTTTCTAAATGCATGGAAGCTTTAAGATAAGCCAGTGTTCTGTAGTTAAAGCAAATTATTACGTTTTTGTCAAACTAATTTGTATCAAGGAAATACAAATGTTTTATACTGCTCATATATAAACACTTGGTAATTAAAAAGCTTCTGACCCAGGGTTATATTTTAGCCGGAAATGATAATGATCTAATAAACTGCTGCTACATATTTTCCTCTCGAAATAATTACGGAGTATTTACTGAGATCACAGATTCAACACATGCCCAATAAAGCTAAATGACCAAAATGAATGGGCTCTTTAACCTTAAATGAATCTGAACCCTGTTTGCTGGAGAGCCGCTCTTTATCCTGCTTCACTTATCACCAGCAGCGGAAGGTAATGAATTAAAAAACAGGAGAAAAGTACTGCACTTAAGTCAAATTTGTAGGTATCTGTACTGTATTTAATGGTGCACAGTGGAACTTTTTGGTTACGGGTCCGTCAGCTGCTTGTTTCTATGGATATGTCATTGCTCTGCCTGAAATGTTCCACAGTATGACATTAAACAGATCTACACTCAACAAAAATATAAACGCAACACTTTTGTTTTTGCTCCCATTTGTCATGAGATGGACTCAAAGATCTAAAATTCATTCCAGATACACAATATTACCATTTCTCTCAAACATTGTTCACAAATCTGTCTAAATGTGTGATAGTGAGCACTTTTGCTTTGCTGAGATAATCCATCCCACCTCACAGGTGTGCCACATCAAGATGCTCATCAGACACCATGATTAGTGCATAGGTGTACCTTAGACTGTCCACAATAAAAGGCCACCCTGAAATGTGCAGTTGTTGCTTTATTGGGGGTCTGGGGACTCAGAACCAGTCAGTATCTGGTGTGACCACCATTTGCCTCATGCAGTGCAACACATCTTCTTCGCATAGAGTTTATCAGATTGTCAATTGTGGCCTGTGGAATGTTGGTCCACTCCTCTTCAATGGCTGTCTTGAAGTTGCTGGATATTAGTGGGAACTGGTGCGCTGTCGTATACGCCCGGTCAAGCACATCCCAAACATGCTCAATGGGTGACATGTCCGGTGAGTATGCTGGCCATGCAAGAACTGGGACATTTTCAGCTTCCAAGAATTGTGTACAGATCCTTGCAACATGGGGCCGTGCATTATCTTGCTGAAACATGAGGTGATGTTCATGGATGTATGGCACAACAATGGGCCTCAGGATCTCATCACGGTATCTCTGTGCATTCAAAATGCCATCAATAAAATGCACCTGTGTTCTTCGTCCATAACAGATGCCTGCCCATACCATAACCCCACCACCACCATGGGCCACTCGATCCACAACATTGACATCAGCAAAGCGCTCACCCACACTGTCTGCCATCTGCCCTGAACTATGTATACCGAGATTCATCCGTGAAGAGAAAACCTCTCCAACGTGCCAGGACGCCATCGAATGTGGGCATTTGCCCACTCAAGTCTGTTACGGCGACGATCTGGAGTCAGGTTAAGACCCGATGAGGACGACGAGCATGCAGTTGAGCTTCCTGAGACGGTTTCTGACAGTTTGTGCAGAAATTCTTTGGTTATGCAAACCAATTGTTTCAGCAGCTGTCTGAGTAGCTGGTCTCAGGACGATCTTGGAGGTGAACCTGCTGGATGTGGAGGTCCTGGGCTGGTGTGGTTACACGTGGTCTGCGGTTGTGAGGCCGGTTGGATGTACTGCCATATTCTCTGAAACGCCTTTGGAGACGGCTTATGGTGGAGAAATGAACATTCAATGCCCGAGCAACAGATCTGGTTGACATTCCTGCTGTCAGCATGCCAATTGCACGCTCCCTCAATGCTTGCGCCATCTGTGGCATTTTGCTGTGAGACAAAACTGCACATTTCAGAGTGGCCTTTTATTGTGGGCAGTCTAAGGTACACCTGTGCACTAATCATGGTGTCTGATGAGCATCTTGATGTGGCACACCTGTGAGGTGGGATGGATTATTTCAGCAAAGCAAAAGTGCTCACTATCACACATTTAGACAGATTTGTGAACAATGTTTGAGAGAAATGGTAATATTGTGTATCTGGAATGAATTTTAGATCTTTGAGTCCATCTCATGACAAATGGGAGCAAAAACAAAAGTGTTGCGTTTATATTTTTGTTGAGTGTATATTACACTTATTCAATTACAGGCGGGTTTATAGCTGAAAAATACCTGGAAAATCTGTCATTCTGACTGTGAGCGGCGTCGCCTCTCCACAGATCTGACCTGTAATTTGGTCTGGTTTGGTGTTGAAACATTCCAGACAAAGCAATAACATCTCCAGAGAGAAAAGTCCACCAGAAAAAGTACACAACGCACCTTCAAGTATATTTTACAGTGGATACTTTTTCCTTTTATTTCACTACATTTGAAAGCAGGTATCTATACTTTCTATTCTACTGCATTTTTGAAGTAAAAATATTTTTCATTATTGTTTGAGGAGACCTGCTGAAAAGGCTGAGGGTTTGTTTTTAACACGTTCATTATTTGAACAACACAAATACACAAATAATAAGAGCAAGAAAAACTAAATTCAACAAAATTCAGCACAAATCTATCAAAATGACTACATCTGAAGCATTATTAGACCTCAAAATCGCGTGAAATACTTTTAAAAAACATTTTCAAATAGGCACTTTAATACTTTTACTGGAGTAGATTTTTTTTGAATGTCATATTTTTACTTTCACTTGATCATTTCTCTGCTCCAGTATTTGTACTTTTACTTAAAGGTGTAAATTTTTGGGTCCATCACCTGTTTGTTTCTATCATTTAAACAGCTCTATCTTACATTTATTCAATTCCAGCTGGTTCTATAGGCAAAAATATCTAGAAAATCATACATTCTGACTGTGAGCGGGGTCGCCTCTCCATAGATCTGACCTGTAACTTGGTCCACCTCCGTGAAGTTGGCCCCCTATCAAACGCAGACCTACACAAAAACTATGTCAATCAATTTGTGCTTTGTTTGTGCTGTTTTGTGCTGCAAAAAGTTTTGTTTGTGCAATTCTGGTTCTTAAGATATTTGCAGTTTTATTTTCAGCCGATGACGTCGTCCAGCCTCTCAAAATGTGAAATAGAGCTCAAAACAAGCAGACAATTATAGAAAACCTTTGTATTTCGTTTGTCCTGCTTTGTGCTGTGACCGTTTTCATTTGGCAAGTTTATTTCTAAAATGATGAATTATTATTTCTGCAGTAATTAAAGGACGTCATTTCTGCTCATCTGACGGCGACAAACTCCACAAAACTAGTGTCAATAAACGATCTCAGGCTGTGGAAAAGTCTGGATTATTATATAAAATATGAATCAAAAGCAAATGACTAAAGACTGATACAGACTTTTTGCAGCACCAAACAGCACAAACAAAGCACAAACGATTGATACAGTTTTTGTGTAGGTTTGCGTTTGATGGGGGGCCAGCTTCACGCAGGTACTTGGTCCTGGCCTGGTTTGGTCTCCATGATAGTAGAAAGGTTTAATAGCATACTTTGAGACAAAGCAATAACAGCTTCATAGAGAAAATTATTCGACAGACCTTCCAGCAGAAACATTACACAAACCTTCCAGCAGAAAAGTGACCCAACGCAACTTTAAGTACCAAAATTGATGCATAATGACCGTCCAGCACTTACACTCATAGCGCAGATTCTCGAACTTGGGGCTATTATCATTCTGGTCCAGTATTTGGATGGTGAGCGTGCAGATGCCAATGAGCGGCTCCTCGGCCCAGTCTGTAGCTGTTACTGTAATTGAATACTCTCTCTGGCGCTCCCTGTCAAAACGTCTGGCTGTCACAATCTCTCCTGTAAATACAAGAGAATCAGCACTTACAATGCCCACCACAACGCACAGGCACCATCAACACAGATCCAATTTCCTCATTGACAGAGCATTAGCACAGTTATGAGTCACCGTTATTCCCCCGTAATGCGCCCAACTGGTAAACAAATAAAGCACGCGGTATTGCACGAACTGGCGTGAATTATCGTGAGATTCGGTTTAGTTAAGTTTATGAGCCTTGGGCCATGTAAGAATTCACTCGTCTTACAAAAGAAGTGGTTTTGCAACAGATTTAGCTACTGCTGCTTTACTTCTGCAGGTGCGTACAAGAATAAAACACACTTTACAAATAGTCTATAATAAAGCAATTCATTTTACACAATATAGGACCTCCAGACGTGAGCTTTAAGTCAAGTTATAATGTGGTTACCTCATCAAAAACGTACCTGGAGTTGTGTTTTGATTCATTCACACATGTTCAAAATGCTCTGTTCTACCTTTTGATGTCCTGAAGTTGTAGTTTTCAAGTTAGCATCTACTTTTTTACCTTTTGTTCAGTCGAGATTCTCAATTCCAGGGTTGAAATCATCCAAAAGAGTCTAGTGAAGGTGTGTGGAGTTTAAAAACAGTGTAACAGAGAATTTCCAGTTTGAGAGAATAACTAAACATGCAGGGTTTGTGTGTTAAACATGTGTGAATGAAACAAAGCACAACTCCAGGTCTGTTTTTGATGAGGAAACACACAATTTTACCATTTCAGTTAATTAAATTCCCTGAAAATACTTGATATTGCTATAAATGTATATATCACAAGTAGGGGTGTAACGATATCCAAGTCTCATGATATGATATTGTCACGGTATGAACCTCATGGTACAATATTTAAGGTAAGGTAAGGTAAGGTAAGGTTTATTTATATAGCGCTTTACACAGACACATGTCCCAAAAGTGCTTTACACAGCATTTTTACAGAGCATTTTTTCATTCACTCCAGACCCGGTGGTGGTAAGCTACTGTTGTAGCCACAGTTGGCTGCCTGGGGCAGACTGACAGAGGCGTGGCTGCCAAGCCAAGCAGCATTTTATATTATATTTTTTATATTTATATTATACATAATTACAAGACTGACATTACCAGTCATTTGGTACATTTATTGTCATTAGGGATGTAACAATATCCAAATCGCTCTGTACGATATTTTCACCATATACATCTCACAGTACAATATTTATTGCAATATTTTGTGGAGGTTCACAAAACTGTGAATATGCTACTTTTTCTTCTAAAAATGCCTTCACAAGACTTAATCCAAAGAATGAAGATTTAAAAGTGAGCAAAGGATCATGGTCTATGTAGTTCCCCCTGTTTTTTAGGTATTTCTGTACCATAATTATTCATTTAAGCAAAGAGACTTGTGATTCAATATATTGTGATGGTCCATGACATTATTGTGAGACTTTTGACTATACAATATCACAATATTTCGGTTATTGTTAAGTAGGTGTGAAAAAAAAAAAATCAATTTGGTGATATATTGCGATACTTCATTGTGTGATTCTCACATCGATTCAAAATGCATCTGAATCGAATGCTCTTCATGAAAAAATCATAAGTTCCATTTACTGTTCTAATGCTTTAGAAATTAAATGAAATTAAATTAAATGTATTTCATCCCATTATGGTCTCATGAAGGTGTGTATTCAACCATAATATTATACGTAATTATTGATCAATCACAATGTATCGTCCTGTGTTTTAGTATTGGGATACATCGCGATATACTGTACCGTAAAAGGGATATCGTGATATGTATCGTATCGCCAGATTAATGGCAATGCACACCCCTATTGTTAAGTAAATGCAATGATGCTATGGTCTTATGATTTCAGAGATTTAACTATGACAGTAAAAATCGCCTTATAACCCAGCTGAAGTTATAGAGCCCTGAAGTAGCATCCACCAGCGAGGTTTTCGTACAATACCTGTTTCTGGGTTTATTCTGAAGGCAGCCATTGCGCTGTCTCTGTGCATTAAGCCGTATTTGACTTTCCCATTTGCTCCCTCATCTGCATCCACCGCGTGCACTTGCAACACAAAAGTCCCTGTTGGCTGGTTCTCTAACACCGAGGCCAGCTCCCGATACCGCTGGCACTGAGATAGAGAAGAGGCAGAGAATTGGAAGAGAAAGAAAAGGGAGGAGGGAGCGGGGAAGTGAAAAAGACAATGTAAAAAGCATTGCTATAACAGAAGACATCATCAGGAGATTTTTTAATGTACCAAAAAAAAAACCAAATAATAGCCGAATTTCAATTAACCACCAGGTATATTCTGATAAATAACCGCCAGTTCCAAATAAATGGCGAGTCTCTGCACGTTTTTTTCTTCAACTGTTTTGTTTTGCTTGTTTTTACGGAGCCTATCGTGCTTTCTTTCTGTCAGTCTTTGACCTGATTGTTAATCGCCGTGGCTCCGGTGCTGCAAAAAATTAAATATACTTCAAATTTAAACTTTCTGAGATAAAATATGCAGAGGAAAACTCGGGAGAAGCAGCTGCGAGACGTTTTTCTGGCTGGCTGCAAGAATCGTGCCGACAAGGTAGGCAAAGTAGTCACCAGGCCATTGTATAATAAGGCATCGTATAGCAAGATTTTTGTGAGGAAGGAATAAATTGTCTGCTCCAAATTACTGCCTGGTCTCAAATAAATGCCTGGTTTGTTAAGTGATTGAAACAAATAAACGCCCTGGCTGTTATTTGGTATTTTACGGTATGTTATAATGTTGTTTCCTCGTCAAAAACAAAAACATAATTGGAGCTGTGTTTTGTTTTATTTCATTCACACGTTTAACACACAAACCCTGTATATTTTTCCCTACGGAGTTCTTCTCTCAAAAGGAAAACACTCTGTTCCACCTTGTAATGTCATGTGGTAATAAAGGAAGTGCTCCACTGTGTTTTTAAACTCCAGACACCTTCACTAGAATAATGTGGAGACCATAAAATACCAAATAAGAGCTGGGGCGTTTATTTGTTTCGATCACTTAACAGACCAGGCGTTTATTTGAGACCAGGCGGCAATTTGGGGCAGGCGATTCATTCCTTCCTCATAAAAATCTTGCTCCAGAAAACTGGGAAAATCTGGTACTCAAATTCTTTTAACCAGTATGACTATCATTTAGGCGACTTTCTATACAGACATAGATGAGTTAAAACCGTCCCTCAGCATGCAGACATTTCTTTAAGTTAAAACAAATGACAGACGCAGCAAGTGTGGAGCAACAGAGTGAGAACGTTCATCAACCACATCAGGGCACAAGGAGCGAGCTCTTTTTTTCAGCGCTTATAGTTTATGTAAATTAGCCATGTAGTTTTAAGTTTGGTTTCTGTAGAGACAACGGGAGCATCAGTCCTGCACTGCACGTACATGAGACTTGCCGTTTACTTGTAATCAGTGTTTTGTTTTGTTTTTAATCAAAATATACACCTGCACACGGCGTTTAAAGGGGACCTGGTGGTTAATTGGAACCCGGCTCTTATTTGGTGTTTTACTGTAATTAGGATAAATAAATGTGAACAATTTCAGCCCTGGAATTACTAAACAAAATGTAAAAGGTAGCTATGTATTCACTTCAGAACTACCACTTCATGACATCACAAGGTGGAACAGAGCATTTTGAGTTTCGGCAATGTAGACAGACTAATAATGCAGGCAAATGTGTGATTGAAACTAAACACAACTCTGGGTACGTTTTTATAACTTGGCTTGAAGCTCTCCAGAATCAATTTTTGCGTAATATAGGACCTTTAATAACACTAATGAGAACATGAGGATCAAGCACAATGATCTCATTAGCAAGAAGCCTTTAGTACACACGGGATACATGAATCATAATGTAAAGTTATAGATAGGGGCTTTTATACATATGGCAAAAAAAAAGATTGAACCATTTGAAGAGCGAGCGCTTTGTACACGTCAAGAACCGCCATCCATTCGCCATAATGAACACGCGCCCCAGAAAATAGCGGCTACCCTCTTGAGCAGCGCTTTTTGTAATCAGATATAAACGACTCGAGCTACTCTTTCAACGGAATGACCATGAAACGTGGAAAACAATGGGCGAGGAGGAGCAGATGCTCACTAGGGGGAGCCGAGGGAGCCGGATCAAAGCAATGGTGCATGCAAAAAGATGAGGACCTATCACGCAGGGTAGCTTATCTTCTGTGGCCTATATTTTGTTATTCATACAATCAGATAATATCGGATATACGGCCACGCGCGTCTCGGTTGGAAATAGTGAGGCGTACGAGTAGAACAGAGCCACACAAGCGCCTCTCTATGGCCTGTTCTAATTACAGGAGAAGTTAATTAAACAGGTATGTCGTATATGCTGATGATATGGTACTTTTTGGGGGGGAATTAATTGAAATCCCGACGGAGCGCCTAAAGATAGAGAGGGTGTGCGGGCTAATCAGAACTCATGGGAAAACAGAGAGAGGGATGGAGGAGGAGGGAAAAAGGAAAAGGAGGGAGAGAGATGGAGAAGGAGGGAGAGAGACGGAGCAGGGAGCAAGATGGAGAGGGAGATGGAGGGAGAGAGGAGAAGGAGAGAGAGACAGAGAAGGAAGGAGAGAGAAGGCAATGGACGGAGAGAGGAGGGGAGAGAGACGAGGGAGGGAGAGACAGAAGGAGATGGAGGGAAAGAGGAGAAGGAGAGAAAGACAATGAAGGAGGGAGAGAGAAGGAGATGGACAAAGAGAGGAGGAGAGACAGATGGAACAGGAGGGAAAGAGACAGAGAAGGAGATGGAGGAAGAGAGGAAAAGGAGAGAGAGAGAGACTGAAAAGGAGGGAGACAGACAAGATGGAGCGAGGGATAGAGGGAAGGATAGGGAGAGAGGGATGGAGAGGGGGATGGAGAAAGGAATAGAGGGAGGGATGAGAGGGATAGAAAAAGGGAGGAGAGATGAAGACAGAGAGACGGAACAGGGATAGGGATGGAGAAGGAGGGAGGAGAGGCAGACGGAGAAGGAGGTAAAGAGACGGAGAAGGAGATGGAGGGGGAGAGAGGAGAAGGAGAGGGAAACAGAAGGAAGGAGACAGATGAGATAGAGGTGGAGAGAAAAATGGATGGAATGATGAGGAGAAAGGGGTGGAGGGAGGATGGAGAGAGGGATAGAGAAAGGGAGGAGAGAGTAAGACAGAGGTAGAGACGGAGCAGGGAGAGGGATGGAGAGAGGGGAAGGGGAGACAGACAGAGAAGGATGGAAAGAGAGATAGAGAGAAGGAGGGAGACAGATGAGATAGAGATGGAGAGAGGGATAAAGGAATGGAGGGAGGGATGGAGAGAGGGATAGAGAAAGGTAGGAGAGACAGAGAAGGAGAGAGACAGAAAGAGGGAGACAGATGGAGAAGAAGGGAGAGAGACAGAGAAGAAGGGAGAGAGATGGTGAAGAAGAGAGAGTCGGAGAAGGAGAAAGAGAAACTAAGGCGTGAAGAATGGAGGGAGGCAGTGAAGGAGGGAGAATGACAGAGAAGAAGACAGAGACGGAGAAGGAGGGAGAGAGACGGAGAAGGACGGAGAGTGATGGAGAAGGAGAGTGATGCAGGCAACGGAAACCAGAACAACGGGACAAAATGTGTTTGAGACGTGGAAAAAAAAAAGAAAAAAAAAGATAAACGTGTGAAGAAGTGCAGAGCAGAGACAGGCGTATAGGAGACAAAATGTAGGAATATTTAGCGAGCATGTATTTTTGGGAGAAAGGGCGGGTTAGGATAGAACAAGGCAAAACACCGAGCTGCCAGGTATTAGTATTCCTGTGTTAGGCAGAGACAGCCACAAAAACAAAACAGTAATATAAGGTTCAGTATCGAATGAATACTAATGCAACTAATTTTTTTTTTTTTTTTTTTTTTACAAATCAGGGACATCCTTTCCTCTCTAACTTGCAGTTCAGTTATGAAAATTTGACAAATGCCGCCTTAACGCGAAAGACAAGATTTTCTCAAGAAATACTTTCGCGTGTGGAAGAACCATTCGTATTTGTCAAAACTGTGGATGAAATCTGCTCTCGAAATGCTCCTCAATAGCGTCCCGGCAGATTTTGGGATCTACAATGGGACGTGTAAACTGATAATACAGGACATTGGCAAATGGAAAATGGATTCTTGTGAGATTTTTGTCTTACCTCATCGAAAACATACCTAGAGTTGCGTTTTGTTTCATTCACACATTTGATTAATCGTTGATTATGAGTCTGTCTACATCCCCAAAGCTCAAACTGCTGTTCCACCTCGTGATGTCATGAAGCGGTAGTTTTCAAATGAACAGCTACTTTTTATGTTTTGTTCAGTATAGATTGGCAATTCTGGTGCTGAAATCACCCAAATGATTGATGACTGGTTGATGAAGGTGTATGGAGTTTAAAAACACAGCAGAGCCTGACATCACAAGGTGGAATTTTCAGTTCTGGAGAAGAACTCAGCGTAAATATGCAGGATTTGCGTGAACATATAAGACGGTAGGGTTTGGTGTGGTCACAGTTTTGATAAGGCTGCACAATATAATCAGTGAAATCACATGTCGTCCTATGCTAGTTTAGTGACAGTACAGATCAAGTCCATTCTAAAACAATTTCAGAATGGTCCATATTTGTTTTTGTTTTTTTTCCAGCATCAATAGATTCCTTTTTGATAATCATAATAGGATTCAGATTCATGCTATTTTTCTCATTTGGTATAACGGTTCGCAATGTAACATTATGGTTAGTGGTCCGTAGGGGGGTGCGAGAATATCAAAATGTCGATATAGAGTATCATTTAATGTGATTATACAGTACTGATATCATGGGCTGCTCGCCAAGTGTATTTTTTGGTATATTTTATTCAATTATTGTGTTGCTGCGCTACAGTTTTGTTGCTTGTTTATTGGAAAGAAACTCATTTATGCAGCACATTTGACATTTTCACTGTTCTGAGGATTAAAATGTTTGTGTTTCACATGAACTTTGCACAAGAAGTGGTTTAATAAATACTTCTAGCATCACAGCCATAATTTAGCCTTTATTTTTTCTTGAACCATATTAAATCAATATGAAATATATAGAATCAAAAGTTCACTGTATCGAGATGTGTATTATATTGTGGCCTATGTATCAAGGTATCATAATGGCGACTTCTTAATGATACCCAGCCCTATTGGTCTGTCACCTGTTTGTTTCTATGGATATGTCACTGCTCTGCCTGGAATGTTTCACAGTATGACATTAAGCACCTTTACCTTACATTTATTCAATTACACAGATGGTTTTATAGTTAAAAAATAAACCAGTAAACTCAGTTTAACATGGACTCACAAGAGCTGTATTTACACTATAATCTGCCCTTGGCATACCACTGGCATACCACTATCTAAACTGCGGCATATTGCTGACTAACCGGTGCCTACTGGCCTTCATAGTCTCCCCACACTTGATTTATAAACCTCCTACTTTGGAAGCATATTCAAGGGGCTTAGATCATACTATGTTTATTATTGAAATCAGACTATGTTCACTTTTGAAATCAGACTGTTTACTTTTGAAATCATACTATGTTTAATTTTGAAAGCAGACTATGTTTTCTTTTGAAATACTACTATGTTTACTTTTGAAATTATATTAAGTTCACTTTTGAAATCAGACTATGTTTACTTTTGAAATACTACTATGTTTGGATCGCCTCTCTACAGATCTGACCTGTAACTTGGTCTGGTTTGGTCTCCAGGAGGATAAAAAGTTTTAATACCGTACTGTGAAACATTCCAGACAAAGCAATTAATATCAATGTAAAAACGTATTTGACAGAACCGCTACCAGAAAGGTTACACAATGCACCTTTAAGAAACTTTGCCCAGTTGCAAATGACCTGCTACTGTTCTGAAAATTAGAACAGTATATAGGGCGCGTGACCCAGAGGGCTTCATTTCAACAGACAGTACAGGTCCATTCAGAAGGCTGTGCTGGGAAAAAAGTTACCTTAATCATGCCTTAGATTAAAACTATTGTGTTTTTTTTTATTTTTATTTTTTACTTTTTGGCAATGTTTGAAACTTTCTCTACATAGAAATGATCTCTCACTTTCACTAGCGAAAATATGAAAAAGATCATCCTGTAAAGAATTGTTCACTAATGAAGCATGGCAAATTGAAATGGCTCCTGGATGAGAACAGACACGTCTTAATTGCAAAAACAGTGTCCAGATGATCACCGCTGAAACCTCTATATTTGAGGTACAATGTTTAAATGAGTAAGTGAGTGGGTCGTATAACAAGCTGTCAAGACTCGAGAGCAAAAGTAATGTTGTATTTTACATAACCAAGATTTTAATTTTCCTTTTATAGGTCATCTCCCTCACTGAAAGCTGCACTGCGTAACTTTTCTGGTGGAGGGTCTGTCAAATGCTTTTCTCCATAGAGATGTTATTGCTTTGGCTGGAATGTTTCACAGTGTGGCGTTAAACCTTTCTATCTTTGTGGAGACCAAACCAGACAAAGTTACAGGTCAGATCTGTGGAGAGGCGACCCCGCTCCCAGTCAGAATACCTGTTTTTCTAGGTATTTTTAAGTAATAAAACCATCCGTAATGAATAAATATAAAGTAGAACAGTTTAATGTCATACTGTGGAACATTCCAGGCAGTGCAATGACATATCCATAGAAACAAGCAGGTGAAGGACCCTCCATCTCCACCTTAGTTAGACCTGAAGAACTGTATAATGGAAGTGCGGCCAAATAAACATAATTTTTCAATAACGTTACACAAAGCCAGAATGCCAAATATATAAAGGGGACACAAAATGAATTAATTATTACTTGGCTACTTAGGATTTAATGCCATGTTTCTCAGCCATGTAATAAAAATATTAATGCAGTTGGTGATATTACACATTGTCTTAAAGGTCCTTTGTTACAGAAAATTGTGAACAAAGTTTTAATGTTGTTACCTCGTCAAAAACAAAGCTCGAGTTGTGTTTTCTTTCATTCACACATGTTTGACTCATTGTTAGTCTGTCTACATCTCCAAAACCTTTGTGATGTCATGAAATTGTATTTTTCCATTTGTGCAACAGAGATAGGCAATTCCAGGGCTGAAATCATCCAAATGATTGTGGTGAAGGTGTATAGAGAACGTTTATATTTATTCATTTTTACTGTTGCAGTTTTGTTGTATTTTGTACAATGACAATAAAATCGAATCAAATCGAATCTGGAGTTTAAAAACACTGTGAAGCATTTCCCGTATTACCACATGATATGTCAAGGTGGAAAAGAGCCTTTTCTGTTTAAGAGATGAACTCTGTAAATATCCTAAATATGCAGAGTTAGTGTGTTAAACATGTGTGAATAAAACAAAACACAACTCCAGGTCTGTTTGTGTTGAGGAAACAAGATTAAAACAGATCAGGAAATAGCGTAAGATGCATTTAGTGTCTATTACAGTAACATTTGTTTTGACTGATTTATCCATCTCAAGCAGATATTTTTATTTGCATTTAAAGAGCCTACATTACATAAAAATGTACTCTTGTGAGTTTTTAGCCCTGTTATAATGTTAACTCCTTAAAGCTATACCCAGAATTGTGTTTTCTTGTTTTTTTTTCATTCACACGTAGTAGGGAGTAATCCTGCATGATTAAAGGTCAAAATGCTCTGTTCCACCTTGTGATGTCATGAAGTTTTCAAGTTAACAGCTACATTTTACCTTTTGTTGAGTAAAGATTGGACCATTTCAGAGCTGAAATTATCCAAATTATGACAGTGAAGATGTATGGAGTTTAAAAACACAATGTGGAACAAAGTATTTTCAATTTGAGAGAAAAACTCAGCTTAATTATGCATTATATGAAGGGTTTGTGCATGTGTGAAAGAAACAAAACACAACTCCAGGTTTGTTTGTGATGAGGAAACATTATAACATATAGAATAAAACAGAAAATAGCATAATACGGGCCCTTTAAAGACCAAACCACACACTTAAAAATGTAACACACGGGCCCTTTAATCCGTAACAGTCCGTACCTCTTCAAAAACAGGTTTGTTATTGTTGACATCATCCACCCCGACGATGACACGAGCGGTGGAGGAGAGAGCGTGGGGGCCTCCTGATGCGTTGTCATCTGTGGCAGTCACATTCAGAACGTACTCCAGGCCTTGAAGCTTTGGAAGGGGACTCGAGCGGAGACGAATCAAGCCTACAAGATCAGGCAGCCGTTAAACCACACACAATAAAACACAATTTCATTCACTATTAAGCATGATATTATTGGCTCTGTGGCCTTGCTTGTTGCAGTGGGTGCTATAAATATGTACGCCTGTTGAGAGAGTGATGGAAGGCGGTAGAAATTCACCTTCGCAGTCAACAAAACCTCTAAAAAACAGATCTGATCTGCACTTCAAATCCAAAAAAGTAATTTCACACTGTTGGTTTTGTCATTTTTGTAATCGGATAATTGCGTGCTCTTGTCCAGGTCAGGCAGATGAAAAAATACATAAGAAATAAGTCCGTAGGGTTAACCAGCCTCAGCAGATACCTATTAGATGTCCTTCTGCAGTCCCATTGTTTGCTTTCATGTTAACAGTCGAGATAAAAGGTGGGATAAAAGAATCCAGGATCTGAGTCAACATCTTTCCTCGTCAACGCTAATGCAAAACATCAGAGGCTGCGGGCCTGTAAGCGCCTCGTGATGAAGAGGGAGCAAAGGGAGGGTTTGTTTCTTTCTTGTGTTTTCGTTTGTCTCTTTCACTTCTCTTGATTAAAGATACCACAGGAAGCACGTGTTTGACTGCTCGCCATAGTGATGCAGATCGTTAGCCGCAGAGCTAAGGGATTTCTGAATTATATATATTGTTCCGAATGACTTAAATTGTATTCATTACCATTGTGAAAGTATAATTTTGGTGCCTAACAATGCATACTAATAAATGGATAATATTTTATGGTTTATAGGTGTCTAACTGTACCCCATCTAAGGCTTTCCGTGGCTCTTATATGCTGGATTTCCTGGATTTCACTAAGCAAATAGGTAAGAGGATGCTGCCGTTGGTCAGGTCTAGATTCAGCAACAGTGTGTGCTCAGACTCTACCATCATCAATGCAAGATCTTGGTGAAAAATTAATGCAACACTGGATGGAAATACATCTTGTGACATTGCAGAAGCTTATCAAAACAATTCCACAGTGAATTTTGCTTTCATTTTTCGCCAAGATCTCGCATTGATTGATTGAGTCTGACTGCTGCACAAAGCCTTCTCCAGCACATCTCAAAGATTCTCACTGGACTCTGTGGTGGCCAATCCATGTGTGAAAATGATGTCCCGTGCTCCCTGAATCACTTTTTCACAATTTGAGCCCAACAAATCCTGGCATTGTCATCTTGGAATATGCCTGTGCCATCAGGGATGAAAAATTGATGGAATAACCTGGTCATTTAGTATATTCAGGTTCAGCTGACGTCATTCTTTGAGCACACACTGTTGCTGAACCTGGACCTGACCAACTGCAGCAACCTCGTACCTATTTGCTTAGTTAAATCCAGGTGGAAACTTTTTTTTGTCAAGGTGTCCAGTGTATGTACTAAATTTGGGCGGCAGTAGATCAGTTGTTAGAGCATTTTTCACTGATTTGAAGGTTGGCGGTTCGAATCCCGCTCTATCTCTCTGTCTGCATACACTGGTGTATGAATGAAGTGCTTTGAGTGCTTCAAAGTGGAAAAGGGCTGCGTAAAAATTTGTGCTGTCAAACGATTATTTTTTTTTAAATCAGACTTTAGAATTTTGACTAATCCCAATTAATCGCAGTTAATTATTCTTCAAAAAAAGACCAAAAACTTTTGACAAAGATACAATTTATTATCAAAAAGTTATACTATTGACATTTTTTATTGTTAGTTTTGTTGACAACATTGCCGCGGGTGCACTTGTTGTTGGTGTACAAGTATCGTCGTTGCTGCTGCTGAATCAAACATGTGTTTTGCTTTAAGATGGTATTTTAAACTTGTGCTTCTGTGGAAACCAAGTTCATCGCTGCAATATCTGCAAACTACCTTAGTTTTATCTAAAGTCCCATCGGGCAGTTTTTTGAAGAGAAATTTGCCGCTGAGCACCAGTCACAGTCTCATCTGTCATCTTTGCATCCACGTATGGACAGACCTGATCACTGACCTAATAACCTGCGCCGCCTTTCAGGTCACCATCCGCGCTTTCCATAGAGGAGCATGTGCGTTCAAAATAAATTGTGTGATTAATCTGCGTTAAAAATACATTAGTGCAATATTTTTTTGTGATTAATCGCATGCGTTAACGTGTTATCGTTGACAGCCCTAATAAAAATGTGACCATTTACCATTTAAATTCCTTGTGAACATTAAAATTAGAAGCTCATTTTTGTTTGGTAAAAGAAGCTCACCAGAGGAAAAAGGTTGGAGAGCCCTGATTTAGATTGTCTTTTTCACAAGTGATGTTTATTACGAAGCCACAAAACGTTAAAAAACAGGCTTACAATGGCTCCCCTGCTTCGGTGGTACTGTTTAGAATGGAAGTTTAGCTCAACTAAACAACGTGGCGTGTTCAAATGCACCTCGTAAATAACAATGTGTAAACTAAAAATGACACCGTAAAAACAACAGGGGGTGTCAGTGAACCTCAAAACAACCATGCATAACTGTAAATGAATGAATCATGTCAAAATAGCTGAAAATTCCCATCTCTCTTGCCTTAGCCTTTAGTTTATACGAGCCTCCTGCCCGTATAAACAAGCGAGCAGAAAAGGAACTAGCTTCTAATGAAAGTGCACGTTGTAGACATCACTGCACCACTACATTAAAATAAGTGAACTGTGGCATACATATTGTAATTCTGCGAGCTTAAATGTCAACCTTGTTTACAAATGGGACATAGGCACATAGTCACTGGACTGGTGCAGCCTTTGCATAAACAGCAAGTGTGGAGCCATATTGTCGTCTTTTGCACCCAAAGAATATCAGCCTTAGCCTTTCTAGCGACAAACATAGACATGAATAATTGATTTAAAGTTCAAAATATGAACGTTGAACAATATTTGGTGGGGCACAGAATTTACCGTGTGTACATTTTCTTTCACTACTGGGAAATTTGTGGTTCATTTTTGGCTGTATGGTAAGATTTGTACCGTAAAAGGTTGAATTAATAACTTCTACGACTTATTACAGATGCAACCTAAATACTAAAGTTTTTTTTTTCTGCTGTTTATTTATGGCAAGTCATGTTATGTAATATTGTCCCTTTAGAATAGTTTTTGTGGTTTAAAGGGGCATTGTGTTACTTTTCTTTTGGAAGGTCCGTCAAAAGCTTTTCTCCATGGAGATGTTATTGCTTTGTCTGGAATGTTTCACAGTATGGTATTAAACCTTTCTATCTTCATGGAGACCAAACCAGACCAAGTTACAGGTCTTGTTTGTGGAGAGGTGACCCCGCTTTTGTTTTTCTATGTATTTTTGAGCTATAAAACCACCTGTAATTGAATAAATGTAAGTCAGAGCTGTTTAATGTCTTGGAACATTCCAGGCATAGCAATGACATATCCATAGAAAGAGGCAGGTGACGGACCCCTGACCAAAAAGTTACATAGTGCACCTTTAAATCTGCTCTTGGGTTATGATGTCAGTGGCATTAATTTGTTTCAATATTATCGTTTATCACCTATATTAACTTCAGAAATATATCGAACTTGAAATTTGTTATCGTAACAGGCCTAGCCATATTGTCGTCTTTTCTAGCATTTCTAGCACCAAACATCCACCAAAGTAATATGAAGGAATATGAAAAGAGGACACAAAGGAAAGAGGAGCTGCGGAGCTCTGCCTGAAGATGGTGTGCTATGATAGAGCAGTTGTTGTGAAATTGAATTGAAAGGGTTGGGTGACAAATGTCACAGCGATTGCCACTGGTTTCGGATCAAAGGGTAAATAAAAAAGATAAACTCTGCCGTCGCCAAAAGCTCCAAAGCCAAGAAGCACGGTAGGTATTCAAACCAGCACCTGCTCCAGCCATTGAAAGGAAAAGCCACAGCGGTCACTGATAAAAATAAAGGTTCGATATTACACTAAATTAAGTGAGATTTAAGCCATGTTGTGAGATTTAAGCCATGTTGTAATGTTGTTACGTCATAAAACATACCTAGAGTTGTGTTTTGTTTCATTCACACATTTGAGTAACCCTTTATTTTCCTATTTTCCTTTATTTTACTACATCTTCAAAGCTCAAAATGCCCTGTTGTGATGTCATGTAGTGATAATTTTCAAGTTACCAGCTACATTTTACCTTTTGTTCAGTCGAGATTGGCAATTCCAGATCTGAAATCATCCAAATTATTCTAGTGAAGGTGTGTGGAATGTAAAAACACAGTGGAGCACTTCCTGTATTTCCACATGACATCAACAGTTTGCAAGAAAAACTACTTAAATATGCAGGATTTGTGTGTTAAACACGTGTGAATGAAAGAAAACATGACTCCAGGTATGTTTGTGATAAGGAAACAACATAAACATTAGAGCAAAACAGCGTAATACGGGCCCTTTTCTATTTACGACCTTCAATAACAAAAGGACATTGCCTGTTTGAAAATTATGGGTTTTAATACCAAGTTCAATATGTGTGCACATTGACATTGAAGGTAGAGGGCGTCCATTGTGCAACATCGAAGCAGCAAAGTATTAGGGGAAATTGAAGTGTTATGTGATGGAAAGCCTGTCAATTACACAGCCTGAAATGTAAAACGTAAATGGGTAGGGCTCAGAAATTAAGAAGTATCACCTTTCTGGCTGTCTATGATGAAATTTGCTTCCTCATTGCCCGCTGTTATGGAGTAGATTATCGCATCGCCATCTGGGTCTTTAGCGAGAACCGTAGCGACCAGCGTGTTGGGACCGGCGTCTTCGGAAACAAAAGTTCGATATCTGCAAAATAAAATACAAACAAAGTCACGGCAGGCGTAACCACGGTGATTAGAGTGATATAAGTGTGTGTTTTTCTTGTAAATATTTTATGAGTTAAGGTCCTATGTTATGGTATTCTCTGATCTATGTTTTAATGCAGTTTCCTCATCACAAACATACATGGAGTTGTGTTTTGTTTCATTCACACATGTTTAACACACAAATCCTGCTTATTTAGGGTCTTTTCTCAAACTGAAAACACTCTGTTCCACCTTGTGATGTCATGTGGTAATACAGGAAGTTCTTTACTGTGTTTATAAACTCTTCGCTAGAATCATTTGGATGATTTCAGCTCTGGAATTGTTGATTTCTACTAAAGTACATGTAGCTTAACTTGAAAACTAACACTTCATGACATCACAAGGTGGAACAGAGCATTTTGAGCTTTGGAGATGTAGAATAATAATGCAGGATTATTCAAACATGCGTGAATGAAACAAAACACAACTCTAGGTATATTTTCGAGGTGGTAACAACATTATAAAATGTACGTAACTTTTTTATTGGGGGTCCATCACTTTCTATAGATATGTCAGTCAGGAATGTTCCACAGCAGAGGTGGGCAATTCTTTTTCCATGGGGCCACATGAGAAACAGAAAATATTGAGGAGGACCAGGCCAAAATACTTAACTCAATTCTGCATAATAGGAATTGTATTTCTTTCTAAAAACCATTAATAGTATTGTTTTGACAAGCTGGTTAGACTGGTAAGAGTACATGATATGACTAAGCAATGAAAAAGTGAGGCTGCCTTACAAAACATATTTATTCAATCAAATTTTGTCAGTTTTTGTTGAAAACTCTGCATTTCTTTTTTTTAGCATCAGCAGACATTTTTGAGGGCTAAAGTTGTCTGAACTGCTTGTGACAACGATTCAGTCACGCAGACATCTTGATTTATGTACTGCGTCATTTTGTACAATGACGATACAATATTGAATCATTCGATACTGGTCTCACGATTTGATACACGTTTGTTCGATACACATGTTCGTTCGATACACGTGTCAATACGCACAGGTCCCTCCATGTGCTCTGTGTTTATTTTGGTTCGAAAGGGAAACAGTTATCGCAGCAACCCTTTCAGATGCAGCAAGAAAACATCTCCAAAGGGATTTACAGCTGAAATAGTCTAACAGAGGTGTGTTTTATCTTTCACTCACTTTTTTGTTTTATGTTGATAGATCCAGGAATGACAACGATATGACCTTTTAAATAGTCTAGAATCGCTTTTGGCTTTACATCGACTTTAATCAAATATACGCACACGGGACGTGACTCACGATATATGCAATCTTTTTCTCAGACTCTGTCTCATAAGTTTTAGTCAGAAAATGGTTGAGACATTGCTATGTAATATAACATAGTTATAGGGGGAGGAGGAGCTACTGCCTGTCGCTGCTGGAGGGGCAGAGGCATGTGAACCCAGTGAGACTCAGGAGGAAAAGAAATCATCACATCATCATCAAAGAAGGAAAAGTTTGATAGTGTAGCTCCCCTACCATTCTATATTACTGGCTATATTAAATATATGAAAAAATTACATGAGGTTTTTATTTACATCTTAAAACGTATCAAATTGAATTGATAGCATGACCCGTGTATCGACATACATATCGAATCGTGGGAAAACCATATCGTTTCATCCTCATTTTGTATGTGAATTAAAAAACACCTCTAAAATAAAAGTAATGCAGCTTTAGTCCATGCATGAGGTCAAATTATGAAATAAGTTTATTTTATAATTCCAAAAGAGCTTAAACAGGCCGGTCAGAGTCACCCAAAGGGCCGAATGTGGCCTCATAGCTGGACAATGCCCAGGTCTGTTCCACAGTATGACATTAAACAGCTCTACTTTACATTTATTAAATTACAGCTGGTTTTACAGCTCAAAAATACCTTGATAAACAATATTCTGACTGTGAGCGGGGTCGCCTCTCCACAGATCTGTCCTGTAACTTGGTCTGGTTTGGTCTTCATGATGATCGAATGGCTTAATACCGTATTGTGAAACATTCCAGACAAAGTAATAACATCACCATGAAAAAAAAGTGTTTAATGGACCCTCCACCAAAAAAACAGTGACACAATGCATCTTAAAGGCACAAGAGTCCACTTTGTGTAATATAGGACCTTTAACCTATACGCTTAACTGGCCAGAGTACAGACAAATGATAATGTCCAGTGGGATATCGAAGCCATTGAACGAATGAGGTTTCCATGTTCCCAGCCCAGTGCAGCTCATTTGATCCAGAGCCTTTTAAAATGTCAACAGTGATTTGCTCGTGCTGGGGCCCTGGCCAGTGGGATGCCCGGGTGAGACACTAGGGGCTGATATACCTCTACGGAACAAGGGACATACGCCGGTGGTGATGGACTGCAAGAGCTGGACGACGGATGAAGAGAAATGGAAAACAGAGATAAAGGACAGAGCGAGAGTGGCTGATGACAAAAAAGAAAGCAGACAGCGATGAGACAGGTTAAGTGATGTGTGGGAGGTATAAAAGAGGAGGATAGACAGACAGAGAGGGACCCGTGTAGAAAAAGGGGACAGGGTTCGCTCAGATACTTCCACTTTGTCAGCAGAACTTGTCCTCTGTGTGAGTTCGGATTGTGTTCAAGGTCCTATATTACGCAAAATCGACTCTTTTTGGTGGAATGCTTTTCTTCAATGTTCTATCTTCATAAAGACCAAACCAGACCAAGTTACAGGTCAGATCTGTGGAGAGGCGACCCCGCATACTGCCAGAATGTTGTTTACCAAGGTATTTTTGAGCTCTAAAACCAGCTGTAATTTAATAAATGTAAAGTAGAGCTGTTTAATGTCATACTGTTTTGTTGTATTTCATGACTATATTTGAACTCTGTCTTAGTTTATGTTCAAATTTGATTTACTATGCGTCTAAAAGTCATGTGAGAGTGTGTGTGTATGGTTGTGTTGATTTTGTTTTGATTTTTTCTACGCTTATGTGAATTTCTGTAGCCTACTGTCTGCCAATACTGTATCTGTCTTCTATTATTGTGACTATGAGGTCCCTGTCGAAAACCAGATGGCAAGATCTCAAGGGACTTATCCTCCAAACAAATAAATAAATTCAAAATTCAAATAAATTCCAGGCAGAGTAGTGACATATCCACAGAAACAAGCAGGTGACGGACCCAAGTGTTTCCCGCAGCGCTTTATAGTTAGGGCAGCGGCCTTGACTACGTCCCTCTGAACCACATGAATCCTCGTAAAAGTACGGTTGTTGTGTTCTGGTCCTCACTTTCACCAGCACGGAATCTCTGCCCCACCACCTTGACTAACCAATTTTCTGCCGGAAACACTGGACCCCACAACCAAAAAGTTACATATTGCATATTTAAAGGGACAGTTCAGAACTTTGGACATAGGGCCTCATTTCCTTGTGAACCAGAGTGTTGGAGGCTAGCGCATGTTAATGGGCATACAGTAGTTGTCCTGCCACTAAAAGCAGGGTTAGGATTAGGGTTAGGGCCACTCCACAGTGCACCCGAGGCAAAACAATTAAAACACCAGACTGTCCATGTGAATGTCTGTGATGATAGAATCATTTTAGAAGTAAAACCAACCTTGCATTTGAAGGATTTATGTCTGAGCAGCAGTGAGTTGTACTTCCTGATAGAAAGCTTGGCAGCGGCGGACTGATATATGAGAAAATAATAAGTGCATCAGTTTTATATAGCGCTTTTCAGGACACTCAAAGATGCTTTACAGAGCATTATTCATTCACTCCATACCCGGTGGTGGTAAACTACTGTTGTAGCCACAGCTGCCCTGGGGCAGACTGACGGAAGCGAGGCTGCCAATCTGCGCCATCGGCCCCTCTGACCACCACCAACACTCACGCACACACCACTTTCATACTAGGCAATGTGGGTGATGTGTCTTGCCTAAGAACACAACAACAGTTTTTTGCGACTGGCGCCCGCCTGTGGCACCTGGAATTCCCAGTGGTCTCCCATCCAAGTATTAACCAGGCCCAACCCTGCTGAGCTTCTGAGATCTGACGGGATCTTTGACAGACTGGTATGGCCACAAAACAGTCCCTCAACATGCGACGATTCATGCGATGCAAGGTTAGTTTTATTTCACACATTATTCTATCAACACAGACATTCACATCGACAGTCTGGCATTATAATTGTTTTGCCTCGGGTGCACTGTGGAGTGGGTAAGACTGTTTTTAGTGCCAGGTTATCTATGGCCATTGGCATGTACTAGTCTAGCAACAGCAACCTCTGCAAATACTGGATGGATGGAATATTTAAATCACTAAGGGGCCCTATGTCCAAAATTCCATACTGTCCCTTTAAGCCATGTTATAACGCTGTTACCTCACTAAAAACATACCTGGTGTTGTGTTTTGTTTCATTCCCACATTTATGTAATCCTTTATTATTGGTCTGTCCATATCTCCAAAGCTCAAAATGCTCTTTTCCACCTTGTGATGTCATGAAGTGGTAGTTTTCATGTTAGCAGCTACCTTTTGTTTTTTGTTTAGAACAGGTTGGTAATTTCAGTTCTAAAATGATCCAAATGATTCTAGTGAAGGAGAACTGAGTTTAAAACACAGTGGAGCACTTCCTGTATTACCACGACATCACAAGGTGGAACTGAGTGTTTTCTATTTGAGCGAACAACGCAACCTAAATATGCAGGGTTTGTGTGTTAAACATGTGTGAATGAAACAAAACACAACTCCAGGTATGTTTGCGATGAGAAAACCACATTATAACACACATCAGGGTAATATGGGTCCTTTAATGTTACTGTCTTAAAAACCAAAAGTATAAAAATGATCCTGCTTCATTTTGTATAATTTATATATTATTTATCATGATTTTCCTCCGTAGCAATGTGCCGCACTTCAAAATCTGTTATGGTGACAGGTCTAGTCAGCAGAACTTCGTCTCAGTGTGATTCCAGACTGAATTGTGTTAATGTGGGAGCGTCTGTGTGTAGCGGGAGGTACGAGGGGCCCCGGGGGGAGGCGGCCAGTGTCTGTGCAGAGAAGTCAGAGGTGATTGATGGTTTACAGAGGAGCGCTGATGGGTGATTCATCTCGGCTAGCTGCTGCAATCTCCGTGGCAACATGAGTGACCTGTAATCTGTCACCCGGCGCAGAGGCCACTTCAACACAGCTCCGCGGGACGAGACGTATACACTCCCCAGGCTTTTCCACCTCGGGCATCTCTCCCCACGTAGCAATGAACTGTGAAGTTATACTCAAGTCTGTGTCTGTGTGCTGTCCTGAAGCGTGATCATTTGCATTTCAGTGGGGAGTTGGATGTTTTTTTTTCTTCTTTTTGTTCTTTTTTTGCCTGGGTAGAACTTGTTGAAATGCGATAAGACGTCATGACAGTCTCCAGTCACCTCCATGCGCACCAGTGTCTCAATTAGTCTCACTAAATAGCAAAAAAGACAAAAGTCAGCCCAATTTACAGCTCCTCTTCACTTCACATGCCAGTTTGCCAGCGTTATGCAAGCCCGTGTGTCTCACCTACACCTCAGTATAACATGACTATGAATGCAACACATCTCAACTAGAAATAAGTCTGCATTTCTAAATAGCTGTCTGCTGGTGTGGAAACTGTATTTGTCCAGATGCCGACAGTGTGGCTGCTTTATCTGCATATCTGAATGTCTGTCTCCTCTTTTGTCTGAGCACTTAGACTCAGACTTAGACGAACTTTATTGATCCACAAGGGAAACTATTTGAACACAGTATACTGTAGCTCACATCACCATATTAATATTATAATAACAAATAACAAAGAGAAAAAATATATATATAATGCTACATTTAAAATACAGTAAGTACCAGACACGGTAAGAGACTGGTGTCATATAAGGCATAATTATATAAAAATACAGTAATACAAATATATCTCAGTGTTCTTGTACATTTTGTAGCTTTGTATCAAACAGAGAACTCCAATTCAGTGTCCTTCCACAGAAATAGCATTAGAACATTCTATGTCAGGACTGATTAGGCTGTAGCTCGACATTTAACAATAATTGATAATAATACCGTTTCTAACATGGCCATTAAAAAAAGAGATACAGTACTGTGCAAGTTTTAGGCAGGTGTGGAAAAAATGCTGTAAACTAGAAATGCCTTCATAAATGGAAGTGTTAATCATTTATTTTCACCAATCAACTAAATGCAGTGAATGAACAAAAGAAAAATGTAAATCAAATCAATATTTGGTGTGAGCTTTGCCTTCAAAAGAGCATCAGTTCTTCTAGGTTTACTTGCAGACAGTTTGTGAAGGAACTGGGCTGGTCGGTGTCCAAACATGAAGAACTAAGCACAGATCTTGTGTGGATGGAGCTTCCTCACATCCTTCTGTCTCTTCATGTTAATCCCAGACGCACTCCATGATGTTGAGGTCAGGGCTCTGTGGGGCCAGACCATCACCAACACAACTTCTTCTTCTTTACGCTGAAGATAGTTCTTAATGACTTTGGCTTTTTGTTTCATTCTCTCACTTTGCATTTCGTAAATTGATCAAAACAAAACATCATTATTTATGTTTTTGAAAGCATTCTTTGTTTACAGCGTTTTTCACACCTGCCTGAAACTTTTGCACTGTACTGTATATTGCTTTAAGTTGTTCTATAGTTTTAATCTATGACACCCGTGGATTTCCCCCATCAACCTAAAACATGCTACATTTCCAGGAAAAATAGCTACAATCAATCAATTAAAACACTATCCCACTTTAACTCTAAGCTTTTAATTGTATGTTTTAATATCATAGTAATATAATAAGTAATATTAATGTAAAACGACTTAATAAAAGAAACAAATCCACCAAATTCCATATTAGAAAACTCTGGTGTCCATTGGGAGCTGACGTTGCCTTAAACGTCATCACAACAAAGAGCTGTGAAGCTCAGCCCCTCCTATGGATATCTGCACATCACACTCTCGAGTAGCAGATTTGAAAATGAAATACAGAAATATAATAATACAAATACATCTCAGCTCTGTTGTGGTTTTCAGATTCTTGAATGTGACGATGCCATATTTCCAGATGGAGGTGTAAGAGATGTTTTTTTTTTCCTATTCTTTACATTGTACTTTGCCATGAAATGTACAAATCGTAAATGCGCCAATGTTGAACCTGATAATTTCTATTAGTGACTAGACCCAAGACGAAAAAAATCTGCATTCTAACTTCATAAATTTTAGCTGACCCCATCTGTATTAACAATCTACTGTGTAACTTTTTGGTTGGGGGGTCTGTCATCTGCTCGTTACTATGGAGATGTCATTGCTCTGCCTGGAATGTCCCACAGTATGACATTAAACAGCTTTACTTTACATTTATCCACTTATAGGAAGTTTAACAGCTCAAAAATACCTAGAAAAACAGGCACTCTGACTGCGAACGGGACCGCCTCTCCATAGGTCTGACCTGTAACTTGGTCTGGTTTGGTCTCTGTGAACATAGAACGGTTTAACGCATTCCAGACAAAGCAAAAAGAAAGAGCATTTGATGGACATTCCACCAGAAAAGTTGCACGTTGCACGTTGCACGTTTAAATAACATAAGTCTGTAGAACGTTACGTCATCTGAAACCCAGCGGCTCTTTCCTTTCAGCATTCTTCACTCATGTGTCCTGCATTTGTGTTTCCTTTGCCGGTTTACCACGTGTCTCACCACATCTGCACCGCTGTCCGCTGGTTTGTTTAGCTCTTTGTCCAGCCACCCACCGAGACTGACACCTGACAGCCCTCCCAGAGCAAGCAGCACAGAGAGGTCTTGCAACGCTTTTCTGTGAAGGTCAGTAGAACTTGACTGACAGGACAAGCCTCTATCTTATTTTGGAGAATAAATGCAGTGGAGCCATTGTGACAGTTCTTGCCCACCCACTGCCAGGACACACTGGAGTGCCTCCGTATGTCTTTCCACTGCATACCTCAACAAAGACCAAAATAAACCCTGAGGGAGCCTGTGAATGTTTATTACACTGGTCTAACGAAAGCTTTGAGAATATGCTCGCGAAGTAGCAGTGTCACCGTATTACCGCTGGTGTGAAGTCTTTAACAAATGTTTTGATACCAGATGGCTGCGATTAAACCTCCAAATGAACACTGCGTTTTTCTCAACCGCGGCGCTTTTACTAGAGCAGTGTTGACGCAAGCTGGCCTCTATTCCTGGCAGGACTGGCAGCATCTGATACTGTAGTGATGAATGGCCCCAAGGAATCCAGGTCTACCATGTGATGTAACTGTACCTATATATATGACGCAAGGGCCTTCTACGCTTAGATGGCATAAAATAGCGGCAAACTTTGATCCACTTTCATGACTAGGACTTCGACATTCACTCCCAGTAGTTTCGGCTATAAGGGGCCCATGTTATGCTATTTTCTGATGTATATTATAACACTGTTACCTAGGGTTGTGTTTTGTTTCACTGAGGCATATTTAACACACAAACCCTCCATGTTTAGTCTGAGTTTTTCTCTCAAACTGAATACAGGAGGTGCTACATACATCTTCACTAGAATCATTTGGATAATTTCAGCCCTGGAATTGCAAAATCTCTACTGAACTAAAGGTAAAAGGGAGCTGTTAACTTGAAAACTACTGCTTCATGACATCACAAGGTGGAATAGAGCATTTTGAGGTTTGGAGAAGCAGAGAGTTACATGTGTGAATTAAACAAAACACAGCTCTCGGTATGTTTTTGTGGAGGTAAGAACTGTCAAATGCTCTTTTTCCCCCATGAACATGTTAATGCTTTGTCTGAAATGTTTCACAATATGGCATTAAACCTTTCTATCTTCATGACGACCAAACCGGACCAAGTTACAGGTCAGATCTGTGGAAAGGCGACCCCGCTCAAAGTTAGAATCCCTGTTTTTCTAGGTATTTTTGAGCTATAAAACCACCTGTAATTGAATAGGTGTAAAGTAGAGCAGTTTAATGTCATACTGTGGAACATTCCAGGCAGAGAAAAGACATATCCATAGAAACGAGCAGGTGATAGACCTCTAACTAAAATGCTGCAAACACAGTGCACCTTTAAACCTCACAAGAGTCCATTTTGTGTAATACAAATCCACTGCAAAAATCTGAACATCATGAAAAAGTTCTATATTTTTGTCACTCATTTCAGAAAGTCAGACTCATATATTATACACTCATGACATAAACTCTTGACATATTTTACTCTGTGTGTCATGAGTCTGTATAATGTATGAGTTTGACTTTCTGAAATGAGTCACAAAATATCTAGAACTTTACAATATTCAATTTTTTTTGCAGTGGACTATATTACACAAAATTGACTCTTGTTTCTATGGATATATGTCAATGCTCTGTCTGGAATGTTCCACAGTATGAATTTAAACAGCTTTACTTTGCACTTATTTAATTACAGGTGGTTTTATAGCTCAAAAATACCTAGAAAAACATGCATTCTGACTGACTGACTGACTTTTTTGCACTGGACTAGTGTAGCATCAGCACTGGGATAAGGTACATCACTGGACTAGTCCATTTTCTTTGGTAAAAATATGTTCTGATTTTCTAAAAGCCCAGGTGATGTTTTTGACATTATCGCAATCCTAGTTCACTTTACAGCTTTCAACAGTTCCAAAGAGAGAGGCCCATTTCAGTGTCCTTCCACAGAGATAAAATTAGAACAAGCATGGAGTGATTATAGGCTGTAGATCAACATAGCCTTTACCAAAGATCACTATAATAATACAGTTTCTAACACGGGCAGTTGGGGCCATTTTAAAGAAGACATAGAGTACTTGAGTCTGCTGTATAGTTATAATCTATGATACCCTTGGATCATTTTGCTGTAATTTGCAAATTTTAATAATATAGTAAGTAATATTCATCTAAAATGACTTGATAAAAGAAAAGAATCCGCTGAGTTTACATTAGAAAGCTGTGGTGCCCAATGAGAGCTGACATCGACTTAAACATCATCACAATGTGGCCATACCAGCTTGTCAAAGCCTGATCTCGTCAGATCTCAGAAATTAAGCAAGACCGGGCCTGTCCGGTCCTGTTGCTGTGTCCTTAGGCAATACACTTCACCCACATTGCCTAGTATGAAAGTGGTGTGTGCATGAGTGATGGTGGTCGGAGGGCTCAATGGTGCCAATCTGCACCATCATAGTAGTTTACCACCACCAAGTGTGGAGTGAATGAATAATGAAGTGTAAAGCACTTTGGGTGTGTTGAAAGGCGCTATACAAATGTAGTGATTAATTAATTAAAAACAAAGAGCTGTGAAGCTGTCAGCACCTCCTATGAATAGCTGCAGATCACACTAGTGAGAAGCAGATTTTCTTTCATTTGTACCACAATCGCTGCTGAATCCTACATGATTTATTTATTTCATTTTTATTTATGAGACAGGGACAGTGCACAATCTACATTAACCTTAACAGGAGAGATGCATTGTGCCAGGATGTACCACTAGAGCTAATTTACACTTGTAGTTCATGGTGCATGTTTTTTTTTATTTTATTTTTTTTATCGGCAATATGGCTCAAACATGCAGGAATCACTCCAAATACAACTGTAAATGTTGAGGAGAACAATGGTTAAAGGCTCTGAAAAGTTGATTTTGCATAATAGGTTTGCTTTAAAGGTGCATTGTGTAACTTTTTTGCTTTGGAATGTTCCACAGTATGGCTTTAAAATCATTCATCTTGCATTATTTCAGTTGAGTGGGGTCGCCTCTCCACAGATCTGACCTGTTGGTTTGGTTTCCATGAAGTTAGAAAGATTTCATACCGTAGTGTGAAACATTTCAGAGCAAAACAATAGCATCTCCACAGAAAAAAGCATTTGTCAGACCCTCCACCAGAAAAGTTACACAATGCACCATTAAAGTATGTAACTCTTCTTATGAAACCTAACAGAACTGACCAGGTTTAAGGCGACACTTATTATGAATTATGAATGGGGCTGCTCACACTGGCTGGGAGAACTCTGGAGCTTCATCGTTGACATTGGCCATCCGCACTCGGACAGTGGCAGTTCCAGAATGGGGCTCGTCTCCACTGTCCACCGCCATCACCACAAACTCGTACAGATGGTTGGGCCTCTCGTAGTCCAGTCTCCCGGCGGGAAAGACCGTCCCGTGGGGGGAGATGCTGAAGTCAGGGCTGAGCGTGTAGTAGGTCAGCTCCGCGTTTAACCCAGAGTCGCAATCCGTGGCCAGAACTGCCAAAAGAAGAGACCAACGCCATCAATTAGCACTTAATCAAAACGAGCTGAGGAGATGGCAGCAACTGATGAATCTGTTGACATCTGCGTGGATCATTATCTCTTCATGACCCTACTAAACATGCCATAGATCATACGCTTTGACAGACACAATTACAAACTCCATGGTGCCCGCTAGAATTACTGCGTTCGTTTGGTAAAAGGAGCTTAAAGGGCCCATATTACACAAAATCTGAATCTATGTTATAATGTTTTGTCGTTTCCTCATCAAAAACATACCTGAGTTGAGTTGTGTTTTGTTTCATTCATACATTTTTAACATACGAACCCTGCATATTTAGGCTGAGATTTTCTCTCAAACAGAAATCATACTCTTCCACCTTGTGATGTCATGCGGTAATAGGGGAAGGGCTCCAATGTGTTTTTAACTAGAATATTTTGGATGATTTTCTACTGAACAAAGGGTAAAAAGTAGCTGATAACTTGAAAACTACTGCTGCATGACATCACAAAGTGGAAGAGAGTAATAATAAAGGGTTACTCAAATGTGTGAATGATACAAAACACAACTCAAGGTGTTTTTGAGGACGTAACAACATTATAACATGGCTTAAAGCTCATGAGTCAGTTTTGTGTAATATAGGTCCTTTAAAACAGAAAAAAAAAACAAAAAAAAACACAGGAGCAGACCAGTTGTGTTTTGCCACTGCTGGTGTTTTTGTAATCCTTTTTAGTCTACTGTAAATACAGAATATTGAATTTAATTTCTTATATGGATTCTACTCCCAACTAAATCCTGGTTGCAGAGCTAATTTAAGTCATTTCTGTGGCTTTCAGAGCATATGAACAGACCCTCTAGCTCATAATTCTTTTGATGTACTTATTTCCTCGGTGTCTTGCTTTACCCACACCATTCTGTGCATCCCAAAGATTTATTCTTGTTCCAATATATTGTAATGTAGTCCAAGCTTGGCAATTACTTAGGATTACTGTACTGGCTCCAATGCAAATATGCAGTTAAGAAATAGAGTGACGTCATGTATCTACACTATGAACTGCTATGGAATATATAAAACTCATTTATGTTTTCATAGCAGCGGAGGAAGGCTGACATGATTATCACATTTTCAATTATCAACTCAACCTTTTGATTCATTACAGTATTGTAATGTAGTGTGAATAGTAGAGGTTTCTCCTTTCTTTTTTCTTTTCCACAAAGTCAGTACAGCTGGTTTACAACATAATACTGTAATATTATTTGAATATTTTGTAGAATTATAGCAACTAAACATACATGAATGACAGGAACACGTGTAGACTAGATCCAAGTTCCACTTTTCAGTCTCAGAGTCATGAGCCAGATGTAAAAACTCAGTGTCCATCTAACATGTGCATATCCATCCAGGTCAAATATTAGAAGATATACTTTTCTGTTATATACACGTAGTTATAATTTATGATTGATCATTATGTTATAATTAGCACATTTTAAATCACAATATTCATCTTAATATCAGAAGTAACTAAATGTGTGTGAAGTCTCTCAGCCGTCCAGGTTGAATCCATGGCAAAAGGAGAAAGTTGAAGCTCAAGTTGTCAACTGGTCAAAAGTTTATTTGGTCGAACACGTTTTGCAGCTTTTTCAGTTCTGAAGAAGCAGCTTGGATGAGCTGCGAAATGCATTCGACCAAATAATCTTTGTCCAGTTGACAAATTGAGTTTCTCCTTTTGCCACAGAAGCAACTAAACTGACTTCAGTGCTAAAATACTTCGATGCCCAATGGGAGCAGACGTCGCCATACACGTCATCACAACAAAGAGCTGTGAAACTGTCTGCGCCTCTGGAGATCATGCTGGAGAGGGGCAGATTTTTTTCATCTGTACCAAAATGACTATGCGACGCTGCCGAATCCTATGCATATCACAGATTAAGAAAATAAAATTAGAGTTAAAGTAAGAACAGAAGAGTGGGCAGGTGCTGGTGGCCGTGAAAACAGGAGTTGATCTGTAAAATGGTGTCTTGAAAACAAGCGATTTAACATTGCTTAAACATGCATGAATCACTCCAAATGCAACTTTGAGAGAGTAAATGGTGAGCAGGAACAACTATGAATATGGATAAAAGCTCTGAAAAGTCCATTTTGCATAAAAGGTCTGCTGTAACTAAAACTTCATTTTAGCCAAACACAGTATGACAAAACTAAATGAAAATATTCTGTCAAATTTCACAGTGCAACTCATTCAGAAATGTAGTATAAATCTAGTTATTAAGATTTCTGACATGCTCATATTGTGGCATTGACACAGACTAATGCCCCCCACTCTTCTGCGGCCCCTCTGGTCCACCACCCGCCCTCCACTGCCATTGTATCCCTTGTTTTGTTTTCACACATTCATGTTGGCTGTCTTTTCTCCCACCGCTTGCTCTACTGTGCCAACTGTTTGCCGCTGCAGGCTTTGTATACAAAACTGTTTTTCAGATAAGATTCGTTCCATTTTTCTCACCATATCCAGCTAGTGATACCCATGCATCACCTCTGCCAGCCCATGGGGACAGGTGTTTCAATGGTGCAAGGACATTTGACAAAAACTCCACAACAAAAACACTAAAATGGAATGACAATCCTACAGAACTCGGGGCATCCTTCTGTGTTTTGCAAGTTGCGATTTGAATTTTATGAACTTTGTATTGTGGTAATGCCTCGGGCTGCGGTTAATTTGGGATTGCGCATCAGAGTGAGCTGCAGAAGAGGTATAGTGATCTTTTCGGAGGCGTTCTGAACGTACCGCGACTTTAGATTTGCTAGTAATTCCGTATGTCTTGACAACATGCTGCAAATGGTCACACTTCCTTCTCTGTGCATACTTTTCACTGAATAATATTAAAATAATGATGCTAATTTCTACATTTTTGGATGTTGTTATGCAGCAATAAGTGTACTAAATCCGAGTATATGGGATATGATAAAATAAACAGTGTCTATGAGCTCGGTTAGAAGTGGTAATGAAACAGGTTCTCTGTGATGAAACAGTCTCTGAAGAAGATGAAAAAGGTCATGAATGGCCACCACTCATTTCGGATTAAGTAGTAAAAGTTAAAAAAAAAAAAGAAAATAGAAAAATAGAATAGAAATATATTCCCCTAACATGGAGAATAATTTATAATAACAAGTATACTTCTATTGAATTTTTGAGTTATTGAGAAACCGATCTTCATTTTTTATTTAATGTCATTTAAAGGCCCATATTAGGCCATTTTCTGATGTTATAATGTTTCCTCATCACAAACATACCTGGAGTTGTGTTTTGTTTCATTCACACGTGTCTGTGCTCTTCTTTCAAACAGAAAACACTTAGTGATGTTATGTGTAGTACAGGAAGTGTGTGTTTTTAAACTTGTACCTTCACTATAATCATCTGGACGATTGCAGCCCTGGAAGTGCCAATCTCACACAATCACTGGGTGCAAGGGAGCTTTTTTACCTTTGGAGACGTAGAAAGCCTAATAATAAAGGCTTACTCAAACATGTGTGAATCATTGTTAGTATTAGTATTATTATTATTATTTTTTGCTCTTAATATGTATACTCTTGTAATGTTTTATTACTCTTGTCTCGAAGAATATTCCGTATATGTATCTATATATTCTATTTACTTTGTGTAAAAATGAAAATAAAAAGTTCTAAAAAAAACAAACATGTGTGAATCGAACGAACACAACTTGATATGTTTTTGATGAGGTAACATTATTACAAGCTCACAAGAATCAATTTTGTATAATATAGGACCTTTATTTGCTTTTTTTCTTAACTTCTGAATAGGGGTGTAACAATATCCAAGTCTCATGATATGATATTGTCACGGTATGAACCTCACGGTACGATATTTGTGCGATATCGTGGGAAAGCTCACGATATGTTGGGAAGGCTCACGATATTACAATATTATACATAATAACAAGACTAGGGCTGAAACGATTCATCAAGTAAATCGATTAGAAAAATGCATCGATTATTTTTTTTGCCTCGATGCTTCGTTTTATTTTCATATGTTCGGCGATGGCCTGGCCGGAACCTTCTGTGGTAGAGGTAAAGTTTCCGCACGACCACTGCACTTCACTGTACACAAAACAGCGCGGCGCCCATGGATGTATAATAAGAGCGTACACCGCATTTTCTCCGGTACACCGCACACCCCTCATCTGCTCCCGTACACTGCGCACCCTGCATGTCCTCCTTTACGGCGTGCACCCCTCATCTCCTCCCGTACGCCGCACACCCCTCATCTCCTCCCGTACGTCGCGCACCCCTCATCTCCTCCCGTACGCCGCGCACCCCTCATCTCCTCCCGTACGCCGCGCACCCCTCATCTCCTCCCGTACGCCGCGCACCCCTCATCTCCTCCCGTACGCCGCGCACCCCTCATCTCCTCCCGTACGCCGCGCACCCCTCATCTCCTCCCGTACACTGCGCACCCTGCATGTCCTCCTTTACGCTGCGCACCCTGCATGTCCTCCTTTACACCGTGCACCCCGCATCTTCTCCGGTACGCCGTGCACCCCGCATCTCTTCCCGTACGCCGCGCACACCTCATCTCCTCCCGTACGCCGCGCACCCCTCATCTCCTCCCGTACGCCGCGCACCCTGCATGTCCTGCTGTAAGCGCGCACCCGCATCTCCTCCCGTCGCCCGCGCACCCGCATCTCCTCCCGTACGCCGCGCACCCCGCATCTCCTCCCGTCGCGCGCACCCTCATCTCCTCCCGTACGCCGCGCACCCTGCATCTCCTCCCGTACGCCGCGCACCCCTCATCTCCTCCCGTACGCCGCGCACCCCTCATCTCCTCCCGTACGCCGCGCACCCCTCATCTCCTCCCGTACGCCGCGCACCCCTCATCTCCTCCCGTACACTGCGCACCCTGCATGTCCTCCTTTACGCCGTGCACCCCGCATCTCTTCCCGTATGCCGCGCACACCTCATCTCCTCCGGTACGCCGTGCACCCCGCATCTCATCCTGTATGCCGTGCGCACCGCGCACACCTATGTAATCTGTAATCTGTAGGGGATTACATTTTAAAAGTAACCTTCTCAACACTGATCCTACAACATCTAAACAGAAAGCACCGTACATTACATCAAGTGGAAAAGAAACCGCGAGGTAAGTCAACCTTAGCCTAGCAATAATTACGTTTTTCATGACTAAAACACGTGTATCTATCAATGCACGTGGTGTGTACTTAACGTGTGCAAAGTAGAGTCGACATTAACAAACAATTACTCGATTATTCGAACAAAATAATCGTCAGATAATCGATTACTGTAATAATCGATAGCTGCAGCCCTAAACAAGACTGACATTATAAAATGCTTTGACCAGTCATTTGGTACAACATTTATTGTCATTAGGGATGTAATAATATCCAAATCTCTATGGACGATATTTCCACGATATACATCTCACGGTACCATATTTATTGCAATATTTTATGGAAGCTCGCCAAACTGTGAATATGCAACTTTTTCCTCCAAAAATGCCTTCACAAGACTTAATCACAAGACTTAAGATCATGGTCTATGTAGTTCCCTCTGTTTTTTAGCTATTTCTGCATCATAACTATTAATTTAAGCAAAGACACTTGTGATTCGATATATTGTGATGGTCCACGATACTACTGTGACACCTTTGACGATACAATATCACAAGTTTTTGGTTATTGTTACATCCCTACTTCTGAATGTATAAAAAAGGGCAAAAACGCACAGAAAACGGTATTCACTCCATATGCACAGTGCGTAATGTATAACCAGGCAATGCCACAAATCACTAGGCTCTTTGCAACTTAAAACAAATGAAGATGGCAGCTAGTTTAGCACATTAAAATGAAGTGTTTTATCATCCTCCTTTAAGATCTATTAGAGAATCCACAAACTGGCGCGTTATAAAAATGTAAGTTGTTAAAATGAACGCCTGAGTTACGGCACTGGCTCAGGGCTGTAATGCGTCTGTGGCTTTTTAACTGGTTTCCCCTCACAATGAAACAGATGGGTATGAAATATGGGGTCATGGGAGTCTTACCCTGTAGCAAAGATGTTGCCGTGGTTACCGTTTCGGGGACACCATCCACGCTGTAGATGGATTGGAGGAACTCGGGGATGCAGTCATTTTCATCAGTTATCAACACCTGAACCTGAGAAGTGTTGGAATTTTAGAAAGAGAGGAGAAAAGACAGAGAGAAGGAGTTAAAATTAGCAAATTATACAGCTGACAGCCCTGAAAAAGACGCCCTTTATCGCCCTTGTCAGGAGTCCAAAATAGAAATGTTCCACTGTGTTTTTAGACCATACACCTTCACTAGAATATTTTGACCTGGAATTCCCAATCTCTACTGAACTAAAGGTAAAATGGAGCTGTTAACTTGAAAACTACCACGATATGACATCACAAGGTGGAAAGGAGCATTTTGTAACAACTCCTGAACCTCATTAGTGTTGGAATTTTAGAAGAAGAGGAGAAAAGACAGAGAGAAGGAGTTAAAATTAGCTAATCAAAAAGGTGACAGCCCTCAAAAAGATGAAAACTCGCCCAATACTATTTATCAGCCTTGTCAGGAGTCTAAAATAGAAATGTTCCACAGTGTTTGTAGACTCTATAAACCTTTACTAGAATATTTTGACCTGGAATTCCCAATCTCTACTGAACGAAAGGTAAAAGGTAGCTTGAAAACTACCACGTTATGACATCACAAGGTGGAACAGAGCATTTTGGAAGAACTCCTGAGCCTGTTTAATGTTGGAATTTTAGATAGGAGAGAGAAGTATTTAAAATAAAAACACATCAAGGTAACAGCCATTTAAATAGACGAAAACGCTAACTAGCCCAATACTATTTTTCATCCTTGTCTGGGGTCTAAAATAGAAACGTTCCACTGTGTTTTTAAACTCCACACACCTTCGCTAGAATAATTTGACCTGGAATTCCCAATCTCTATTGAACTAATGGTAAAACTACCATTATATGACATCACAAGGTGGACCACAGCATTTTGTAGGAACTCCTGAACCTGATTTTTGTTGGAATTTTAGAAGGAGAGGGTAGAAGAAAAAGAAAGTGATGCCAAATGGTTGTCTCTGTAAAGATGTTATTGCTTTGTCTGGAATGTTCCACAATATGGTATTAAACCTTTCTATCTTCATGGAGACCAAACCAGACCAAGTTACAGGTCAGATCTGCGGAGAGGCGACCCCGCGCCTGGCCAAAATGTTGTTTTTTGAGGTATTTTTGAGTTATAAAACCACTTGTAATTGAATAAATGTAAAGTAGTGCTGTTTAATGTCACACTGTGGAACATTCCAGGCAGTGTAATACCAACATATCCCTAGAAACAGGCAGGTGATGGACTCCTAACCAAAAAGCTACACAGCGCACTTTAAAATTTGCAGCGTTTAAAAGCGCTTGTATCCAGGTGAAGACCATTAGAAACACAAAAACGCTAACTAGCCCAATACTATTTAATGCCTTTGTCAGGAGACCAAAATAGAAATGTTCAGAGCATACGTGTTTTTCAAAGTGTGTATTTTCCAGCCCTGAGCTGCTCCCCATCCTGTCACTGCAGTGTGTAAAGTGTGAAGTGACAGCTTGAGTAATAGTCCTGAAATAGATGGAATAGGTTTTTCCTCTTCCCTTTCTTTGCCAAGCAGCACTGCAAAGACTATTTTTTATATTCTCTTGCATCTGTACTGCGAGACGAGACTGTTGCTTGATAATTGAGTAACAAAATCTTTCGAAATCAATAATTTAAGATTCCACTGAATGCATGAATAGTGATCTGGTATTATTCGAATGAGGTTCCTGGATTGTGCTCTATATTTTAAGTGTGTCATTTCTAGATCACGTTTGACAAAAAGAACTGAGAAGGGAAAGCTCACAAGAGTCCGTTTCGGTAATATAGCTGCAATTTTTAAAGGTGCACTGTGTAACTTGTCTGGTGGAGGGTCCGTCACTTGCTTGTCTCCGTGGAGATGTGACTAGAATGTTCCACAGTATCGCCATAAACGTATGAATCTCCATGGAGACTGGTAAGACGAATTACAGGCCAATTACAAGCCAATGTGAGTTGGGTTTCTCTCCATGGAGATGTTACTGCTTTATCTGGAATGTTACAGTATGGTATTAAACCTTTCTATTGTCATGGAGACCAAACCAGACCAACTTACAGGTTAGATCTGTGGAGAGGCGACCCCGCTCACAGTCAGAATGCCTGTTTCTCTAGGTATTTGTGAGCTATGAACCTACGTGTAATTGAATAAATGTAAAGTAGAGCTGTTTAATGCCAGGTAGAGCAATGTCATGTCCATAGAAACAAGCCGGTAACGGACCCTCCACCAGAAAAGTAACACCATGCACCTCTAATATGAGTAATGCGGGTGAGTTCCTGGATTGTGCTCCATATTTTACGCATAAGATTTCGAGATTACACTTGACAAAAAGAGCCGGGAGTGGAAACAAGAGCAAAAGGGTGAAACAAACGGCGTAAACAATCACGCTAGGAAACATGGCTGCCTTGTTAACATTTCAGACTCATTCAGGCGTGCCATTTCTGCAGACAAACTCTTCTGTGGTTATTTCTAACACTTGGGAGTCAATAGGTCAGTGCAGAGATCTCTTCACCCCTTTCGGTGTTGGTTTTGTGGGCAGTTAGCAGCAAATGGCTCTCTTAAAGCGCCCATTATGCTATTTTCTGATCTTTGTTATAATAATTTTGTTTCTTTATCAAAAAACATACCTGGAGTTGAGTTTTGTTTCTTCAACACACAAGTCTCTCAAATATATTTAGGCTGAGTTCTTCTCTCAAACAGAAAACACTCTTGTGATGTCATATAGTAAAGCTGTTGAAGGTGCTATGTGTAACTCGCACCCCTTAGAGACAACTGTTGTTGCGATTTTGGGCGCTACAAAAATAAATTGAATTGAATTGAATTAACTTTTTGCTTGGAGGTCCATCACCTTCTTGTTTCTATAGATATGTCACTGCTCTGTCTGGAATGTTCCACAGTGTGACATTAAACAGATATACCTTGCATTTATTCAATTACAGGTGGTTTTATAGCTCAAAAATACCTAGAAAAACATTCTGACTGTGAGCGGGGTCGCCTCTCCACAGATCTGACCTGTCACTTGGTCTGGTTTGGTCTCCATGAAGATAGAATACTGTGGAACATTCCAGACAAAGCAATAACATCTCCATAGAGAAAAATATTTGACAGACGCCCCACCAGAAAAGCTACACAGTGCACTTCAACTTGCAAACTCCCACTTCATGGCATCACAATGTGGAACTGCATTTTGAGCTTTGGAGATGTAGACAGACATATAATTATAAAGGGTTATTCAAACTTGCCTGAATGGAACAAAACACAACTCCTGGTATGTTTTTGAGGTGGCTAAAAGCTCACAAAAGTCAATTTTGTGCAAAATAGGACCTTTAACAATAAAGAAAATCCAGCAGAATGAATTTTGGGAGAATTTATTGTATTATGGCTTTAGTCCATGTGATTCGGTTAAAAGATGACAAGGCAAGTGCTATTTGGATCAAAAAAAATGTCTAAAATGGTGTGTTTTGGTGCTATTCAGTGAAAGGATCGATCTCAAAAAGCAAACTCAAGGCAAGGTAAAATTATTGAGCTTTCAGACATTTTTCACAGCAAGTCCAAGCTGAGCCATGATTCATTTCTGTTGGGAGAGGTCATGTGAACTGTAAATAACTGTGCAAACAAAATTCCCCCCAAAAATGTTCCATTCAAAATCTTTCTGTGATTGGAGAGTTATATAAAAATAAATGGAGCTGAAATACATTTGAAGTGTCTTGGTCTGGTGAAGTTAAAATACTGTCACCCCAAGCAACCACTCAATATTTTTGTGTCATAATGTCGTTTCCTCATCAAAAACATACCGAACATACAGAATAGGCACTGCTAAGATGTTTAATGTATTTATACAGCGTCTGGCGTTGTCTGAAAACTCCATCATAAAGACTCTGACCAATCCTCAAATGAGCTCATGCAACTCCAAATTTTTTAATGAATTTTATCACCCAATTTAGGTGCTTTGTATGTTTGTTTGTTTTTTTGTATCCATTTTTTTCTTTTAAACTATGGACCGAATAATATTTGTGTCTGAAATAAAGCATAATAAAATACCTGGAGTTGTGTTTTTCGTAGCTGTTAACTTGAAACCTACTACAACATGACTTCACAAGGTGGAACGGAGCATTTTGAGATTTGGAGATGTAGACAGAGTACTTAATGAAACAAAACACAGCTCCAGGTATGTTTTTGAAGAAGGAAAAGTTCACAAGAGTCAGTTTTGCATAATACACGACCTTTAAAGATGAATTATGTAACTTTTCTGGCATAAGATGACCTGCCTGTCTGCATGAGGTGTTATTGTTTTCCCTGGAGTAAAGCATGATCTGATTTAAAAAATAATATGTATTTTTAATGTCTGTAGGGTTCCCAGAGATCACACCTGTGAGTTGATCTAGTGGCGTCACCTGCTATCTCCATGGAGACAGATAAGTTTAATGTCAGAGTGCATAATCTTGGTGAATAAATGTGCAAGTCTCCAGCACTGAAATAAAGATGTGTGGTTTGGTCCATTTTACACTAGCTGTGTTCATACTGACAGTTTGCCGTGACATCACGCTGGGGTGTTCTACATGTACTTCTATTTTATGAGTCTGAAAATACAAAATGGGTTTAAACAGCACATTTTCAGGACACTGTGGTCAAATCAAGCTTTCATGGTCCTGTTTGAGAGTTTGATTTGGAACAGAAAGGTGAGAATGACTAACTGAAAAACTGTTGGCTAATGCCAGCTAGCCTGTGGCTGCAATTTCATGTGTGAGAGACTTGTTTAACAGCACAAATCAGATCTCGTGTTCTAGTTCCAACTAAGTCTGGTCTTTCGGGTCAGATTGTGTTAAAATCAAGCTCCGATTAAGTGTGCACGATGTAACTTTTTGTTCGGGGGGCCGTCACTTGCTTTTTCTATGGATATGTCATTGCTGGGCCTGGAATATATGACATTAAACAACTCTACCTTACATTTATTGAATTACAGGTGGTTTTATAACTCAAAAATACCTAGAAAAATGCATTCTGACTGTGAGCAATGTCGCCTCTTCACAGATCAGACCTGTAATTTGGTCTGGTTTGGGCCATGAAGATATAAACGTTTAATAACATGCATGAAACATTCCAGACAAAGCATTAACATCTCCATGAAGAAAAGCATTTGACGAACCTTCTACAAGAAAAGTTACACAGTGCACCCTTAAAGTCTAACAAGCCTCAGACAGAGCAGTGCTTACAGCTAGCAACACACCCCCAGGGACTGTTGATGGCATGAGCCCCAAAGTATCAATAAGACAGCAGTGCGGTTGTTAATAAATCACTTTAACATCTGCACAGAAGATAGACTAGACCTGCAGTAGACACCATGTTGATTGGACCCAGGGGTCACCGTATCCCATAGTAACGGCACTACAGTGAAGTGCACAGTAATAACAGACGTAAGCCGGGATTCTCCTTGGATCCAGTACCTCTGTGGCGGAGCTCAGGCTGCCTGGCTCCTCACTGGCCCGCACCATCAGAAGGTATCTCCTCTGATCACTTTCATAATCGAGGGTCCTGGTCAAACTGATCTCTCCCGTCTCCTGCCGGATACTGAAAAGGCTGCTGGGGTTGATCAAGAGGCTGTAGCTGATCGGCTGCTTTTGAAAAGAAACAGCAATGACTGTCATGAACCTGCAGACAAACAAAGAGAAAGCATTGGGTATTAGTGCGAGAAAAAACAAAAAAAAGTATTTATATTGTATTACGCTTTTTTCTGATCTACGTTATAATGTTGTTTCCTCATCAAAAATGTACCTGGAGTTGTGTTTTGTTTCATTCGCACACATTTAACACACAAATCCAGCATATTTAGGCTGAGTTCTTCTCTCAAACAGAAAATACTCTTTCTTCCACCTTGGGATGTCATGTCCACTGTGTTTTTAAACTGCATGCATCTTCACAAGAATCATTTAGATAATTTCAGTCAATTGCAAATCTCAACTAAACAAAAGTTAAAAGGTAGTTGTTAACTTGAAAATAACCACTTCATGACATCACAACGTGGAACAGAGCATTTTGAGCTTTGGAGATGCAGACGAGAGCATGGAAACCCGAATGCTTGATGGGAATATTTGTCAGACGGGTTCCAACTCTCTTTAAGACTCTAAGGCCACGTTCAGACTGCACGTCTTAATGCTTAATTCAGATTATTTTGTTAAATCGGATTTTCTTGCGAGGTTACCATTTCCAGTTAAATGCAACTTGTATGTGATCTCCAGTGTGAACTTTAAACGCCCCAAAAGTGTCCCGCATGAGCATTGGAGAACACGGCGACGTCACAGAAGCATTTTAAAGTTGCTGTTATACAACTTTCACAGGAGGAAACACGTCTCTGGCCCATTTCAGTCATTACGTCAGTGTTGGGCTGTATCGACTCGCAGCAGGTGCTTGTTACAGCACAATAGCCGACCTCTCACTTGCTGATGACGTGTAGGTCGGATGAATGTGACCTGGCCGTTCAGACATGCCAAAAGATCAGATATGAATCGGTTTTAGGAGCACGTATCCAAGTGGCCTGGGTTGTATTTGAAAAATACATTTCAGATACATGATTTTCAAAGCATAAAAGATTGGCTATGAAGTCCACAAAAAGTAGAGTCACTATCGCTAATCTGCAGCTTTCCCTCCATCCGTGTGCTTTGTGGATGTACACAGACACACATGAGGAACTATCACACCTTTTTACTTTTAAAAGATGCTTCAAACTAAAATAATAGCGCAGTTTTGTGGACTGGATGTCATTATTTGCGGAGGACAGTTTCTATGGATAATGTGGATGAGATGCTGGAGTTTAAATTTTCCACTTTACGAGAGGTGAGGAATAAAGTCTTGTCATTATTTTCGCTAAATTCCGAATTTGTATTTTGCGTCCATTAGAGGCCACACAAACAGTGAAACCGAGAAAACAGCGTGATTTTAATTGTGTCGGGTTTGGACACAAATATCTTAACGCTTATCGGGCTCGGCTCAGATTCGCTCACTGCCCTTTCGGACGCGGGCTCGGATGGAAAAATTCGATCCACACTCTAATGTAGACAGACTAATAATGCCGGATTACTCAAACGTCTGTGAACGAAACAAAACAACTACGGGTATGTTTTCGATGTAGCAACAGCATTATAACACGGCTTAACGCTCACAAGAGTCAATTTCGTGTAATATAACCCTAACCAAATATTCTCTAGTTGCAAACATGTTTATTTAAAATCGAAATAGTCTTTTCCTTACATCAGCACAGTGCGGTAATGAAATCAACTGCTCCACAGACCATTGGGCACATGCTATAAACACAGTCAATCAGCACTTGTCATTTCTGTGTAATAATGTAGTACTATTAGGCAGAAAGAGTGTTTGCTTTTTTGCATTTAGAGAGACTGGGACTTAGTGTGATAATGATATGTCAATTTATGCTTGAGAGCTCTGCTGCTGTTACTACATGAATATTCATCACTAAAGGTACTGTATAGACTTGGCTATGTTTACTACACTTGCATCTATGTCAACTTTAGTCATTGCTTTCAGACAAATATGCAGACATCTGTTGTAATTTGTCAGATGCGCACACTATTAGCTCTTTTCTGCCTCTGCTTGGTTGAATAATGGGTGTATATAGTAGAGATACAGGACTATATTCATGCCATATTCCATACAACTGTACAACAACTCATCCTTATAACATATAAAGGTTCTATATTATGTAAAGTTGACTCTTGTGAGCTTTAATCCATGGTATAATCCAAAACATACCTGGAGTTGTGTTTTGCTCCATTCACACATGTTCGAATAATCCTTTATTTTAGTCTGTCTACATCACTAAAGCTCAAAATTCTACCTTGTGATGTCATGTAGTTGTAGTTTTTCATTTTAATTTAACATTCAGTTTAGTACAGATGGGCAATTCCAGGTCTAAAATGATCCAAATGATTCTAGTGAAGGTGTATGGAGTTGACATCATAGAACTATAATAAAATCTGGAAGGTGAACCCAAGATGGCGTTGTATTTTGTAATGGTGTTATGTGCCACAGGGTCTAGGGCATTGGTCGGCAACCTTAAACACTCGAAGAGCCATTTGGAGCGTCTCCCACAGAAAAAAACACCCGCGGAGCCACAAAACCCTAAAATGAGGATAACACTGCATGTGATTTTTTTTACCTGTCTGCTCTGTATAAAAGACTATAGTGTGGTGCATTTATGAAATCAATGAAAATACAACACAAATAATCCACTGAGTCGTGTTCTTTAGTCAGACAGAAGCATCAGCACCGAGCTGTTTTCAGCACAGTGTATGCAAATGAGCCATGTGGTTTTAAGTTTTGTTTCTCTAAAACGGAAACAAATGTGTGCAAAGCTGCATTCAACACATTATTACTAAATGTCTATTTGAGTCCTGCTTGTAGGAAATAAAAATCCAACATTAAATTATCCACCCTCAGTGAACCAACCTGTGTTCGTCATCATTTTATCCCGTGTACTGGAGCGTGAATGAATCTGCCCACGGAACATTAAATGTTCTGTTTTCTTCAGAAACTTTCTTTTTTGTAGCAACTACCTCCTGCAAATTCTATTCTTGTTTGGTTTTAGACCTGGTTTAGACCTGGTTTAGACCTGGTTTAGTCCTGGTTTAGTCCTGGTTTAGTCCTGGTTTAGACCTGGTTTAGTCCTGGTTTAGTCCTGGTTTAGACCTGGTTTAGACCTGGTTTAGTCCTGGTTTAGTCCTGGTTTAGTCCTGGTTTAGACCTGGTTTAGTCCTGGTTTAGTCCTGGTTTAGACTTGGTTTAGACCCGGTTTAGACCTGGTTTTAGTCCTGGTTTAATGCTTGTTTAGTCCTGGTTTTAGATCTGGTTTAGACCTGGTTTAGACCTGGCTTAGTCCTGGCTTTAGTTGTGGTATAGCGGCGCACAGGAGGAAGCTCGGTCCACGCAGCGTACGCAACAAGATGCGGCCACGCGTGGTGTCTGCGCCATATGGGAGGAGATGCGTGAGCTCTACAGACGATTTATTTGAATGTTACAAGATTACCATTATCTACAAATTTAGAATTAGGCTACATTTAAAAACGAACAAACTAAAATAAAAATACAATGTAATTAAAAACTCATTATTTATTTTCCAAAGTCACAGGAGCCACAACAGAAGGATGAAAGAGCCGCATGCAGCTCCGGAGCCGCGGGTTGCAGACCCCTGGTCTAGAGGGTGACAATTGTAATTGGATGTTAAAAAGAACTGGGCGTGGAACAAAAATGGGAGCATGAAGAAATGAAATGAAAATATTTATTACAAAAATTACAAAAAAAAGTATATAAAAATCAAATAGTTCAATAACCCAAAAACAAAGAACTAAGGATCACTGCAGCGGAGGACCCACTGGTTGTCAGGCTGGTGGTGGCTCCGGGCTTTAATCCTCTCACGCTGACTGGGTTGGCTAAGTGTGGCTGATCAGGTGGTGGGCGAATCTGGGTGGGTGGAGGCAATCCAAATAAAAAGATGAACTAAGACGTAGTCTGTAACAATGGTCTATGCTCACTGGCACATGGGCCCAAAAAACTGTTCACGCAGTTACTTCCTCAATACGGGCGAGCTCCTCCCATCCGTGTGACGTCTATAACGTGCACGGCGTGGAGCTTTTGGACCAATCAGAGTGAGAGCTGTTAGAGCGGAGCTAGAACTGGGTCAGAGCGGGGCTCATGGATGTATAATTAGAGCTGGATAAGACACGCCCCCTCTATAAGTGACTGCAGATTGATGTGTGGCCGAGCAAGTTACTGCAGCCCGCAGCCATATAGTTCTATGCCCGCAGCCCAGAAAAAATCTCCCATTGAAGCCCAATGCATTTTTTGTGAAATCAAACTCCCTGTGTTTGGCTGACAGGGCCCACTCTAGCTCCACTCTAGCTCCGCTCCAGCTCCGCTCCAGCTCCGCTCCGCTCCAGCTCCACTCCAGCTCCGCTCCAGCTCCGCTCCAGCTCCGCTCCGCTCTAGTTCCGCTCTAGCTCCGCTCTAGCTCCGCTCCAGCTCCGCTCCAGCTCCGCTCCAGCTCCGCTCCAGCTCCGCTCCAGCTCCGCTCTAGCTCGCTTCCAGCTCGCTCCGCCTAGCTCGCCTAGTTCGCCTAGCTCGCTAGCTCCGCTCCAGCTCCGCTCCAGCTCCGCTCCAGCTCCGCTCTAGCTCCGCTCTAGCTCCGCTCCAGCTCCGCTCCAGCTCCGCTCCAGCTCCGCTCCAGCTCCAGCTCCGCTCTAGCTCCGCTCCAGCTCCGCTCCAGCTCCGCTCTAGCTCCGCTCCAGCTTCGCTCTACTCCAGCTCGGCTCTAGCTCCGCTCTAGCTCGGCTCTAGCTCCGCTCCAGCTCCGCTCCGCTCCAGCTCGGCTCTAGCTCGGCTCTAGCTCCGCTCTAGCTCCGCTCTAGCTCCGCCCTACCTCCGCTTGAGCTCCACTCTAGCAGCTCGCACTCTGATTGGTCAGAACTGCGTTTCTGATGTCACATGTAGGGCTGTGGAAGTAAACATTTTTGTGGCCATGTGCCAATGAGCACAGACCATTGAAAACAATACGGCGCCATCTTGGATTCATTTTCCAGATTTTATCATAGTTCGATGGCGAGGCTAGGCTAAGACTTACAAAACTAACTTTTAGGCGCTTTGAAGATTTAAAAAAAGTTTATGTTGTGAAAATAGAAAAGAATCCCTACAAAATCTAACCTTTGTGAAAGTCGTCGATGCCCTGTCAGCCGAACACGGGTAGTTTGAATTCCCAAAATGCATTGCCCTCTGTGGGAGAATTCCTTTTGGGCCCAAGCTCCTGGGAGCTACAGTACCTGGAGCAGATACTAGTTGGTCTCAAGCTGGGGCAGAGGGGGAATAATGCCTTATCCCGTTTTTATTATAGATCCATAGTTGAAATGCACAGTAGAGCGCTTCCTGTAAGTTACCACATGACATCATAAGGTGGAACAGGGTGTTTACTAGTGCTGCCGCGATTATTCGACGTTGTCGACGTAATCGAATGTGAAAATGAGTCGAATACAATTTTTTTGGTCGAATATTCGCCTTTATTTATTTTTGGTCTCAAACGGCTCGTCCAGAGACCTTTTGCTTGCCTGAGATCAGGTATTTCCCCTCCACACCACTAGTCGTACTACACTCGAGGCGGACACCGGCGCGGCTAACAGCGGCTACACCCGAGGCGCGGGAGCACGACCACGATGCATGAGGTATTGAGAATACCGTTGCAATATGCTGCTCGTGCATACTCGTTAAATTGTGTGTGCATATCGTTGTTCAACATTGTCGAATGAGCACACACAACAGACATAACAGCAATAACCTTTGCAACTCGCACGCACAGCACACACAAGGTAACCTCCCGGGAAAATCTAACACACACACTTGTGTGTGTTAGAACCGCTTGTTTTTTTTTTTTTTAATTAGTCGTTTAGATTAGTCGACTAATCGAAAAATTAGTCGAGAGATTAATCGTTAGAAAATTAGTCGTTAGTGGCAGCACTAGTGTTTACTGTTTGCAAGAAGAACTCAGCTTAAATATTCAGGGTTTATGTGTTAAACATGTGTGAATGAAACAAAACACAACTCAAGTTTGTGATGAGGAAACATTATAACACAGATCAGACAATAGCGTAATACTTTAATCATTATTTAATCTTTGCACTGTTTTTAATCACAGCCTCTTGTATATAGCTGAGATATATTTGTATTACTATATTTTTATTGTACTTGTACATATACAGTTATATAATTTACATCATTCTCTTGTTATTTTTTGCTTGTGAGTAAGCCTACACCTATGAATCTGTCAGGAGTTTGAAAACAACTAGTTATGAGAATGACAATACTTTTATTTACACAATAATTTCACACAAACTCTTTTTGTTTTGTTTTTTTGTTGTATTTTTCGCGGTTAGATAATTGTGCCAACTGAGGCTATAATAACTGTTTCAGCAGAACCACGTGGGATAGTCTCTATATCTTTAATTAAGATGAAATCCTTCAAAACACAATAAATTCATGTTTTGTTTTTTTTGTTTTTTTTTGTTTCTCCTGTTTACTAAGCCAGCGCTGTCACAATGCCTTGGACAGTTACACACACACAGACAGATTTGGGTGCATGTGTGGGATTCACTGTGTCCTTCAGGCGTGTTTTTGGTATGGCAGGGGTGTCCAAACTTTCAGCGAGGACGTATAGAAACATATTCGTCATAGAGGGTGACAGACTTGTGTTCTATACAGCGAGTCTTTCAAATAAACGCATTTAACATAGATTTGAGCCACTACACTTTTCTTAAGACAGACATTTTAGGTCTGTATCACAATGCAACACGATGTTATTGAAGTTGCAGTGTTAGAGCTACTTGAACTTGAAGTAAAAAGTACTGTCTATGATCATTTGGGCTCCCACACCCGTAGTCATCAATACCAAGAGCCGACACCACTGTAACTGCGCTAAATCTTATCTGACACTCACAACTCGCTGAGCTGAGCGGTGAGCCCTGAGCAGAGAGGTGACCGTAAAGAAACACATTAAGCTCAGACTTAATCAGATCTGACTCTCACATGAACTATGAAAATACTTAGCTCTCTTAAAGGTTTTAATAGTTCAGGACCAGGGACAGTCCCCGTTTTGAACCCTGTGTCCCCTGTCCCAGCAGATTTATCCAAAACCAGTGATTTGTCCCAGTTTTATATAAGAAATGTCCCTATTTTGGACCAATCTGATCCTTGCTGACAGTAAAGAGAGGCATAAATTGCAATGTGATTAAGTAAAAGCCAGAAAAACTGCTTAAAATGACTAAAACACAAAGAAAATGTGACTATACTGACTCACATTAGTGCCAAATGCAGAACAGTTTTCTGTAATTACGCATCGTTTCACTATTTTATTATTACCAACCACTATAAACAAGAGATGTCCCAATTTTGTTTATTTTGAAAATCTAGTCACTTTAGATTTGCTGTAATTGACAAACACATTTAGAATAGAGTGGGTTCAGAGGTTCAATGTGACCCTTTTACTGTAGAAATTAACTGTGGACATTTTCCTCTGCTTACTAAGCCTGTGCTGTCACATTTCCTTGGACAGTTCCACACACAGAGACAGATTTGTGAGTGCTGTTTTGAGTGTTTGTGTGGGACTCAGCGCTGTCCTTCAGTTGTATTTTCTGGGATGGCGATGACATAGCTGGTGTTACTTTAAAATTATTCTATGTACCCTTATATAAATGCGGGTTACCTGAGACTTGGAAAATGCTAAAAATTGCAACCAAAATGTGTTTGTTGTTCATTACAAAATTAGTACACTAAGGAAACTTTTTTACATTTACATCACACTGACCAGTTTTACTTTCTATAATCCATATATACCCACAAGGAACTATTCTTCTGAGTTCAAGAAGCAAAAGCATTCACAACATCAGTTAAAGCCATAGACTGTATAAAAAAGTGGACTAAGGCAGAGTGACGTCACCTATAGTGTTTGGCTCCAGTCAAATGAAGCTCACTGAGGCCTGCAGTTATATGGGTGAATTTGGAGCTGAATTTCCATATTATGTTATATTATGTTTACGAACAAAAAAGTGAAATAAAAGGGAGAGTGCCTATGTTTCCTCAGCCCTATGTTTCCTCAGCCCTATGTTCCCTCAGCCCTATGTTCCCACAGTCCTATGTTTCCTCAGCCCTATGTTCCCACAGCCCTATGTTTCCTCAGCCCTATGTTCCCTCAGCCCGATGCTCCCTCAGCCCTTTGTTCTGTCTTTTTTTTCTTTCCAAAATTTGGCCCTATGTTCCCGCATTTCCTTTATCATCAATATGCATCAGATTTTATCCCCATTTCTGTCGATTTGGTAATCAGTCACACCCAGCCTATTATCCAGTAGCAGTTGACTACAAATGTAATGTAGCTTTAGCAACATGTGGGAACATAGGGCCCTGGGAACACAGGGCTGACCCCTTTCAACACTGATACTCCAACATAGGGTTGAGTGAGGAACCCTTATACCACATTTAAACTCACCTCCATGAGTTAGTGCAAATTATTTAGACACAGCACACAATTACCTTCCTAGAACTCTTTAATGAACAGTACACATTCAAACAATCTAAATAAGCAAAATGTTCCACTATTTATTCAATTCATTTAAAACTGAAAAGGCCTCTAGTACTTTTCAACCTTTTATCTGCTAGGAACAGGCAATCTGAAGGGCTGAAGGAACATAGGGCTGAAGGAACATAGGGCTGAAGGAACATAGGGCTGAGGGAACATAGGGCTGAGGGAACATAGAGCTGTGGGAATATAGGGCCTGATTTTCAAAATTTTCAGTAAAAAAAATTGTAGAAATAAGGGAACATAGAGCTGTGGGACCATTAGGCTGTGGAAACATAGAGCTGACCCCAAATCAAAACACCAGGAGTCAAGCCAATGGAGGTAGGAAACGTCCCCATGCTCACTTTTCTGGAAAGTGGCAGCTAGCGGGTGAGCTATGCCTATTTATATATACAATCTATCGTTAAAACATAACAATGTGACCCTTTTATGGCAGAAATTAACTGTAGACATTTTCGCCCTGCTTACTAAGCCAGTGCTGTCACATTTCCTTGGACAGTTCCACACACAGAGACGTATTTTGGCATGCTGTTTTGAGTGTTTGTGTGGGACTCACGGTTGTCCTTCAGGCGTGTTTTCTGGGATGGCGATGGCATAGCTGGTGTTACTGAACTGCGGCGCCCGGGCCCCTGCCACCACCGAGAGCATGGCGGGGGCGCTGCGGGTCCCCATGCCGTCAAGAGCCACCACGCTCAACACATACTCCCTGTCCCTCTGAAGCACCAGCCCCGTGGTCGCCACCTGGCCCGTCATCTTGTCCACTACAAAGCAGCCGTCACCGCCTACAGAAACAGCACAATGGCGTTATTTTCTCATCCTGGATACAGACCAAGCCAATACAGGCAGGCGCTGTGGTGAATACTAACTGGGGATAGTTAGCCAGGGAAAACAGGGGGTGGACGTGCTCGGATCTGTTTAGAAGGATTCAGACGAGGCACAGATGTTGGATGAAATTATGGCACTCAGAGCACTAATTCCATACTGAACAAAAAAATGCCCTCTATACGTATTAGGAACTTGTAAAAAGATTAAAATATTGATATATTGTGATACTAAATTTAAAAGACCATCACCTGCTTGTCTCCATAGAGATGTTTTTGCTTTCCCTGGAATGTTCCTGTGATCTAGCATTTATTCTGTGAAAAGGTGCGACTCTCCGCAGATCTGAATTGTAATGTAACATAGTGCTGTAAACCGTGATGTAAGTTTAATATATACCGTGGAACATTCTAGCCAAAGCAATAACATTTTCATGTAAACAAGTAGGTGGTGGACCCTCCACTAGAAATGTTACACAGTGTGCTTTTAAATAAGTAAATGTTTTATTTACAGAGCACTTTTAAAAACACAGTTTACAAAATGCTGTACATTGAAAGAGCAATAATACAGTAAAGCGGACAGTCAGAGATCAGAACAAAATAATCAACATACTTTCTAATAAATAATTCTAATAAATGAAGTAATTTATTAGAGTAACATCAAGTTAAATTCAGTTAAGGAATTTGGTGATACGTTATGATATGTTTTGTTTCATTTACACATGTTTGATTAATCCTTTATTATTATTCTGTCTACATCTCCAAAGCAAAGGAGAAATTCAATTCTGTCAACTGACTATTGATTACATTAAGCAGCTCATCTAAGCTGCTTCTTCACTTCTGGTCAGACGCATTTGAACATGGACACTGGCTTATATCTGCCTAACTACACTGAAACTACTCTGAAACTAACATCCCTACTTGTTTACAGTTTCTGTTTGTTAGCTATATCTCCAAAGCTCAAATGTTATTCCACCTTGTGATGTCATGAAGCGGTAGTTTTCAAGTTAATAGCTACCTTTTACCTTTAGTTTAGTGGAGATAGGAAATTCCAGGGCTGAAATGATCCAAATGATTCTAGTGAAAGTGTATGGAGTTTAAAAACACAGTGGGGTACTTCCTGTATGTGTGTTAAACGTGTGAATGAAACAAAACACAACTCTGGGTATGTTTGTGATAAGGAAACAACATTAAAACAGATCAGAAAATAGTGTAATATGGGCCTTTTAACTTAAAAATATAGTTGAAAAGTATATAAGAAACAGTAATATATCAATTATCACATATAACGCTATATCATAATAACATCGTATCGTGATGCGTGTATCGAGTATCGTATTGACTCATGAGGGACCCTGTGATTCCTGGGCAATTTACAAGTGAAAAAACACAACAGAATCTGCAAGGTCATAAAGGTAATTTGATGTGTAAAAATAGTGCTTCTATCACAGAGCTGATGGTGATAGCTCAAATATAGACATACAGCCCCGATCATTAGCATTACCTGAAGCGAAGAGGGGATAATTAGTCGAAGTAGAAAATCAATTTTTGTCTGATGTAGCTGAAAACAATTCTAATTATTTTGCACTTCTTTCTGGCGCAGCAGAACAAAGACTTGGCTACTGTGAACTCTTTTTTGAAAGATGCTGAACTGATGCTGAATATAAGGAAATGTATGATAATTGTAGATTAAATGTCCTATATTAGGCAAAATGGACTCTTTCTCCATGGTGATGTTATAGCATGAAATGAAACAGAAAATGCACACCAAAGTACTTGTCGAGGCAAATGGAAGGAGCAGCAACTTAAAAGTGAGAAAATGCACACGCACCGATATCCAAAAACCTTTTTTAAATTTTTTAATCGTGTTTCCAGCAAAAAGCCTTCCTCAGATCATTTTTCTTGATTTTAGACCACAGTATACCTGTTGACTTTGCCTGGGATGTTCCACAGTACCGTATTAAATTGTATTTATTCAATTACGTTTTTTTTTGTTTTTTTTTTCTCAAAGCCACCATAAAAACATAAGCAGGGCCACTTCTCCACAGATCTGACCTGTAACTTGGCCTGGTGATGATGTGACCATAGATGCCATACTGTAGAACATTCCATGAAAAAAACTTTCTAAACCTTTATAAAACCTTCTACCAAAGAAGTTTTGCAATGCACCTTTAAGCCATGTAAAGGCCACCACACACTACAGGATTTTTTGGTCTTAAACCATTTTTAAACGTGCAAAAAAAGCACACACCACAGACACAAGGAGAAACTTATGAGACTTAAAATCTCCAATCACGAAGACTGCAGTGGGATCTGTCTGCGGACCACAGGATATAAAGTTGTGAGCGCGATGGCATCAGTTGCTTCCTATCTACAGTAAAACCACTCACTTTGAGACTCTTAAGTGTTCTAAAGATGTAAACAGACACACATGAGGAACTACTCTCGCCTTTTTACTTTTAAAGAACGCCTCAAACTGGATTAATAGCACGGTTTTGTGGACTGGATGTCATTATTTGCGTAGGTTTTATGGATAATGTGGATGCGATGCTGCACTTTAAATTTACCACTTTACATTTGGTGCGTGATAAAGTCTATATCTATATCCTATATCCTGAGCTTGCATCTTACGTCTCTGTGTCCATGACACTGTCTGCCCCTGACGCTCAGGCTGTTACTATAGCGTTGTTGATGTTTGGTGCTTACGATCTGACACTAACATGTGAGGAGTGCAGCAGTTTCAAAATCGCACACAAGACAAAAAGTCAGGTCACGCCTCTCTGAACTCAGGAAGAAGAAACTGCAGCCAAAATCGGGCAAATTCTCCTGTAATGTGTGGCGGCCTTAAACCATATTATTAGTCTGTGTACTCCTCCCAAACTCAGAATGCTCTGTTCCACCTTGTGATGTCATGAAGCGGTAGTTTTCAAGTTAACAGCTCCTTTTGCCTGTTTGTTCAGTAGAGATGGGAAATTCTTGGACTGAAATGATCCAAATGATTCTAGTGAAGGTGTATGGAGTTTAAAAACACAGTGAATTACCACATAACACCATCATCGATTGAGAGAACTCAGCTGAAATATGAAGATTTTGTGTGTTAAACATGTATGAAAGAAAGAAACAAAACACAACTCCAGGTATGTTTGTGGTGAGGAAACAACATTATAAAAATATAATAAATTCTGAGCCTTTTTCTAAGAATACTTGTTGCTGTGTCATAACAGATACCCCTTAAAGCCTGTCTAATGTTCAGTGAAGCCCGCGGAGAGATTACACAGGTCACTGCTCCGACGCTGTGAGACAAGAAAAGTCTGTAAACATAAATATATTTTTGTCCTCTTTGTCTGTGCCCTTCGTTTCTTTCCACAACAGACATGTGACAATCTGCTGAGAATGGCCAGTCACTGTATTCCCCGCAGCGCATAGTAGCAGCTCCACTTTGCTTGTTTTAGTCCTGAACTCCACAACAGCTGTCTCTGTCATTATTGCACCTGCTACAATTCATGGCCGATTTATTTACAGCAATCTCCTCTGGCAGCCGCAGCCCAAGCGCAGAAATATGCATGGCAGGTAGATATTAGTCGCGATTCACTGACTATAACGATGTTCTATCTTTAATTCTAGTTCAAGCTGGGTAATTGTTGGTTTTCCGAAACAGCCAGGAGACATTTTACAAGTACAAGTGATGCCGGTGTCAGGAGAGAGAGTAGATTATGAATTTAATATTAATTGCTTTATAGTGAGAGGATCTAGTTATAGGCAGGTAGTGTATTATACAGCAAGGTTCAACTCATTTGTTAAAGCTCCTACATTACGTAAAATGAACTCTTTAGAGCTTTAAGTCATGTTATAATGTTGTTACTTCATCAAAAACATACCTGGAGTTGTGTTTTCTTTTATTCACACATGTTTGAGTAAACTTTTATGATTAGTCTGTCTACATCTCCAATGCTCAAAATGCTCTGTTCCACCTTGTGATGTCAGGAAGCAGTAGTTTTCAACATTTCAACGCTAACTTTTACACGTTGTTCACGTGAAATCATCTAACTGATACTAGTGAAGATGTATGGACTTTAGAAACATAGTAGAGCACTTCTTGCATTACTTTTACTGAGTTTGAGAGAAGAACACAGTGTAAATATGCAAGAATTTTGGTGTTAAACGTGAAAGAAATGAAACAAAACACAAGACCAGGAATGTTTTTTAATGAGGAAACAACTTTATAACATATCAGAAAATAGCATAATATTGGCCCTTTAATATTAAATGTTATAGGAAATAATAAATAAATAACAAAGCCCTGTTTTGTTTTCTTTTTTTTCCCCCATGTATTTGTATTGTTGTGTCTTGCCCCAGTACAGCTATTTTGTGTAAGCAGCTCTTGAAGTCAACATACTGTCCGCTGTGTGCAGTCTGCATTAAATTAAAACGCAGTTTATTGTCCAATATTCAGCAAGGAATTTATAAAGTAAGGGAGGAATAACTATGGACCACTGCAAAGTATTTAAAAGGCACTAGTTCTGTTTTTCATGATTATTTAAGACAGTAAGGATCAGATACAGCACCTTTAAATAAATTACTACATTTTAACTGATTTCCATTTCACTTCTCTATATGTTTTACTTGATTATTTCTTCATGACAAGATCTTAGCACATTTACCGAGACGATCAAACATGAGGTCAGGCAGACTTCATCAAAAGACCGGCTCCTCTCATCCCCTTTAAATGTTAAGTACAGGATAAGAAGGTTAAAGAGGATTATTTACATTTTTGAATTACGGAAGTGCTGTGATATGAAAATTGATTCAAAACTGAGCTTTAGGCCATGTTTGAATGTTGTTACCTCATCAAAAACATACCCGGAGTTCTGTTATGTTTCATTCACACGTACTTGAATAATCCTTTGCCTGCCTACATTCTGCCTACATTTCCAAAGTTCAAAATGTTTTGTTCCACCTTGTGATGTCATGAAGCAGTAGTTCTCAAGTTAACATCTACTTTGTACCTTTAGTCCAAGTGATTCTAGTGAAGGTGAGTTTAAATACCCTTAGGTATATTGTGAAATCTGCAATTGTCCATCCATCCATCCATCTTCTCCCGCTTAATCCGGCTGGGTCGCGGGGGCAGCTTGCTGCCCAATACTCATAGCACCTGACCCCCCCTATGAACCCCTCTGCAGGTGGTGAGCCCACAGGAGGGTGGACAACATGGTCCTTGATGTTAGTTCATAGGGGTGCGGGCATGTTTTGGGTTGATGGGGGAAACCGGAGTACCCGGAGGAAACCCATCCAGACACGGGGAGGAACATGCAAACTCCACACAGAAAGGCCCGGGCGACCCGGGGATCGAACCCGCAACCTTCTTGCTGTGAGGCCTGAGTGTTGCCACTCAGCCACCTATCTGCAATTGTAATATATAATATTATATATTATATCATAATATATATGGATATATATTACAGCATATGAAAATACTGCAATTATTGCTGTTTTCATATACTGAATAAATACACAGTTACATACTATGTAATATATTGTTATATATATTGAAATATGTCCCATATTATGAGATTATATATTGAAAGAAGCATTATAAATATATGTAAAATTAGGACATAATATACCTCACTAAATATGTGGAAAAATATATTGATTACGGATATATTGTATACATAAATATGAATTAATGTCTGTGATATATTTGATATACAATGTCAATCAATCATCAATACATCATCAATCAATACATAGCCATATATGGTCCATCCATATGCCTATATAAGATGAAATGTGGGTTGCAAAATGTGATTTGGAGCTTGCTTAACTCTAAAATAAAATACTGTGTTTCAACAAACACACATGCAGTAAGGTAATGCAGTTTTGTTTGCACAGCAATGCATTTTAAAATATATGAATAAAAGTTGTCCATCTATATATTGCGCTATATTTTCAAATATATGAGGAAGTTTCTCATACATTGAGATATACTTCCTAATGTATTGCAATATAAATTCTAGTATATTGCAATATACTTTTGTTTTGTAAGGGTACACAGTGGTGCACTTCCTGTATTACCACATGACATCACAAGGAGAGAAGAACTCAACCTAAATATGCAGAGTTTGTGTGTTAAACATGTGAATGAAACAAAACAAAACTCCACGTATGTTTGTGGTGAGAAAACAACATAGATATAAATATAACATAGATCAGTAATTATCGGAAAATGGGCCCTTTTTCAGACAGACTTCATCAAAAGACCAGTTCTGCTCATCTTGTTTAGTCTCAAATGTTAAGTACATGATAAGAAGGTTATTTACATTTGAGAAATGAGAAAAATTCAAATGACTGAATTGACAGCATTGTGTTTGAGCAGACTAAAGCATTATAAACCTCACTACCTCCTACAGTTTATAGTAGACCAGGGGTGTCTTGTAGTAATTACGTTTTAAGCCCCATCAGGGAGTAGCGGGCAGGACTAATGCTTTGTAAACCCCCACTGGCAGGATTAGTGCATCCCCCATTCTGTGACATAGAAACAAACCTCTATCTTCCAAACCACCAGGGGGCCCACTGCACTGGCAAACTTCCAGAGACACACTATGTCAACACTGGCAATGCATGTAGAGTGTGTAGATGAGTATTTATGGCATTATGAGGACTAAAATCTGTGTACACACGGAATTCATGGGACCTGGTGCACTTGTGAGGACAAGAATTAGGTCCCCACTATGTAAATGCTTTATTATAAGAACGACAACATTGTTTAAAGTTCAAATAAGGCGTATATCTGAAGGTTAAAGGGCCCAGATTATGCTATTTTATGTTATAATGTTTCCTCATCAAAAACATACCTGGAGTTGTGTTTTGATTCTTTTCCTCCTTCACTAGAATCATTTGTATAACTTCAGGAATTGTCGATCTCTACTGAACTAAAGGTTAAAGGTAGCTGTTAACTTGAAAACTACCACGGAATGACATCATAAAGTGGAGCAGATCATTTTGAGCTTTAGGGATGCAGCCAGCCAAACAATCCCGGATTACTCAAGCATGTGTGAATGAAATAAAAGACAACGACACAACTCCGGGTGTGTTTTTGAGGAGGGAACAACATTATAACCTGGTTTAAAGCTCGCATGAGTCATTTTTGTGTAATACAGAACTGCTAAAGCTCAGAAGTAGGTGAAGGTTTAGGTGTAGTTTGTGCGTAGGAAAGTAGTGACTGTGATGGTTACAGGATCAGTCTCCAGGAAATGAATGTAGGTCAATGTCATGTCCCCAAGAAGCAGGTAAACCCAACATGTGAGTGCTTGTGTCCGTGTGTGTGTGTCTGTGAGTGTGTGTGTGTGCGTTTTTGTGTGAGCTTGTAAATGTGCATGTGTGTGTATGTGTGTTTACATGTGTGTGTTTGTACATGAGCGTGTATGTGTCTGTGTCGCCTCCATGTGCTGGCACATGTCTGTGTGTGCATACATGTGCGTGTATGTGTGTGTACATGTGTGTTTGTCCAAGTGTGTTTTTGTCTGTATGTCTCTGTGCTGTCTGCATGTGCGCGTGCATGTCTGTATGCGTGTGTGTATAGGTGTGTGTACGTGTGTGTTTTTGTTCGCGAGTGTGTGTGTGTCTGTGAATGTGTGTCCATGTGTGTTTTTGTTTGTGTGTCTGTGAGTTTGTGTGTTTGTGTGTCTGTGAGTTTGTGTGTTTGTGTGCCTGTGTCTATGCTGTCTGTGTGTGTGTGCATCTGTGTGTGTACGTGTGTTTGTGTGGAAGTGCGTATGTGTCCATGTGAGTGTGTCTGTGTTCTCTGTATGTGTCTGTGTTGTCTGTTCGATTATGTGTGTGTGTGTGTATATGTGTGTACGCGGAGACACACAGTAGAGATGCGCACACAAACACACTAAAGCCCCTGGCAGTGTGCGTTTCAACAGTGCCGGACTGACAGCCTCAGAGTGAAGTTAATGGACACCTAAACACTGAGTGAATGCATGAATGCGTACGTGATTGCCGGGAGCTGTTCGTCTGTGACCGCACTGGTGTTTGACTAAATCTGTTTATTTTTATAGTTGTAGAGTCCTTTCTTTATATTTTAAACAAACTATTTCTCTTGTGGATTTTCGGGGGGCAAATTAACGATTGAGATCAAGGTCGGGGGTAAAGAGTCTAATTAAAAGAAGTGACACGTATTGGTGTTTTTCAAGCATGATAAACTAAGAATAAAAATAGACTATTAGATCTTACTGCTATTCATGAGGTCTTATATGACGCAAAAATGACACGTGAGCTTTAAGACATTATAATGTTGTTACCTCCTCGAAAACATACCTGGAGTTGTGTTTTGTTTCATTCTGACATGTTTTAACCGTATTATTAAGTACAAACTTGTGTATAATCTTAACTGACACAGCACCAATGGGATACGTCCACTATAATGACAGTTAAAGATCATTTTTGTTGTCGTTTTTTTTTTATTACGTGTTTTAAACTGCTAATTAACCTACGTAAGCAGAGTAGAGCAGAGACAACACAAAATTAGTTCATTTCAAACTAGAAATTACATATATTGATTAAATGTCTGTGAAGTGTTTCAGTCTAAACAATGTGAAATGAGCTTTGTCACCTTTAATGGCCTTTAACAGACAATGAACTAAGGCAACAGTTGATGGAAAGTGTAATTAAAAGTGCACTTGGTCGGGGGTCCATCACCTGTTTGTTGCTATGGATATGTGGCTGCTCTGCCTGGGATGTCCCACAGTGTGACATTAAAAAGCTCTATGTTACATTTCTTCAATTACAGTGGTTTTAGAGCTTAAAAATACCTAAAAAAAAACAGGAATTCTGACTGTAAACGGGGTCGCCTCTTCGCAGGTCTAACCTGTAACTGGTTTGGTTGGTCTCCATGAAGATAGAAAGGTGTGAGAATGCTACACTCCAGCCAAAGCAATAAAAAAACGTACACAATACACCTTTACGTCATTTATAAAGTAAACTAATAAAAAATGGAGAGGGCCCTGTGGGTGGAGGTGCATCCTGGTAAAAGTCTGCAGCCAGGGAAATTATACTCTTACATTATTCTGAAAACTGACAGTGAAAAAAATGGACCAATGGATGCTTATAGAAGCTGAACTCTGCACAACCCTGAACTCTTACTATTCGGGAACGTAACCACATAATGGCATAATAGCCCAAACTGAACCGTTATTATTAAGCGGATGTTCAATTATTAAAATACAGTTATAAAAAGTATCGGTGGTTTTCAGGTTCTAGAATGTGATAATGTTATACTCCTGGGCAAGGAGCAAGAGACAGATTTTCCTATTAATTATATTATACTTTAATAAGAAATATCGAAATGTAAAATTTAAATGTTGAACCTGATCATTTCTATGACTAACCACACCATATAACTCCTTATATTACCACAAAAATTTACGTTTTAGCAAAATTACTTTTACTTTTACCTATATTACACTATTTTCTGATGTTATAATGTTGTTTCCTCATCACAAACAGACCTGGAGTTTTGTGTTATTTTGTTCACTCATGTTTAACACACAAACCCTGCTGTTTTTCTCTCAAGCTCAAAATACTCTGTTCCACCTTGTGATGTCATGTGGTAATACAGGAAGTGTTCCAAGTGTTTTTACACTTCATACACCTTCGCTGAAATAATTTGGATAATTTTAGCTCTGGAATTGCCCATCTCTACTGAAGAAAAGGTAAAAACTAGCAGTAGTAGTAACTTGAAAACTACTACTTCATGACATCACAAGGTAGAACAGAGCATTTTGAGCTTTAAAGATGTAGAAAGATTAATCATAAAAGCTTACTCAAACATGTGAATGCAACAAAACACAACTCCAGGTATGTTTTTGATGCCGCAACAACATTATAACATGACTTAACCTCATGAGAATCCATTTTACGTAATACAGGGCCTTTACATATACTGGCCTATTCATTTGAAATCCAGGAATTTGAAGTTTGATAACGCAGCAGAAGATCTCGTGATTGTGTTGAATCTTACCATCAGACAGAAAATATTCCAGCTCTCCGCTCCTCCCCTCGTCGCCGTCGTATGCCTGGAGCTGGTACACAAACGTTCCTGCGGGGGCGTCCGGGGAGACCACGGCCAGGTACGGGTACGGCCTCATGCTCCACTCGGGAGCGTTGTCGTTGACGTCGGCGATCTTCAGCTTCACCTTGTTCAGGTACCAGTCCGGGCCTGGGGGAGAGGGGAGAGATAGTCACAGAGCGGTGGTTGCCCAAAGTGACAGCTGTCGTGTAAATGTGGAGTTACTGAAGGAGACAGGCAGCCAGACGAAGCTAAAGCACATTGAAAAAACAGACAAATAAGTAGAAGGATGTGTGAGAGAAATCTTCCCAAGCAGCTGACACAACACAACACGGCGGGATTAGTACAAATGGTACATCTGCAGCGTGGAGAGGAGAAGGCAGTGTTAAGGTGCAAGGAAATCTGCTCGTAGTCAAATCTGCACATGATGTTTTAAAGTAATAGAAAAATGACAAAACATGAGCGCCACAGCTGTCCAAACAAGCTGGTTCAAATGGATTCTCCAAGCGGAGTCGTAATACTAAAATTGCACACTTGATTTTAAGAATGAGGAAAAGGCTCGATGCTTGATACTAGTAGCAAAACCACAGAGATAATATTCCTTTTGTACTGATCAGCCTCACAACCTCTTCTATATAACCGATGTTTCTATATATTTTTTCTTGTACATATGCAGTACTTGCCTTATTTGACACCATTCTCTTGCTATTTTTGCCACTTATTTTGAATTTATTATTACCATGTATTGTATTATACAATGATGCGTGAGCTACTGTGTCCAAAGAATTCATTTTGTGGATCAATAAACTCCAAACTTCCTGCATAATAAATAAATGTAATAAATAAATAAATGTAACTTCAAAGAAGGAACTGGCCCAATTTTGTCCTATTTATGTATCAGTGTGTGGTTTCAGTTACTATGGGTCTCATGACTGAGAACTCTACAGTTTAAAGATTTAAAGGATGATCTAACTAAAAACATTACTGTTATATACTGGAGATATAATTGATCATAAGTACTCATTCTTGTTTTCTGAATATAACTTTAAAAACTGTATGTGAAAAATGAATAACATAATTAAAAGAACATTAGTCTCAGCAGTAATATTAGTAAAAAAGTTTACAGAAAGAACCTTTAGTGCCATCAAACTTAAACATGCAGGTAAAATAAATATTGAAGCCTTATCTTCACTGAGAAGAAGATATTTGTTTTAATTATTCTTATTGCATCAAAAGCTGCTGCCAAGTCTTATTGACAGTGCAACAAACAAACACAAACGCACAATAGAAAAGCACAATACAAGCGCCCTCACAGCTGTGCTGCTCTAACCGCACAGTAACACAGTGTCTGGGTCAGTCACTAAACGCTTTTCCCTGATCCTTTTGTTCGACATGTTGTCACTTCCAGACGGCGCTGGCGCTGATCATGAGGATTGGACGGAGCTGCTGAGTGTGACGTCACCAAAACCTTATCCATTAAGGATTCCATCTTAGTCTTAAGAGTGGCCATTCCCATGGGAGCCAGCCTTAGCTCCAGTCTCATCTGGCTCTGCTGTGTAAAGCTACCTTGATCTTCCCATGGGGGGCGTGCCACGAAGCCGAGTGGCCAGGGGCATTTTGTCGCCTGCACACGGCCGCACCGCCGCACTGGAGTGAATAAGAAGATTCCAGGAATCCAATTACCTCCTCGCTCACCCTGAGCCCGACCAGACCGAGCAAGAGCAGCAGATTCTGAGAGAAGCATGAACAGGTGCATTACAAGAGCACACTGCACACTGCACTGCCAATTACCACAAATGACACTGGCTGTTTTCTGCATTAAACTGACACAATCACATAGAAACAATGTGCACACAAACTCCTAATACTGAAGCACACCAAATCTGGGGCACATTTGACTGTAGTCTATTCCTGCAAAGTGGAGCAAGTCACCGAACAGTCAACTATAAGACTGTGTTGTGCAAATATTGGCTCTGATCTGGTGTCAACGTGGCATGAAGAAATGTCAGAAGAGCTGCCAACCAGTTCAGCGGACTGGCCTCCACAGAGGACATCTGCTTCACCCTGAGAGAGAACTCCTGCCAGGACAAACTGAAAGCAGCACATGCACCGTGAGCGAGACAAAGACATGGATGTGACACAAGCAAACACACAGCACCTGAGCATTAGCATGTCACTGTCACTCTGCTCTTACACAAACTCTGCATGTTTTACTAAGGGGAGCTGACACAGAGGTATCTGAAAGCTCAAAGTAACTTGGATATGAAATCCGGTTGAGTAACAGGTTTTTGGTTTGTGACCAAGGGCTTTATTTGTACTTGATAAAAAAGCTTTTAAAGCCGCGGTTTACCCAGCCTTTTAGTAAATGAGTTAAGTGTGTGATTTTGTACTACACTGTAAAAGTAGAACGCTCTGACAAAATGAGACAAAATTATGTTTGTTTGTTTCTTCTTTTGGGGTGTTTCTATTGCACCTCCACATACTTGACTCTTATTTATCGTTCTGTTTGTTTCCATAGAAATGCTGTTCCTTTGGCTATAATCTACCACAGTATAGCATAAAACATAGATGGATACATGTAGTGTGGTTTGAACTTGTGTTTTGGATGCAGGGTTAGGGTTGTGCAGGTGATGTGCCATCCCAGAAAGTTACACCGTCTCACTTTAATGATGCTCTCTCAATGGGCTGATTTAACAGATGAGCCAGATTTAACTGTCTGTGTGAGACTTAATCTCTACCTTTATCTAAGATGTATACAGTCAGATGTTTCTCCTGAGAGCTGTGATTACAACAAGCTGCTACCAGAACATTAAAACTGAATCAAACTCTGCCATGTATCTTGTGCAGAGCATTCTCCAGCAGCACTAGCTTCTCTTGACTGAGAAACACAAAGCAGCCCGAGATCACAGCCTCTATTTCTATTTCAACCAGCTTACAGCTAAGATGCCTTTTGATGAAAAATGCTATGTGTTGCACTTTAGACCAGCCGTGGAACGTTCACTAACAAAACACAATAGTGCTAAAGTGTGTGACAGCTCTTAAAAGGATTGTTAGAGGGATAATAACAGTGGCTGCAGGAAGTTGGAGCGCCAAATTAATCTAGCTTTCTTCTCAGCTTTAAAGTTGCAGTGCCGAGGGACAACTTCTGACTCTGATCTGACGATAGTTGGGTTTTTGGATAAATAGCTACTGTATCGCGGGGGCAGGAAAACCAATCAATGGCCTGATGCTATCACTAAAAATGTCGACAGTAGCAGTTCTCGCAATTTAAGCCACGTGACCCTGCACTTCAAGATAGAACAATCCTTTCGTGATGAATAAGAAGTAGGGATAAAGATTCTATTACGAGTAGGAGGGCTTAAAAAGGCACTTAATCAAAAGAAAATCAGAGCACGGGCACTTAACATTTAGTCGACTATCAAATCTTTGTGAGGAAAGAGCGTGTGGTGCATTCTTGCCTTCTGCTTGTTGGTGTCTCTCCCAGCCATGTCTCTGCGGTAATGGCTCAGATGATTTTACAAGGCTCCATCTAATTAGCTTGTTACAGAGAGACTAATCAAAGCCAAGGCTGATAATTACACGCAAGCAGCTCTGGAATGATAATGCGGGATGTAAAGTTTGTGCATTTTGTGGACAAGGTTTGTGCTGTGAGGGTGGATCGTCTGCCTGACCAGCCAGTAACTTCTGCATACAGTTTGAATCCACAAGGCTCGACACTAGAGAGTGAAAAACTCTGTCCAAACATGAGAGAGTCCAACCACAGCTGGTCATTTGGTACATTGGAGACATTTACATGATGTTTTTTAACTCTGAATTAACTGTTCTGAATGGAATAGATCGGAATTAAACATTCTCCTTCAAGTGTACAGTTGTGCTCATAAGTTTACATACTCTGACAGAATCTGACTGATTTCTTGGCCGTCTTTCAGAGAATATGAATGATAACACAAAAATGTTTCTATCATTCATGGTTCGTGCTTGGGTGAAGCCGTTTATTATCAAACAACTGTGTTTCCTCTTTTTAAATCATAATGAGAACAGAAACTACACAAATGACCCAGTGACAGCTTGGAGTCTTTTATGATAGTTGTGGATGTGTTATTTTCTCTGATGGTAAGGCTGCCCATTCTTCTTGGCCTCCAGTTCCTGTAAATTCTTGGGCTCTTGTCTGAACTGCAGCTTGAGATCTGCCCAGAGCCTCAGTGATACTGAGGTCAGAAGAGACGGCCACTCCAGAATCTTCGCTTTATTCTGCTGGAGCCAATGACAGGTCCACTTGCCTTTGTGTTTTGGATCATTATCATGTTGGAATATCCAAGTACATCCCATGTGCAGCTTCCGGACCAAGAAATCATAAATTCTGGGTATGTAAACTTATGAGCACAAATGTACATGGGAAAAATAATAGCAAATTGAGGTTTACATGGAAAACACGTTAAATCGCCTGGCTCAGGAAGGGTTCTGATTGGACAGCGACACAAACGTATTTACATCGACCGGAAAAAAACACACACTTCAGCTGGTACTGGCCTTTCTGTCATCTCAGTTTGTCGTTACGTCACGGACACAAACATGACATAACTTTTTTCGCAGTCGTTTCGATGAAATAAAGCAGCAGCTAAATCTATCATCACGCTTTACGTGTGTGAGCTGAGGAGGACTTGGTGCATCTATACATAAAATGAAAAGTTTGATGGATCCGAAACGCTTTTGCTGTTGTTTGCCTTAGCTTTGTGCACTCCTTGTTCAAACCGTTTCACTACCTCTTTGAAAAGGTTAGTGTTTTGATGTTTTCTGCCATCCACTCTTCATTATCTGTGCCATCGAGTCAGAAGGGTGACCCAACGAACGACCGGAATTATTTCTAAGAAGAATAAAAGTTAACATGATCGAGGAATAAATTAATTCGGCTTTAAAATCGGAATAACCAACCACTTACTTTTTTTCCACAATTGGATTATTTTTATTCGGAATTAAAGCTCTCATGTAAACGTGGCAAATCAGAACTAAATATGTAACTTCTTTTACCTGCAGTAGCTCAGTTGGTAGAGCGTTTGTCCACTGATTGGAAGTTTGGCAGTTTGAATCTCGTTCTCGATATAAACATCTTCGGTAGAGCGTTCAGATCAGACTAACTCACAGGCTGATGCTGTGACTTCAGCTCCCACATATAAATGCTGCTATAGTGTCCTTGGGCAAAACACTTAACCCTCCTCAAAGTGTCTGTGTACACTGATGAATGGGTGAGTGGTTCCATGATGTAAAGCGCTTTGAGTGTATAGAAGGTGGAAAAGTGCTGCATAAAAATGTAACCATTTACTGGAAATAAGTAATAGTTTGGTGCTTTGATTGTTGATTCTGTAAAAATCTGCACAGTTTATCAGTATTTCATGTAGATTTTTCTCCTTTTTGATATGACACAAACAGAATATGCGTCTCTTTGATTGGTTAATCTGCCAGAGGATGAGAAAAAGGGGGATAAGAAAGAAGGATGTTGTGAGTATTGATGTTTAGTAGTGAGGGGGGTGTTCTACCTATATGTGTATGGCGGAAGGTTCAGTAGTTACCATGGTGACACAATCCACACCTTGGTGGTGCTTACTGTTTTGTTTTTTTGGAAAAGTTAACAGGCCACCCCAAAATATTGTTCCATCTGATGAAAAAATAATCACCATAAAGTTTTATCCAAATCATAAAATATTTGGAGGTCCCTACTGGACTCAGAAAATGTAAATATTAAATACTGAGAATTCTTCAACTTTGCACATTTAAAAATATATATTTCTAAGTCTTTATTTATAAATTATAGTTCAGTTGCAGGTCCAGATGACAGAAGGTGGGCTCTTCTATGATATCCTAACTCATTTAGTATTTTATAAGGTGCGATCTACCAGCTCTATACATGGCCATGTCCATCCGTCTGTCAGTGCGTCCGTCCATCACAGGAATTGTTTCCACACGATTTCTTCATAATGAGTTTACTTAAGCACAAGAAATTCAACATTTTCTTCACTTTCGGCAAGGCATTGGACAAGTTCTTATATGAGTGACCTTGACCCACTTTTTCAAGGTCAAGGCCTATTATGTGATAAAGACGTCAACCAAGGAATTTCCAAAGTCAGTGTCAAGAAGATGTTGGGGGCATTTGTGGTACCTCAGTGAAACACTAGTAATGCTGGCCTTATTTGATGAAAATCTATCGCTTGATACAAAGTGTAGGATAGTGCAGGCAGTGAGTGATGATGAAGTTGAAGAAAATTCTCAAAACGTGCCAGTTTCCATGTCCCAAATCCACAATCAACAACTGGAGGACTTTGTAACTCCAATTAGTCCACAATTCTTCAGACTTCTACAGAAAGCTACAGACTGACTTTCTACAGAAGGAGCACCATTAGGGTTACACACATTAGAAAACACTGCCAACAAAGTTTTCCTTCTCTTTTTTGTGTAAGCAGCCATTTTAGTTTTTGACATAAACAGAGCAAGGGTCTCTCTGATTGGTTAATCCGCCTGTCAATCACTCCCTCTGAAATCAGGCAGACAGAACACAGCTCCCGATCCCCTCGTCACTGCAAAGTTTTTCCAAAGTGTGTGGTTCTGGCTGGTCAGGTAACTGTACTAAGGCAGGATTTTTATTAGCTCCAAAAGTCCAGCGAGGCAGAGATTGGCAGCACTCCATGAGCTCCAAAAAAAAAAAAAACGGCACCTCTGAAAAAGTGGTAGAAGAGATTTGATCAAATATCTGGGCAAGTACTTAGGCTTAGAGGCTTCAGCGGATTTTTCAAAGTAAATAGACTCTGGGTGTTAAGAGTCGAAAGCTCATACTCCACCCCACACAATCCCATACAGATAAAAGCATCCATAAAGTAGCATAAAAGGTTGCAAACAGGGCTAAAGGAATACGCTTAGGTCTGTCACAATAATGCATTTTGAAGTACAATATATTGCTATAGAGATATACTGAGATAAATTATAATAGTAAAACTGCTCCATACCACTGATACAAAAAAATGCAAGATAAGGTCATATATAAGGCTGTGCAATTATTTGTATTTTGATCACAGTTTCAATTTGTGTGTCAAACGATCTCCAAACTCATATAAATGAGTTGAAACAAAGCTTAACAAAGTTTATTTTGGGATTTTTTTTATATAAATACAACTATTTATTTATTTTTTTAATATAGAGATTGTAGAACAGCTGGATATATAGTTTATTTTGAATACATTTATGTTTTTCTATGCCTTATTTTATATGCCTTATTGCGCTTTTCATACAAAAATGCAACACAAAGTGCTTTACAGTGATTAAAAAAAGAACACATTTTCCACATTTCTATTTTGTTAAAAGACCAATTTATCGAATCCACAGTTAATTTAGTTTTGGAGAGCAGAGCGGAGTATATTTTATTAATTTAGTTTTATACATCGCAAAACAGCTCTAGGTACATTTACATTTGTAGTCTATATTTATTTTCAATTTGAAGGTTTTGCGTAAATTATCCATAACAAAGTGATTTTTTTCGAGACAGAAATGCTGAATAAATGCTTCGTGTAACTAAAAAATAATCGTTTCAATAATTGTGATGTCAATATTGACCAAATAGTTGTGATAATGATTATTTTTCCATAATCGAGCAGCCCTAGTCCTACAGTATATTCCACAAAATTGCTTCCTGTGAGCTTTAAGCCTCACAGGAAGCTTTAAGCCTTGTTTTGTGAGCTTTGAGCCGTGTTACCTCATCAAAAACATACCTGGAATTGTGTTTTTTTTCATTCACACGTTATGAGTCATACATTAGTAGTCCATCGATCTTCCCTCGCTTAATCCAGGTGGGTCGCGGGGGCATTTTACTGCCCAATACTCATAGCACCTGACCCCCCCTATGAACCCGGAGGAAACCCATCCAGACACGGGGAGGAACATGCAAACTCCACACAGAAAGGCCCAGGTGACCCGGGGATCGAACCCGCAACCTTCTTGCTGTGAGGCCTGAGCGTTGCCACTCAGCCGCCGTGCCGCCGTACATTAGTAGTAGTAGCCTTTATTTGTCAATTCCTTCACATGTACAAGACATACTAAGCAATCAAAATTGGACCTGTCACCCCGTCCATACATTACAGCATACAAAGAGAACAATATTACACGGGGAAGACAACACGGACCGGACAGGAAAGCAGGTAGCAGATAGAAATAAACAAAAAAACAGCATCACATGTGGACAGGGGGAGGGAAAAAAAAAGAGGACCACCCCAGACCATGCCCCAGTATCAGGATATCGTTTGGAGTGAGTACACAAATAAAAAAAACCTACGAGCATCAGCAACATAGTCAAAACACAGTACAAACATTCCACAGGACCAGCAACAGGATAAGGGAGGGGTGTGGAGGAGGCCCAACGTAGGCAGGCAGCCATCCGGATCCTGCAGCCATGAGCGGCGCTGGATGCAACAGACCTGCCCACCCGGTCAGGGGTACGAAGCTGCGAGGGGGTTGGGAAGGGGCCAGGGTTCCTCCGCTGTATTCTCAGGGCGATTTGACACCAGTCCGACCTTGGTCATGACCAGTGCTGCTTGGGGAGGCCAAAAGATAAGATTGGGTTGTTTTGGTTTTAGAGTGAGCAGCTGCATCCAATTTCCACAACACTGCTCTGTTTGTTCATTGGTCTCAAGGTCATTTCTATGCAGAGCTCCAAGTTTCCTCCAGATTTTATCCAAAAATTGCAATTTAGAGCCACCATGTCCAAGCATGTCCATCAGCGGTCAGTGACCGCGACCTCTGCCCATAGTCACAAAGTTCGAGTGCTTGAAGCTCTGCCCCTCACTCTAATTTCCGGGCAGCCAAGTGGGGCTTTGAAAAGCTGCCTCAGTATTTGAATTTTCGGAAAAATCAGGTCCAAGCGTAAATTCCAATGTGCAAAGTCCGTTAATCCTGGTTCCGAATAGATAGATCCTCTGTACGCAGGTTCGCCCGACCCTGCTTGTCTTGTTAATGGTGTCAATAGCGTTCAGAGACCAATTAATCAACATTATATATTATATGAGTCTGTCTACATCTCCAAAGCTCAAAATGTTCTGTTCCACCCTGTGATAGTTCAAGTTAACAGCTACATTTTACCTTTTGTTCAGTAGAAATTGCTTGGGCTGAAATGATCGAAATGATTCACTCTTTTTAATTGTATGTTGATTATTTATGTTTTGATTTGTTTGTATTGCAATTTCGATGGATTTCTTATTGTGTAAAGCACTTTGAACTACTTTATGTACAAATTGTGCTTTACAAATAAAATTGCCTTGCCTAGTGAAGGTGTATGAAGTTTAAAAAATAAAAAAAACACAGCGGGGCACTTCCTGTATTACTACATGACATCACAAGGTGGAACAGAGTGTTTTCTGTTTGAGAGAAGAGCTCGGCCTAAATACAAATAGTTTGTGTGTTAAACGTGTGAATGAAACAAAACACAACTCCAGGTATCTTTTTGATGAAGAAATAACATTATAACAGAACACAAAATAGAGTAATATGGACCCGCTAATGCAGGGGTGGGCAAACTACGACCCGGGGGCCATATACCTTTAACCTTTTAAATCCGGCCCGCCAAACTTGAATGAACTGCAATAAACTTATTAGTTTTATTTTCCCTGCAATTCCGGCATTTCCCAATAGATGGCACACTCTAAATACATTGATACATGAAACCAAATTATACATATGGTCCCGTGTCTCAGTGTCCAGGGATAGAACTTTATGTTGAACACATCTTCCTCACTAATGGCCGAAAACCTTCCCATAAAGCACTGCAGCCAAGTATATATCTAGTGTGCCGCGCACACCGCATCTCCTCTTGTACGGCATGGACACTGCGCGTGGATCGTGTCTTGTCGCGTACGCTGCGTGGACCGCGCTTCCTCCTGTGCGCCTCTAAACCAGAACTAACACCAGGACTAAAACAGGTCTAAAGCAGGTCTAAACCAGGTCTAACCCGGATCTAAAACCAGGACTAAACAAGCATTAAATCAGGACTAAAACTAGGTCTAAACCAGGACTAAAACCAGGTCTAAACCAGGACTAAAACCAAACAAGAATTTGCAGGAGGTGGTTGCTACATTCATGTAGTTTTAAAAAGCATGATGATATCAAGTAATCCAAAGTATTCAGATTACATTACTCACTTAAGTAAGTGAATGGATTACGTTACAAACTACATTTTGGGGTATGTAATCTGTAATCTGTAGGGAATACATTTTAAAGTAACCTTCCCAATACTCAACAGAATTATCAAATGTGTCACAATGAAACGGAATTCAACATTTCTGAAACAGAAAATGTTCATTTTTGAAGCGGAAAATCATTGGCCCTATATATGGTGCACATGTTAAATTGAGACGTTTGAATATGTCACATGTAAATTGTTGGATCCTGCAAGTTATTTTTGTCTTATTTGCTGGGCTGATGTAGTCAGACCAGAACCCTCCATCCATCTGCTCCTGGTCCGGCCCTTCCATAAAATTTTAGAACCCTTTGTGGCCCTCGAGCCAAAAAGTTTGCCCACCCCTGCTCTAATGATTTAATGATTGTTTAACACTTTACTGACATTATCCTGCTTTCTTCATTGTGTCAGTTACATACTATAGTTTATCACGATATTCTTCAAAATACGTTATCATGACCGTCGTAAATCCACACTGGGTATACTGTATGTGGCCGGTACCTCGCTGAGGGTTTGCGCTCTTGTGTCCCGCTGTTAATCTCCTCCTTGGGTAGTTGCTATATAAAGCTGCTAAGTGGCTTGAGGAAAAAAGTTCTCTCAAGTGCTTTTGTGCTCGTACAGTACAGTAGGCACCAGGAACAGGGTAAGGCCAGTGCGTTTGTATGGGGAGAGGATGAGGGGATGAGAGGGGTGATCGGGAGAGGAAGGATAAGAAAAGGGGGATAAATAAAAAGAGGATGTTGTGAGAATTGATACTTTGCAGTGACATCTGGCCGGGGGTGTTTTTCCTGGCAAGTTTATTTCTGTAAAAGTGATTAAAAGTGCTTTACAGAATGAGGAAGACGTTAAAATCACAACATAAATAATCATCCTAAAATTCATCTCACACCTGCTTGTTTCTATGGTTGTGCCATTGCTTTGCCTGGAATGTTCCCCAGTACGACATTAAACAGCTCTACCTTATGTGTATTCAATAACAGGTGGTTTTATAGCTCAAAAATACTAGGAAAACAGGCATTTTTACTGTGAGCGGGGTCGCCTCTCCACAGATCTGACCTGTAACTTGGCCTGGTTTGGTCTCCATGGCGATAGAAAGTGAAAACAATCCAGACTCCACCAGAAAATTTACACAATGGAGAGAGAAGAAGAGTGTAGAGAGAATGTTCGGTAATTACCACGGCGACACAATGCGCACAATTAAAGAAACACTGACAAAAAAGTTTTTAGCTGGTACGAAAACATCATGAAAAAATACTAAATGGATTCAATCAACACATTTTCAGAAAACTGATCAATACAAGCCTTCATAGTCATTTTCAAACCGAGTGGGACTAACTGGAAAAACTATGTTATTTGAGAGGGATTTGTTGAACAGCACAAATAGGTTCCCTTGTTCTTTATTGGTGGTTTTCAAATTCTGCAAGGTGAAGATGTCATACTCCATTGTGCCATGAAATATCCAGAGGGTAAATGCCTAAATGTTAAACATGATTATTTAACTGTGACTAGAGCCATAAACTCTCCATATTACAACCAAAACTGCATTATATCAATATTAATTTTGTATCTGTATTAAATAATATGGGTCTATAGAAAATGGTGTTGGATTAAAGATCAGATTAAAGTCTAACAGCTTCAGACAAAGCAGTGCCTTCAGTTAGCATCACCTCACCAGGGAATGTTGATAGCATCAGTTGCAAAGTATCAGTTGGGTGAATCCTCAAAGGAGACATTATGCTTTTTTTTAGTACTTTCTAATATTTAAAGGCCTATAACTGATTTTCCTCATGCATTTGGTCAAATTAAGTCCTCAACATGGTCTCTGCAAGTGTTTAATTGTCCAATAACCAGGAAGTGCGTGTTAGCATGCAAGCTGTTGGCATTACAATGATTGGTCTCTGAAAAGCAGAAAAGCCAAAAGGGGTGAATAATTAAGATGCTCGGAATGTATAAATGAAGTGGGAAACAACTTTGGACCACTGCAAACTGTTTAAAAGGGACTAAGCAAAGCACCTTTAACTACCGTAAAATACCAAATAAGAGCCGGGTTTCAATTAACTGCCGGGTCCCCTTTAAATGCTGGGTACAGGTGTATATTTTGATAAATAACCGCCAGTTCCAACTAAACACAGAGTCTAAAGTACATGCTGGATTACAGGTCAGATCTGTGGAGAACTGCCCCTATTCATAGAGGGAATTTTTATATTGTTGAGCAATAGAAACTAGGGCCCGACTGATATGGATTTTGTTGCGGCCGATATCACTGAATCTTCAGTTGTTTATAACTTAGGTTTGACTTGATTGGATTTTCAATTTGGTTTATTTAGGCAACATTTATTGTTATTCTGCCTCTTCACGTCATATTTAAAGACAGCTGGTCGGCTTAATGACATTTTTGTATGATATTCTAGCCAGTAAAGAAAGTACTGTAAGCAAACTGCCGCTATTAGCTTTTAGCGGTAAACGTGTGTACGCCGCGGTAATTAATTATCTGCAAAATGCCGATAATTCACACTTCTATTCACAGCTCATTTACATATCAATGCATGTCCAGTAACATATATACGGCCACTATAGTCACTAATAGAAGACAGCCTGTTTATGTGTGCGAGCTACAGCAGCTAAACGCTAACCAATGAGAAAGAACCAAAACCAGCTTCAAAACTGACACATTTCCAACACTCAGCCTCACACAGGCTCCTCTCAGATCACAAGTCTGCACTAAGAACTGTCCTTTTAATCCAGACTCAAACTGATCATCTGTAAAAAGAATATAATCTCAGTGTTGTGCACATGGATCTATGGCTGCAGCTGTAAAAAAAGTGCACATGGCGATGCTTTCAGGGGACAATGACACAGACAAATGACTCAGATAAATACTGATGTTGCACCACATATTAGGACATTTATCTGTCTGTAAATTGGATTAAATGGGCAGAATATAAAGAGTCTAAGATTTATAACAAGGTAAAACATGTCCAAGTGGAATATCGGCCCATATCGGCAAGATTTTGGCCGATATATTGGTTGGGCTCTAATAGAAACACACATAATGAATGAATGCTAGACGGAAATGTTTTAATTTCATACCAAGTAACATTCCAGACAAATCAATAACATCTCCGAGTACAAAGAGTACCCTCCACCAGAAATAAGTAAATGATACCAGTGGTTGCAAATAAACGCAGAGTCTAATGTACGTGCTAGAAGACAGAAGTCGCACTGCAACAGCAGGAATCAGGACTGATGCTCCCGTTGTCTCTACAGAAACCAAACATAAAACCACATGCTTAATTTGCGTAAACACTTTCAAATGTGGGGAATCTCCCGCTTGGTAGATATTTTGCTGTAACATTTCAAATTAACTCACCTACGTCTGTATAGAAATTCGCCTAAATTATAGTCATACTGGTTAAAAGAATTGAACTACCATATTTTTCTAGTTTTAGCTGATCTTTACGTTATATTTTGTGGACCGCAAAACTGATCGAAAATGGCTTACTAACAAAAACACGTCCATCGACTTCACGTTCAAAATGGCAGAACTGAAAGGCCCCTCCTCTTTACAGTTGCATTTCACTGTAGCAAGCAGCCGATGGTTATTTGGATGGTTTTACCGTTGAAAATCACTACCCAACACTTCCAAACCTCGCGCACATGACCCGTACTCAGAATATATCGAATCAGCACACGCTAGTATAGGGAAGTGGGTGGTAGGGGGTAGGTGAAAACAGACATTTTCATACTCCCGCCTCAAACGCAGGACAAACAGGATTAGACTTAGGCTTTATCTATCCACAAGGGAAATTATTTAGACAAAGTAGCTCGCACATGACAATATATTATAATAACAAAGAGTAAAAACATAGTATAGTAGAAACGGCAAACATAGCAATAGACTGGTGTTGAATAAGGCAGGATTAGTGAAACATGAATCGGTGCAAATACAACTGTGTGTGAGCTGAGCGAACAACATTACAGCATGTCTCATAAAAGTCGACTTTGCATAATATGTTCCCTTTAAACAAAATGAAAATTAACTTTACAGCCAGATGTAGGCAGTGGGGAACAACGAGCGGTGGATTCTTGGGGCGTTTGTGTTTTGCAGTCAGTCCAGGCGAGCGGAGAATTAAGACACACACATAGTAGTATAATTAATATCGGGGATTTATTACGACTCCCTTGTTCATTCAACATCCATGGAGGGAGGTTATTAAAAAACAAACATTTCGGCGGAGGAATTAAGCGAATTGCATCCACCAGCATAAATATCAATGGCCCATGTGAGATCGAGCTGGGTTTTCAGGGGTGCCTTTTTCATCACGCCGAGTTGAATGGAAAGTGAATATCAGCTCAATGGGGGAGTAATAAGGTACATTAACCAAATGTTTGCAGTGTTAAAGAGGCTCTATTCTAAGCTGCCCACCACGCCGTCTCCCAAACGCTTAGAGGAGAGCGCCGAGCCGTCAGCAGGAGATCGCTGCGTACTAAAAGCACCAGGGACATGAATCTATTAACTCCTGGATACTGCCTGGCACCTCTCGCCCGCTGGCTGGACTGCGCGCTTCGGAAAGGCTGACACACTAACCATATAAACACCGGCGCTGGCATTTCAAATCCCCACCGTAATTACAAAAAGGAGACACAGTCAAATTGTGCACATTTTTTTATCACTAGAATTGCATCCCCCCTGGTGTGGGTATAACAAAGTGCTTGATTTAAAGGGCCCGTATTACGCTGTTTCCAGATCTATTATTCTAATGTTGTTTCCTCATCGCAAACATACCTGGAGTTGTGTTTAGGTTCATTCGCACATGTTCATTGCACAAAATCTGCATATTTAGGAAATGGTCTGCTCTTTTTTTGTGTTTTTAAATTTTTAAATGCCATACACATTCACTAGAATAAACAGGATCATTTCAGCCTTGGAATTTCCCATCTCCAAAGGTAAAAGGAGCATTTTGAGCTTTGGCGATGCACTAATAAGACTAATACTAAGGGAAATGAAAACAAATGAATGAAAAAACATAAGTAAATGTGTGTTTTTGAGGAGGTCACAGCATTATGGCTCACAAATCTCAATTTCATGTAATATCTGGCTTTTTAAAGGGTGTAGGTAGCTCTCAGTGACTCCATGCATTATGAATAGTATTTGGATACACAGATACACAGTTAATATGCAGCCAGATACAGCCCGGTTGAACACGCATACATATGAGTAAATAAAGACCTTCTACATTCTGTTCCAATTCAAAAATGTCTGGAACCCGACCACAGAGCGTGAAAAACCTCCATCCAAACTTGAGACGCTCCAAACACAGCTGCTGATTTGGATCATGCGTTTCTCAAAGGCAACTCTTCAAAATTCTCTTAACATTCAGAACAGAATATATGATTTCTTTTGCCTGAAGTAACAGTTTGATGCTTCGATCGTTGATTCTGTGAAAACTGGCACGGTTTCTCAGTCCTTTATGTTAGTTTTTTTCCTTTTTTTAATGTGTAAGCAGCCATGATTTGTTTTTTGTTTTTTTGGGGTTTTTTTTGACACAAACGGAGCACGCTTCTCTCTGATTGGTTAACCCGCCTGTCAATCACGCCCTCTGAAATCAGGGAGACAGGACACAGCTCCAGATCTACCTGTTTTTTTATACAGTCTTGTCAGAGCGTTTGGTCTGGTTGGACAGGATATCTTGGCGTTTTATTGTAGTTTTCGCATGTAGTGTTATCTGTGTATCTGTTTCTTTCTGTTTTTGCAGCTCTTTGGTCAGCTCAAGTTGTTTTAAATGTGCTATATACATAAATTTGAATGGAAAAACTTAAAATATACGTGATATGAGAGAGACTGATACTGATGTTAAAGAAAACCTCTTGTGTTTGCTGTATAATTATAATCTATGACACCCGTGGATCATTATGTTGTAATCTGGACATTTTAAAACTCAATATTCATCTAAAATGACTCAGCGAAGTAAGTACAGAGCAGTGGGCGTGTGCTGGTGGCGGTGAAAATGGGATTAAAACGGGTGTTCGTGATTACAGATTGCTCAAACATGCACAAATCACTCGCTGCTTTGCCGGAGTAAATGGTTAGAGGAAACAACTATAACACGGATAAAAGCTCTGAAAGGTCCGTTTTGCAGAAGAGGTTAAAATATCAAGAGATTTTTATATTGGAGTAGACGAGCAGAGGTTTAGCAGAATTGCCAAAAAAGCAATGTTACTTCAAAATAATATGACTTGAATGGATATTGTGTGACTTTTCTTGTGGAAGGTCTGTCACATGTCTCCAAGGAGATGTTATTGCTTTGTCTAGAATGTTCTAGAGATGAAACCTACCTAATCTATCTCAAGGGAGACAACTACAGTGTACATTACAGGTCACATCTGTGGAGAGTCGCTCCTATTTACAGAAGGAATTATTGTATTTTTGAGCAATAGAAACACCCGTAACAGATAAATACTAGATGGAAATGGTTTAGGTCCGAGAGAATTAAGAGCAAAAAACAAAAAAAATGAGAAAACAGTATGTTATTTCATTATTCCGTTTTAGTGTCAAACAAAAAAAACAGATTTTGACCTCTATTTCCAAAATTTCATTGAAAGTTTATTTCAAATAACGCTAATCAAAAAACAGTCTCGGTGCCTATTTCAATGTTTATTTTTTATTCTCTCTTTTTATTTGCCCTGGAAGTTATGGTACTTAGCGTGCTGTGTGTGAATTCAATGTCAACCATGGATCTATAATCAAAAACTATTGTTATTATAGTTTTGTGGAGTCAACTGAACAAAGGAGAGGAGTTTATCGCTTCACTGCTTCCTGTTTCTCGTCATGGAGTTCAACAATTATCTCCTAAGTAAACCCGTCGCTATAAAAGAAGCGAGCATGTTTGTTCACAAAATTGCAACGATTTTTCAGGGAAGTCTAGCAGCAGAACTTCCAGGGCATTTTTTTTACACTAAAATGGAATAATGAAATAGCAAACTTTTCCCATTTTATTGTTTTTCCTTCTTAATTGAAATTCAAAAGAACGAACGGTACATGGACCGGTTTAATGTCAAACCGAGCCACATTTCAGACAAATCAATAACACCTCCAAGTACAGACCCTCCACCAGAAATGTTACGCACCTTTAAGTAGAAGTAAGTAGAGGTCCAAGAAGTTACTCAACTAAAAGTAAAAAAATAAAGTAACTGCTAGAGGAACGGTCTGGACATTTGATTTATGATTTGAAGTAAATGTCACTGGAAGGACAGAGCAATAAATTAAGCACAAATCTGGTATTTTCAAAGTATAGACAAAAAAACTCAAATAAGAGTACTGTTAAATATTTCTCAGATTGGAGTAAAGTATGGTGTCAGAGAAGTACAAATTCTTTAAAAAGTAACCGCGTGACCCTCCACTGTACAGCAGCACATTAATATTATAGGTGCAAGGCGAAGGCAACAAGAAATCAAGATATGCATGCGAGCTCATATCATTAAGTATGGAAATGAATAATAAATACAGAGGGAGGGACACGGCACACTAATGTATACAGGCCCTGCTCGGCTGTAATGGAGGAAACAGCACGGCACTAAGCACAAATGGGCCCAGCATGCATTGTGCTTTGAAAGGTCCATATTATACCATTTTTTGATCTACGTTATAATTATATTGTTTCTTCATCACAAACATTCCCATTCACACATGTTTAACACGCAAACTCTGCATATTTAGGCTGCGTTTTTCTCCCAAACAATCAAACTCCACTGTGCTCCACTGGGTTTTTAAACTCCATACACTTGCACTTGCACTTGAATCGTTTGGACCATTTCAGACCTGGAACTGACAGTGTGTTATGTTTAGAAAGTTACAGAGCTCTGGAATTAATAAATTATGCATTTCATTTAGTTTGTTTTCATTTATATTTTGTCTCTTATATATGCAAGTCGCAAGTGACTTGCTCTTCAAATGCTGCTTTTCTTTCTTGGAATTCTGTCATTGTTTAATAGGGTTTGGCTTTATAAGGATTTGTACTTCAGCCTAAACCCTTTCAGTCATGATCTATGGGGTTGTAGCCTATGTTTTACTTTAGTTTAGTTTTGTAGTGCTGCAAAATGACAGAATAAACTACTGCCGTATTTTCCGGACTATATATAGTTGCAACAGCCAAAAAATGCACAAAGAAGAAAAAAAAAACATACATAAGTTGGCCAGGAACAGGAACAGACATTTCATCTTTAAAGGCAAGTTATAGTAATACCATTAGAACAGAGAACCACGGGCTGAACCTGTGTCTGGTGTGTTCCCTTAATATAAGAACATTTATTCAGATAACTAGAGCATAAACAACATAACAACATTTACCAAACTTTCCATCTCACTCCATGTCACTACTGAGCAACTCTAGCTAAATCTAGCTTTTAGCCCACGATTAGCTTTTTTGTTTTCTTCATTGCAGTTCGACTTTCTTCCACTTTTCTCCAGTCAAACACAAGTTTCTCACTGACTCCACATTTTCTTTCTGCTGCTTGATTGTTCCAATCTACCACCGCTCTCCATACTTTTCCAGTACTCTGCTCAATATATACATTGAGCAATAATGTGTTTAATTCAGCTTTGCGCACATTTCTGTATGTTTTACAGAAACAAAACTTAAAATTCCATGGCTCATTTGCATATAGTGAAAAAAAACAGCTCATGCGCAGTGAGCAGATGCAGTGAGCTTCTGTCGGACTAAAGGACAAGATTCAGTAGATTATTCACTGCATTCATTCAATGTGAATGGTAAACATTTAGTCTGTGAACATCTCTAGCATTTAAACTGCACAAATCTCTCAGTCTGTGCTAATATATCTACACCACAAAATAGATTTTTAATTTTAATTCTAGAATCAGTCTGAGTGAACAAGTTATTTATGTTTTATTCATGACCATAACGTTAGTTTTGCTCAGGAGTAGTTCACTAATGCTCGTCATCGTTTGCCTTAAGTTTTCATCTTTCTTACCTTGATAGTTGTGAATAAATTCTTCATGGACAGAATATGTTCTTTGAATATGAAGATGATGGGGCAGATTTATGACGCTGGTCAAAAATATGCAACACATTTCCACAGGGATTTTGCCACAGAAAAGCATTGACCGGAAGTTGCGTAACTCAACATCACAGTATTAGTACGGTATTACTACAACTACTACTACAATCTCCACCAAACAAAAAGTAAAATGCAGCTGTTAACTTGAAAACGACCGCTTCATGACATCACAAGGTGGAACCAAACATTCTGTAGACAGAATAATAAATCACGATTACTCAAACATGTGTGAATGAAACAAAACACAACTCCAGGTATGATTTTGATGAGGTGACAACCTTATAACATGACTAAAAGCTCACAAGAGTCAGTTTTGAGTAATATCGGACCTTTAATCTCAGACTTTATTCTAACAGGACTATCTCACTGAAGGTGAGGTTCAAGATGTCCATAATGAACAGGAGATTATAAACAGCATGTGCAGTATTCACCAGTCATTTGTGGATAACAATCCAGACCTCTCATTTTGAGTTAGCGCAGGAAGAGATGACATTTTCAACCACTGACCGGTTTAAACAGCAAAGTCTTAATGTCAGAGCCTACAAGTCAGAGCGAAGTATCAGTCAATCACGTCGCGACATACAGTAGTAAGAGCAAAAGGGCAAAAGTGGGTTTAGAATGTACAAGACGGAAATTAAAAAGGCAATAAAGTTATATCAAATCAATACCCACACAGTAAAAAAGTAAAAGTAGTAAAAAAGAAGGAGTTAATTATTATTAATATTAAGCTATTTTCTGATCTAAGTTGTGTTTTGGTTCATTCACACTGTTACGTGACGTCTTAAGTCTAGGGGTGAAAACTGTCACGAAGAGATGTTATCGGGTCACAGGTAGGAAGCAGAAAGAAAATAAAAATGGGTGAGAACGTTAGCGTGTTAACAAAACTATTATTTATTTACAAAAAAGAAGATTCCGACAAACAAAAATATATATAATGAACTAAGGCGAAAACAAGTGCTCCAGCGAGGACCACGGCCTCTCGTCAGGCGCCAGCCCCGGTCTTATATACTCCAGCTAATTACCAGCTGGGCAGGTGCTCCTGATTCTGGGCGGGAGCTGGAAGAGGAGGAGGCAAGGAAGATGCACACAAACATGGCCCAGCCCATAACACACACGTTTAACACACAAACTCTAGATTATTTTCCTGCTGAGTTCTTCTCTCAAATGGAAAACACTCTGTTCCACCTTATGATGTCATGCTGTAATACAGGAAGTGCTCCACTGTGTTTTAAAACTCCACACACCTTCACTTGAATCATTTCAGCCCTGGAATTGCCAACCTCAAAAGAACATTATTGGTAAAATGTAGGTGTTCGCTTGAAAACTACAAATTCTTGACATCACAAGGTGGGACAGAGCATTTTGAGCTTTGGAGATACAGACAGACTAATAATGCAGGATTAAGTGTAACTGAAAAAAATACAACATAAACATGGTCTTTTTTATTGTAGGTTTATTTACTCTAATTTGGCATTCAAATGTGTGCACTTTGTAGTCTAGTCATTGTCTTTTCTGCATCTGTTCATGTGATGTTTTCATAATTGTTGTATTTTAATTGTATTTTAATGCTCTTCACTAAAACAATGAAAACTAACCTTTGGGTAATTATGTTTTAGCTCCTTTGTGTTGAAATGCAATGTCCCCCTGTCAAAACACAAACTCAAGAAGGATTTATAAAGAGTTATATAAGATTTTCATCAAAAACAAACCTGGAGTTCTGTTTTGTTTCATTCACACATGTTTAACACACAAACCCTGCATAATCTAGAGTTCTTCTCTCAAACTGAAAGCACCCTGTTTCACCTTGTGATGTCATGCGGTAATAAAGGACTCCACTATGTTTTTAAACTCCAAAGACCTTCACTAGAATCATTTGGATGATATCAGAATTTCTGATTTTTATTGAACAAAATGTAAAAGGTAACTACCACTTCATGACATCACAAGGTGGAAGAGAGTATCTTGAGTTAATGAAACGAAAACTCAAGATGCTCGAGTGTTATTAAAACAAAACTCCAGGTATGTTTTTGATTGAGTAAAAACATTAACATGGCATAAAGCTCAAAAGAGTCGATTTTGCGTAATTAAAGACCTTTTAAGAAAAATGCATCACGCAATTCTGGTGGAGGGTCTGTCACTTTCTTGTTTCTATGTCATTGCTCAGCGTAGAATGCTCCAAAGTATGGCATTAAACAGGTATAACTTACATTTATTAAAGTACAAGTGGTTTTATAGCTCAAAAATACCTAGCTCTGACTGTGAGCGGGGTCGCCTCTCCACAGATCTGACCTCTCACTTGGTCTGGTTTGGTCTCCATGAAAATAGAAAGGTAAGCAATAACATCTCCATGGAGACAAGAAGGTGACAGTGCCTCCACCAGAAAAATTCCACAATATATTTTGAATGTTTCCTCGACAAGATCATACCTAGAAGAGTGTTTTTTTTTCCAAAGAGAAAGATCCAAAGATTAATTCTTAGCCGAGCACAGACACAGATATATGCAGCTGTCCATACGCCCATCGCCCGAGGCCTGGACAGACTCTAAACTGTAACCACTGCCCATTTCCACACAATCATTACAAGAGATCTGACGTTGGTGAAGGAGTCGGCTCTTTTGAACGGTTCCCTAAAGGTGCATTGTGCAACTTTCCTGGCGTAGGGCTCGTCAAGTGCTTTTCCCCATGGAGATGTTATTGCTTTGTCTGGAAAGTTTCACAGTGTGGTAAACTTTTCGATCTTCAGAGACCAAACCAGACCAAGTTACAGGTCAGATCTGTGGAGAGGCGACCCCGCTCACAGTCAAGAATACCTGTTTTTTTTTTGGGCTATAAAACCAAAAGTATAGCTGTTTAATGTCAGAGTGTGGAACATTCCAGGCAGAGCAATTATATATTCATAGAAACAAGCCACTTTTTGCTACTTATTTAGATTTTTTATTACCATTTCTATATTTTTTCTCTTTATTATAATATATTGTGAGTCTAAGTCTAAGTGACAGACCCCCAACCAAAAAGTTACATCGTGCATCTTTAACATGAACAGTTGTAATCGGATCTCAGTTTTTAAAGGAAGAAAAAAACAGTTTTAGTTTTTATGCATTTTTTCATGATTAACGCTGAACCAACACAAGAAAAGAGCTTCTGTGAGTGCACTAAAGAAAAAAAAAAAAACATACTCGCCATCATAATAACAGTTTTTAAATTATCATTATTGTAGTGTGACATTTTATTTAGATAATAATAATCATTTCAAAGGGTAAAACCACTCCCACGCTCATTTGAAACATTTAAAGAAATCTTAGGCTTCGTCGTTTTCTTTCTCTGATTCATTGTTTAAGTATAAAAAAGTATAAAATAGGTACATAGGCTCTTTGAAATTAACTGACACAAAGGAATCGGATCCCGTAAAAGAGCCGAAAGTCCCATCACTAATCACTATATATACGCTGCCTTCTGCACGATACGATTAGAGAAAGGGCGTGCATGTGGTCAGGGAAATCTTAACGCTCTCTACGCAGACTTATGTGTGGAAATGCATATGAGGCTCAGTAATGCAAAATAAGGCTGACCTTCTGTAAAGGTTATTTTAGCCAAAGATGTGAATGCATGACCAGCATAATCCATGAACTTTGAACATGAAGAAAACTCAGAGAAAAGTCATTTTTTTCTGTATTTTACAATTCTGTTAGCATGCACGTCTATGGAAATGCATGTGTCTGTAAATAACCCATCATGTTTTAAAGCTCCTATATTACATAAAACGGACACTTGTGTTTTAGTTCTGTGATCTCAGAAGCAGTAAATTTCAAGTTAACCTCTTTTTTTTTAACCTTTAGTTCAGTGGAAAACAACAATTCCAGGGCTGAAATGATCCAAAAGATTCTAGTGAAAGTGTATGGAGTTTAAAAACGCAGTGGAGCACTTCCTGTATTACCACATGACATCACAAATTGGAAGAACTCAGCGTAAATTTGCAAGATTTGTCTGTTAAACGTGTGTGAATGAAACAAAACCAAACTCCAGGTATGTCTCTAATGAGGAAACAACATTACAACATAGGTCATAAAATAGTGTAACATGGGCCCTTTAAGCCCTTTGTGCTTTTGTCAGAACAGCAAACACACTACGAGCAAAATGCCTGACCTTATCTTGACAATGAATCAGAGCAAAAACAAAACTAAAATAAACAGATAAAATTTGCACATGAAAAGTGCATTAGTCACTTTTAGAGAGACAGAAAAACATGGGAGGTAATTGTCACAGCTGCAGTGCGGAGCTGCTTGTTCTTTGGGACAAAAACAGGTCAAAGCTGAAAACTATGACTGACACACTGCAATCTAGATGAGTTAAGATTACAGGAATTAAGACATTTTTATGATTTGATTTGATTTGAGTAAATTTCACTTGATTTTAACTAAAATGATCTACCAGTGGAACAAGATTTTTGTACTTAAAATATGGACTTTAAAGTGCTTTGTGTGACTTTAAGCTTAACTTTTCTGGTGGAGGGTCTGTCACATGTTTCTATGGAGACGTGCTCTGCCTGGAATGTTCCACAATATGACATTAAACAGCTCTACCTTACATTTATTCAATTAAAGTTGGTTTTATATGTCAAAAATACCTCGAAAAACAGGCATTCTGACTGTGAGCGGGGTCGCCTCTCCACAGATCTGAGCTTTAACTTTGTCTGGTTTGATCTCTATGAAGAATGTGCGTAAAAAATTCTCAACAAAGCAATAAAATTTCCATGGAGAAAAGCATTTGATGGACACTCCACCAGAAAAGTTTCACAATGCACCTTTAGGATAACAAAAAGCTCTTTGCACTTAAAATAACAAAACACACTCTAATTTTTGCTTGAATTAAAGGTGCATTCTGTAACTTTTCTGGGGGATGGTCTGTCATCTCATTTTTTGTTTCTTCCATAGAGATGTTATTTCTTTGCCTGAACTGTTCCGCAGCACATCATTAAACTTAACTATCTTTCTTTTCATTCAATCATAGGAGTTTTTAGTGCTTAAAAAAACACGAGCAGGGTCACCTCTTCACAGATCTGACGTCTAACTTGGCTTGGTGTGGTGTCACTTTTCGTCTCCAAGGAGATAGATAATGCACAAAGATAATGCAATAATGTGGAGCATGTGGAGAAAAAAAGTTACACGGTGCACTTTTTAAGAAAACCACACTTTTCACTGGTAGATATTTTTACTTGACAAGTTGAATCTCCTCAAATAAAGTCAAATGCTCTTTATTTAAAGGTGCATTGTGTAACTTTTCAGGTGGGGGGGTCCTTCACCTGCTTTTCTTCTTGGAAATGTTATTGCTTTTGTCTGAGATGGCTCACAATATGGCATTAAACCTTTCTATCTTCATGGAGACCAAACCAGTTCCAAGTTACAGCTCAGATCTGTGGAGAGGCGACCCATTCAGTCAGAATACCTGTTTTTCTAGGTATTTTTAAGCTATAAACTACCTGTAATTGAATAAATGTAAGGTAGAGCTGTGTAAAAAATTCCAGGCAGAGCAGTGACATCTCCATAGAAACAAGCAGGTGACGGACCCCCATCGAAAAAGTTACACGGTGCATTTTTAAGTCATTTTAATTGGTCTAGATATTACTATTTGCAGCACAGCTTTAGCCTAATCTGCCTGAGGATGGTATATCACATTATGACACATTAACAGCCTCCCTTAAGTGACTTCCAAGACATCGGAGCATGTCAGAACAGATGACTTACGCACGCACTTTCTGAAGATTATGTAGTTATTATTATTTATGGATGTTAGGCCGGATTCTATTATGAATGCTTCGATGCATTGAAGTGCTATTGTCAGTCAGTTTACGTTACGCCGTGACTTGTGAGCAAAGCAGATGTTTTAAGTCATCCTCAGAGCCACAGAGTCGCTCACCTTTGTATTGCAGTTATGATTAAAAACACTTTCTGTGGTTTTGTCTAGAGTGCAGGCAAGGACATATGTGAGAGGCTGCATACTGTATGAGAATTCATATTCAAGAGAATTCATATACAAGTCATGTTGAATGAGCAGGTTTTTTATTTTATGTTTAGAGTCTTGAGGTTTATTAAATCACAGAATCAAGATACAGAAAACACTGCATTTTTTAAAATTGATTTCCTGATGTTATAATATGTTTCCTCATACATACATCAACATACCCAGAGCTGTGTTTTGTTCCACATGTTTAACACATGTTTAAATCATATTGTACACCACTGTACACAGTCCACCTTTGGATTAATTAGAAAAAAGCCATTTTGCAAAGACTGCACGTAGCCTACAATGACATGGGTGCTTTTGAGGAGACCACGAAGGACAAGTACGACTGAGATATTTGTTACAGCCGTACTAAGAACTTTAATGTACAGTTTTATCTGCAGACTGAACAAATCAGACAATGAAATAATAATGTCACTCACAAATATGAAATTTAGTGCAATAAGATATCAGTGCATTTTGGGGAGACACTGGTATAGTTGTCTTTAAAAAACAGACATTTATTGTTTTGTATTGTCCTTGTCTGTTTTAAAAATGGACCATGAGTCAGGAATAAAGATGAACTGAACGGAACACAAAACATATTACGGGTGTTTTCTTCTGTCAAACAAAAAACACTCTATTCCAATTTGTGATGTCATTTTTAATACAGGAAGTGCTCCGGAGTGTTTTTAAACTCAATACCCCTTCACTATAATCACTTGCCTGATTTCAGCCCTGGAATTACCCATCTCTACTTGAAAACTACCACTTCATGACATCACAAGGTGGAACAGAGCTTTATGGAGATGTAGACTGACTAATAACAAAGGGTACAACAACACAACTCCAGGTATTTTGATGAGGTAACAATGTTATAACATGATTTCAACCTCATAAGAATGCATTTTGTATAATACAGGACCTTTAATATAAGACTCTGTGTTTAGCTTGAAAATAATCACATAGGTTTGTCAAGCAGTAGATTTCAAGTTAACACCCACAAGTTGAAACAGAGCATTTGTTTTATTATTGTTATTGTATTTTTATAGTCTTAACACGTTTTCAATTAAAGAATCTTCTAAAGTTATAGAAAACATTGCATACTTTATTCAATATAAGACTCAAATTTATGTGATTATTTTCAAACCGATAATGTCAATGTATACCAAATACAGGAAGTGCTCCACTGTGTTTTTAAACTCTATACACCTTCACTAGACTCATTTGGATGATTTCAGCCCTGGAATTACCAATCTCTCCTGAACCAAAGGTAAAAAGGTAGTTGTTAACTTGAAAACAAGCGCTGCATGACACCTAAAGGCTATAAAAAGCATTGCATATTTTATTCAATATAAGATTCCAAAATGACGTGATTTTCAAAATGATAAACTGTCAGTGTAGCCAGACAGAATTTGCATCCAAACCCGAATGTTTGGCCTTAGACTGAATATGAGTCACGCTCTGGTGCTTCTATTCAGGCTTCTTCATCATGTGCTTTTCCAAAAGAGAATAGAAAACATGAGCACTTTTGTTCTTATAGAAGGCCATGTATTTGTCGACCGAATTCAAATAGCATATCTTTTTTAGATATAATACTTTTGGGAAATAAGCCAGTCCAATTTCTATGTTGTTCTACAGCAAAAGAAGAACATATTGCAGCCGAGATAAAGCCTTATTTTCCTGCTCCCCTGAGCCCTTCATAGACAAAGGACAGCCTATTGATTCCTGACTTTGACTTCATATAATCAATACGGATCTGCAAAAACTCTGATTGTGTGTGAAAGCCTTCAATTTGAATGACTTCCCACACGCTGGTACTAATAAACTGTCTTTGCTTGTATAAAATAGAAAAGGAAGCATTAGCAGTGTTCCTTATTACGCCTGTAAACAGAAGTCTAGCTGCTGTTCAGATGACACTGTAAAATTCTATAGGCCAGTCATTTTTAATACAGATGGGCCAGCTAAATTAATACTGTTAAAGATGCAGGGTAGGGGTGGGTGATATCTCGATATTTAAAATATATCGAGATATTTTTGAAACTCGATATGAATTCTGACATATCACTATAATGCTTACGTTTACTTCTGGTTTCGCCGCTTCGCTTGTTTTGCCTTTTCTGTGCTGCGCTCGCCTCCGCCTCCTCCGCGGAGCCCGGGGCTTGGTCGCGGACTAAACCAGGACTAGGACCAGGGCTGTACAGTGCGCCCATTTCACTTGCATTTGCGAGCAAATATTTCGGTGTGTGAACGTGGAAAACAAAACAGGCGCATCTGTGTGAGTGCTTCTGCAGCCATAATAAGGAGAGCTGTGCACAGACGTAACGTGACGAGTTAAACTTTCTAAATGCGCCTGCCCAGCGCGAGCGCAACCACGATGCCTCCGACCCCGCACGACTCCAGCAAACGAGCTCCGCGTGTGGCCGATATCAGTCATACAAACAAACTCCGCTTCAAAACACACCCACGTCCCCTTAAACGAGGAGCGCACCGCAGCAGGACCCACACCTGTCCCACCTCTCAGTAGACACCCCCACACCGCTGGACTTCCTTCTCGCTAAAGCGAGAGCTCTGACTTGGTCTTATCTCGGACTCGACCGCATTTGGATTCGGTCTTGTCATGGACTCAAGGTCTGAATACTGAGTGCGGTCATTTTTCATTAAGGCCGCTACTGTCGCCAATAAACTCATACCGGCGTGCGGGAGCGTGTGGGAGCGTGCGGGGGCGCGCGGGGGCGTGCAGGGCTTCTCTCTGCAGCCTGTGCCAAATGCCAAATAACTCCATTTGTCACAATGTGCGTTTGATTTGGTAAATGTGCAGAGACTAAATACCACTTTAAAACAAGAGAATGTAACTCCAGTTTGGAATTTGAAAATACAGGGTTAATAATCCTGCACACTTTATTCACTTTGAAGCAGTTTTGTGTAAAGTGCCACTGGAAGTTCTCTTAAAGAAGAAGTTCTTAAACTGTGGGTGAGGGTCCAAAAAGGGGTGCAGAGTGTTTAAGTGCAGTACTAAATGAATATTAATCAGATAAAATTAGTTTTTTTGTTTTTGCAGTAGTTTGGGGGGGGCTGTATTTTTCCTGTAAAGATATCGAGATATATATCATATATCGAGATATAGCAAGATATATCGAGATATATTTTTTGGTCCATATTGCCCAGCCCTAATGCACGGTGTAACTTTTTGTTTAGGGGTCCATCACCTGCTTGTTTCTAAGAATATTTAAAAGTGACAAACTCAGAAGGCCAGTGTCCTAAAGCTTTTGTTTTATTTTTAAATTACGTTTAGGCAAAACATGTTCTTGTTTTGGACCACAGTATAAAAAAGGGTTGAGATCAGAACACTCTACAACAAGAGAAAATGTTATATATTTACATAAAATCATTCTCATAGAATATAAAAATAGTCTGACCATGTCACAAAAAGCCTCTTAGGTCAAAGTCCACATTAAGTCCATGAGGAGCAAAGAGTCTTAAGTTGGTGGATCCAGAAGTGCTCTCTTTTTTATGTCATTAAACAGCTCTACCTTACATGTATTTAAGACAGGTTTTAGAGCTCAAAAATACCTAGAAAAACAAAAAAGGCATTTTGATTGTGAGTGGGGTCGCCTCTCCACAGATCTGACCTGTAATTCGGTCTGGTTTAGTCTCCATGAAGATAGAAAGGTTTAAAAGGGAACTCCAGCAGTTTGAAGCTAAAGTCAGTTGTTAGAAGTGGTCGAATTCTGTCAGAAGCCAAAAAATGGCACAGATCAGTGTTGCCTCAGCGGAGATCTCACTGTGGCTCAGTGAGTCTGTCAAGACAACAAACTAGTGTAGTGAATTGGGCAAGTTCTTAGCTTCCACGTAAAACAGCAATTTACTTCACACTGAAGAAGCTTAACACCACTTTCTAACCCATCTTACAACAGCCATGAGTCTAACAAACAAAAAGCTCTGCCTGGTTCACTCATTAGTGTCTGGAAACGTTATAAAACAACTTTATAAGCAGCCTTAGCCTTTATTTATTTCCCACTGCACATGCGAAAGCCCAAAAGACTCAATCACCGATCTCGTTTCTCATCCTATTTATTTATGAGTGAATTATATTTTTTGAAAAACGCTAAAAAAAAAAACATTCTCAAACCATTTTCTTTCAACAACTTTCAGTTTCTATTGTTATTCACAGTCAGTAGTCGATCCTCACTTGTTGCTTCTGGCCGCTGGAGTCGGCGATCTAGTCTTTGGGCTTTCGCAATGTGCAGTGGGAAATCAGCAAAGGTAAGGCTAAGGCTGCTTATAAAGTTTTTTGTAACGTTTCCAGACACTAATGCGTGAGCCAGGCAGAGTGTTTTGTTTGTTAGACTCGTGGCTGTTGTAAAATGGGTTAGAAAGTGGTGTTAAGCTTCTTCAGTGTGAAGTAAATTGCCGTTTTACGTGGAAACTAAGAACTTGCCCAATTCCATACGCTAGCTTGTTGCCTTGACAGACGCACTACCACAGCGAGATCTCTGTCTAGGAAACACTGATCTGTGCCATTTTGTGGCTTCTAACAGTATTCTACCAGCTCTAGCTATAGACTTTAGCTTCAAATGTGCCAGAGTTCCCCTTTAATGCCGTACATAAAGAACATAAAGAAATGCATTTGACGGACCCTCCACTAGAAAAATGACACAATGCACCCAGGTTCAACATTTGTGCATTTACCTTCTGGATATTTCATGGTAAAGTACAATGTAATCAAAATAATGGGGAACTCTGTCTCTTGCCCCTCATCTGGGAGTATGACATTACATTACGTTATATTCTACAATCTGAAAGTTACCAATAAATCTCAGAATGTTAGAAGTGCACGACATGTATGGAGACACATAAAAAGCTTTCAAAGAGGGCTCAGACTGTCACTCATACATCTGTTGGCCTTGACACTGGTTAGATGCTTAAATGCCACTTTCCATCATAAAAGGAAATGTCAAGAGCCCTAACACACAAATATAGAAAGAGACGGTCTAGTATTATTATAGAGGGTTGTTTGAGTTTAATCGGGGCCATGGACCTGCTGGGGGAAACAGGTGAGATGCTTTTTAGAGGCAGGAAACAGCTGACTAAATAAAATAAAATGTAGTGCTGGATATGTATTGTAGATATATACAAAAGAGCTTTGTATTTTTAGGTCCATGCATAGACTGTAAATAAAAATAAAAATAAGACAAGTGGACTTTAAGGGAGTCTGAGGTCCCCCAGAGTATCCAGCTTCAGTCAAATGAAGCTCATGATGCGAGTTATAGGAGCGAATTTGGAGCCAGGCCCATATTAGGAATAGGAATTTATTTACAAACAAAACAGAGAAATACAAACACCAGGATCATGTAGAGAGGGTTAATGCGAACATTTTAAAACCAAAGCAGAGGGATGACAATTTTTCAATGGGAAGTCAGTTGGAAACATGGATGGAGCCAGAAGTGCGCCCATGCTCACTTCGTTTTTGGAAAGTGGCTAACATTCACAGCTATGTCTGTTTATATATACAGGCTATGGGCCAATGCCACTAAAGAAATATACTCACAGCACAAGTTTAGTGTGAATATGTGTGTAAAGAGACGACTGAACACATGAGGGATTACATAGACTGACTTCAGCGTGTGTGTGCATGTGTGTGTCTGTGTATCTGTGTGCGTTTGTGTGCATGTGTTCGTGCATGTGCGTGTATATGTGTGTGCTTGTGTGTGTCTGTCTGCATGCATGTCTCTGTGCGTCTGTATCTGTGTGCATGTATGTGTGGATGTGCACTCCTGTGTGCATGTGTATGTCTGTATGTGCATGTGTCTGTATATCTGTGTGAATTTGTGTGCGTGTGTGTGTGCTTGTGTGTGTCTGTGTGCATGCATCTCTGTGTGTCTGTGTATCTGTGTGCATTTGTGTGTGTGTGTGTGTATGTGTGTAAGTGTGCGTGTGTGCATATGTGTCTGTGTGTGTGTGTGTATATGTGTGTGGGCTTGTGTGTGTGTGTGAGTGTGTGCATGTGTCTGTATGTTTGTGTGAATTTGTGTGTGTGTGTGTCTGTGTGCATTTGTGTGTGTGTATATGTGTGGGCTTGTGTGTGTGTGCATGTGTCTGTGTGTGTGTGTGTGTATGTGTCTGTATGTTTGTGTGAATTTGTGTGTGTGTGTGTCTGTGTGCATTTGTGTGTGTGTATATGTGTGGGCTTGTGTGTGTGTGTGTGTGTGTGTGTGTGTGTGCATGTGTCTGTGTGTGTGTGTGTGCGTGTGTGTGTATGTGTGTGTGCAAGTGTTTGTGTATCTGTGTGCATTCGTTTGTGTGTGTATATTTGTGCGCGTTTGTGTGTGTCTGTCTGCATGCATGTCTGTGTGTGTGTGTGTCTGTGTGCGTGTGTATGCCTGTGTGTGTATGTGTATGAAAACAGGTACTGAGCTCATTTACATAAACAATACATCAACAGTGAAACATTCTACATGGCATCTTCAACATATACATCCAGTAATTAGAGTTGTGAACTGCACTTGGTGTTCTCTGTGTGCGATGAAACAAAGCTGCTCCTATTCAAACACACACTTAGTATAGAAATGATAGGCAGTCAAGCATACGTACATTCATTCCCATCTATTGTGCACTCACCCACCTTCCACCCACTGACTCACACAATGAACAAAATGACATGATTCTACGAGGCACAGTTTACAGCAGGCAAAAGTCATTTGAAAGGTGGCAACAAGAGTTAATATACATGACACACTGAGATGAAATATTCTAGTGCAATCTCCATGAAAGGGACATAAGGCATGAAGATGTGAATGACTCTTCAGTGTAGGGGTCCATCAGCTTTTTCACTCTGATACTGATTTCGATACTGTAGCTTTAAAAGGTGCAGTGCGCATCTTTTCTGCTTGAGGTGACACTACTGCATGTTATTACTAGGTCTGGGTTAGGGTTGCCAGGAATGTTTCTGGGCCGATTACAACCAGCAAATAGTCCTGTTACATGAATTCAAACCAGGATATCGACTGAGCTGATATTTGGAAACCGATAACAGACCCAGCAAATGTTTTAGTATCGGTGCTGAAATCAGATTCCAGTGTTAGATCGGTGCAGCTCTACTTCCGTGTGCTGTGTGGCTCTGTGGACTTTGATTTTTCCAGCCCGGAGCAGACATGTTTGGTGTCCATTCACACATGTATTTACCGTGCGTGGCTTTGGCAGTGTGTGTGTGTGTGTGTGTGTGTGTGGTGTGGTGTGGTGTGGTGTGGGACTATTGAAGTGTAATTGACTTTGGTATGGCTTTGTATGTTCACTCATGTGTCACTTGTGGACAAACTACATGTAATAAAATCTATTTTCATTATTCTTTACATGTTTATTTTATTTATTAAGTTAAATATACGTGTAATATTCGTATCACACTTAACTGCTAAAAAGCTCGAAGCCAACTGATTTGTGTGTAATATTTAATGTGTTTTGTTATTACAGCTGTACAGTATTTTACAGGGGTTTTCTAAAAATAATTGCAAACTCTGTTTAACTTAAATAAACGGCAAACTAAGGTTTCAACTGGCATAAAATGTGTAACTGTGTGAGTGGTGGGGAGTAAAATAATGAATGATGAATAATGAATTGGGTAGTGACAGTACAGATGACTCCCACGGTCCAATTTTAAATAAACATGAACTTAGAATGGACCACTGTGTGTGTGTGTGTGTGTGTATTTGACATTGTCTTATATGTTCACTCATGTGTCATTTGTCCATACATTCTACTAGACATGTCATAATGAAGAACTATATATTGCTTCAGAAAAATATTGCGATAACGATTTTATAATAATAATAATGTAATACTTTGCCATAAGTTATTTATTCAACCGTCTACAGATACTAAAATATCAATTTACCCATTATTGCAAAGAAAAAGTACATATGATAAATACTGAGCTGAAAAATACAGTGTTCCAGCTTTCACATACTGAACGATAAGCTGGTATAATAATTACCTTGACAGGCTCATTTGGCCGTACATTCTGTTACATCTGTGCGCATGGGGAGCTGTGCATATTCTACAAAAGACATGAGATCTTCACGGGAGCCATCAATGGTTAAGTGAGTGGTTCAAAGAAATCCTCTGAATGTGCACAGTAGAAAGGCTTGTGCAGATAGATGTGCAGGCTGGAGGCTGATGTCCAAACACAGGAGCAGTGTGGGTGCTGTGGCTGTTAATGCCACGTAGTGTTTTTCCATCTCACCAGGGAGGTGCTGTGTTCAGACTGCAGCTTTCATTTGGTCATTAGTCTCTATCAGCGGCCGTCTGTTAGTGTTACTATGTGTCAGAGCTCTATCTTTCTCTTTACCCGTGGCTTGATGATAGAGGTAATTTTAGCTTTATACTGGTGCAGCTGTAATGATGAAGATAGGGGAGCTGAGAGCTTGTGGGGGTGAAAATAGTGATTCTCTGCTAGCAGAGAGATGTTCGAGAGTACAGCAGCCTATGCATGTTTTTAGTATGTGTTCTATGTGGGAGAAAGATACAGGATAGGGCTAAACTCTTGCTCCTGTTGGGTCACATAATGAACTGTTAATGGAGAGTAATGAGGGAGTTCTGTAGGACAAATGTGGCTCTGTGGAACTAGTATGTCCTGTCAGTAACAGAGGGTCAAATGAGGCACTGGATGTGTGTGATGTGCATGTGATGTATGTGTTTGTGTGATGTGTATGTGATGTATGTGTGATGCATGTGTTTGTGTGATGTGTATGTGATGTATGTGTGATGCATGTGTTTGTGTGATGTGTATGTGATGTATGTGTTTGTGTGATGTGTATGTGAAGTGATGCAATGTATGTGTGTGATGGGCATATGATGTGTATGTGAAGTGATGCGTGTGTGATGTGTATGTGATGTGAGATCTTTAGGTAAACTCTGATTAAGTCCCTGGTTCTCTACTGAATCAGAAGCCTACTGTTGTACCCCAAGGAGTGAAAGTATCCTCTTACACATTGCACCTAAAGTCCCATTAAATGACAAAAGCTCTGGTAGTGTCAGCCAGGCCAAAATCTGTTATAGGCCCATCTTCTTCACTGGAGTGTGAAATTATTTTAGCTCTCTGCTCATTATAGGATTTTAAAATGCATTATAGTTAGGCCTTTTATGGTGTGCTGCAGCATTAATTCAATTTTCCCCATTCACGCTCTTATTATCATGCTCAGTTCAAGCTACAGGGGGAGGAAGCTGCTGAGCAGTGCTCCTCAGCCTTATCTCAAAAGGATATAGACTACAGTACCAGCTCAATCAGACTGGGCAGGACCGCTCCATCCATTCATCCGCTTGCCTCAGTCTCACTCGGCTCTTTTCAGACGCCGCTTCCTGTGGAGACCCCCATCTCTCTTCCACATCGTCCCACTCTCCATTTCCCTCTCTGTTAGTGATGGATGGGGGCTGTCCTCAGACCCCTCTAGATATCTGCCCATACAAAAGTGTGTATACTGTAGGTAAACAAACACACGCACGGGCCCATGCACACTATGGAAGCACAAGAAAAAATGAGCTCCGGGCCAGGCAGAAGCAACAGAAGCAGCTTCACAAGTTTAATGGGAAAACAAGGCCCAGTGTATGGGTGAGACAGCACGAATCTATCACTGAAACTAGAAGCTAGGCCTGCTTGTTTAGCACACGGGGAGCCATGCTGAGAGCACACCATCATTGTACGTTTGTTTGAAGCTTCTGTAATGTGTTGCACATTGCAAATATATTAGGTACAGAGTGCACAGGGTTTTGGCTCGTGAGTCTTCCTCAAACATGAAGCACGCCTGAATGCACAGGAATATTACACACAGACATGCACTGTTCATTGTCTGTGTTGTACAGACATACACACACGCCACACAACACTAGTCACATGCACTTCACTATGATAGAGCATGTGACTGGGGCATGGTTTATTGGTAATGGGAAAGAGGAAGAGGGGATGAGAATAAAATCCTCATTTAGATATCTAATCCAGTGAGCAGTCTGTTCTGTGTGGACCATCATCTCCCATCATTAGCAGCAGCCTGGCAAGATTAAACAAGATCAATGTTTATCACCCACAGTGATCGAGAGAGCCCAAGTGTTAAAACTCCCCCCACCTCATCACGATTTATCACAATATGAGCTATTATGGAGCAGTTACCAACCAAATACCACCATTAGTTTATCTGGCATACGCTAAAGAGCAGCACAAATGCCTTTCACTCACAAATCTAGAATAATGCTGGCATTTTCCCTTCCACACTCTGGACCAGGATTACCCTATTTCATATTTTAAACATAAGCAGAAAGATTTGGAGGAAATAAATGATCTCACACCCAGTCCTAATATATGACAAGCTGAGGGCTCATTTTTTAAGCTGCAGAGACAGGATTATCGATGGCCTCACGCTTGACATATGCAGACACAATCAGAGGCAGACTCATGGAGTCACAGAGAATGACTGAAATAATAATTTAAAAAAATTCCACCATGTAACAGTACAACAGGTAGGTGCAATTATTGATATTTTGCAACTGGTATCGTCAACGTTATTTAGGGGTGTGATGCTAACTTTAAGCATGCTCCGTCTGAGGCTTAGTTAGACCTTAACCTGCTCTTTATTTTAACGTAATCTAACCAGAGGGAACTGACTTAGCTGGAACTACAAGAGGCTAATTTGTCCTGTTAAACAAGAACCTGTCAGTAACATTACCGTCACAACTAGGGAGCATTCGCCAACAGTGTTTCAGTTAGTCCCTCTCACCTTTTGAAAATCAAACTCCTAAACAGAACCACGAACGCGCATATTGATCCCAGGCTCCTGAAAATGCGCTGCTTAAATCAATGTGATATTTATTTTCAAGTTTTCAGACCCACTTAAAACTTTTTCGTTTGTGTTCTTTTAACGTGTGCATTGTGTCTCCGTGGTAACTGGTGTACATTCCGCCCAACACACATACATGTAGAACACCTCCAGCGCGATGTCTCTGCCAAATATCAATAAACTGATACCGAATCTGCACAGCGCTTGAACAAAGTCATAGCACTATAAGAAAAAAAATAAATCTCTTTCAACTTCCAAGAGGAGTATTAGCGGGGATATAGCAGGTCCTGATCCTTAATGTGTGGCAGTGGCGCGTGTCTTCTACAAAAAGCCTGGCACTGCTAACGACAAGCATCCTTATCCCATCCCTCTCAGCACATCATAAGACTGTAGAGACCATATGCTCTGATTAGTCCACAGAATTAAGCTCCACTGTCGAGAAAGACACAGACTCGCCTTCACTGCATCCACCCAGGGCCAGGGCTGCACAAATTGGTGGCTGGGGTTCCGGATAAAACACTCTAAAGTCCAAACATTCTCCACATGCAGAAGCCCACTGTGCACACGCGCCACTGGAATGCCCCGATACAAAAGAGGACCGGGAACAAAAGCACAATAGAACGCCCAGACCGGATGACAAAACAGGCTGGGACAATAATGCTTTCGGTCCGTCTTTTGTCGTGTTCAAATCTTGTTTTCATGTTCCTGCATCTGTACTACAAAAAGTTAAAATTACTTGACTTAAGGGCAGGTCATATTGGATGGCATAGAGCAAGTCTTTTTGTACTTGAAATAGGCTAATATAAATAGTTTGCCTGATCACGCAGTGCCTTCAACATTCTGTCTGAAAGAGACCAGATTCGGATCACAAAGCGAGAAAAACCTCCACCCAACCACAGCTGTTAATTTGTAGCACAAGACGTCTCCTCTCTTTTACCTGAAATAAGTAATATCTTCATTCTTCGATTGTTGATTCTGTATAAATCCACACTGTTTCTCAGTCCTGTTGTAGATTTTTTATTTTTTTAGATTTTTTTCCGGTTTGGTAAATTCGCCTGTCAGTCACACCCTCTGAAATCACAGAGACAGGATGTGTCTCCAGATCCACTCATCTTTGTAAAGTTTTGTCAAAGTGTGTGGTTTTGGCTGGTCAGGTACACTGAAAATGATGAAAAACAACAACTCTTTGGACTTAAAATAAGAAACTAAAATGTATGTTGGTTCAATTATGAAAAAAAGACATCCCATTGGTAGATAATTTTACTTGTCAAGTGAAATTTACTCAAATCAAGTAAGATCTTCTTAATTTGAGTAAATGGAACTTACTCAGATATGACTTTTTGCATTATGTGTCTGATTCCCTCAAACTAAACAAAACCCGCTTCAGAGGTGAGACTTTTTTCTTGGATTCCATCGTAGTTGTTCCTGAAGTGGGTTAAATAGCCTGAGCATGTAATGGTCATAATCTTCAAACACATTTTCTAATCCATACAGCAATTCCCTGTTCTTTAATATAAGCAACATAATCACCAGACTAAAATGTGCAGTTCTGTCTCCAGCAGTTATCTCTGCTACAAATGGCACACTCTTACTGTGCAAATTGGTGTCACGCAATTACTACAATTTCAGGAATGTGCTCCTTTTCCTCCAAAGCAAAGTTCACGGGATGTCAAAACATCGCAGTTGGCAGCTTGGCCAAGTGATCTTTGATTCTATGGTGCATTTAAAGCTCCGTCTGCAGTACAGAGAAAGGCTTTAAAAGTTGTCTGTGTCCTGTGTGTTTATCAGTGCGTCCTCTGGCCACCACTGATGGAGCTGCAACCATTGTTATGCTCAGCTAATTGGACCTTTGGGTACAAAAGGTTGAGAAATTCAAGTCCAAATAGATAAATAAGCACAAGCGGAGAATTCCCTCAGCATGTTGCAGCCCCAGCTCCAATTTCTGCGTGCTCATTTGAGCCATAGGCAGCCAGCGCTCAAAGCCTGATTCATTAGGGTGCTTTGAGACAGTTCTATCAGGGCCTGGACTCAATCACGCACCTACCTCTGTACCAGTTTGTAAACCATCAGCAACAGTCTGTCACAACCCATTCTGCCACATATAAATTGTTGTTTAAAGTGATGTTTTGTGACTGGGAGCAAAACAGCTCCCGGTTAATCAATAGCACAAAATCAATTCCACTCTCTTGGGAAATGCCAGAGAGGGGCTGTACAAAGGTGGGGTCTGAACAAAAGTTTGAGATGGATGAGGAACAAATCCTGCAGTGGAGCAGCTGATGCATTCGCCCTGCTGAATGTGTTACACTGCTCATTCTAAATTATTCTAAAATTTAGGTAATCATAACACTCACAATGCCAGACAAATTAAATTACCGTCAACAAAACTTGCAAACTCAAAGCTTTGTCTTCCATTAAGCCAATGTCAGCGCATCATGGATCAGATTTAATAAAACAAAACCTTCTCTGTTGGCGATAAGGTTATTGCACAATACAAAAGCTATGCTCATTTATCACACAGGAAGACACCGGGCCGGAGGAAGGCATTGTGGGATTCTGTGCAGTTGCAGGTCAGCTCTGCATTTACCTGACATCGGCCGGCGCCCTGCAAACTCTGGAGCTGACACTATCTGTGGTAATGGGCATCAATAATGCAGACCCCCGGCCACAGAAAAAACTCCCCATAGTCACAGTGTCCTCCAGCCATCCGCCAACATCCGCTCTCCCCGCACGGGCATAATGATGTTGTGCGGTAATGAGATATACATTTCTGAGTAAACACGGACATGCTCAAGCCCATGTTCAATTAAATTCCTCTGAGCAAACTGCATCACCAATTGGACCTGTATTCACAAATAAGACGCAGACCCTTGTTTAGGCTTCATACATCTTTGTCCGGTTGAGCTGCTAATAAGGAAGCTACACAGGCCTGATTGGCAGGACAGGTGTCGGAGCCAATTGTGATCTTATGCGGTGTAACAACAGTCTGACCACAAGACGGTAACATGGAATTCTACAAAAACTGTAACTTTGTGTTCGGAGTTGAAATCTCATTTAACAAGAAGTTCCATTTGGAAACTTGTGGAATCAGACTCTAATGAATTGATGTTGGTTCTTGGTGCTGTTATTATCTTCTTAAAGGTCTTTATTACACATACCTGGAGTTGTGTTGTTTCATTCACACATACACGTTGCGCAGTAACCCTTTTATTATTAAGCTCAAAATGCTCTGTTTCAGCTTGTGATGTCATGGAGTGGTTCTTTTCAAGTTAAAGAGACTTTCCTAGTGAGCCAGAGTGTTGGAGACATGTGGAGACCCTTTTTTAAATATTCCATCCAGTCCTTGTATTTGGAGATGTTACTGGTGCAAGGCTAGTGCATGTCAATGGCCATAGCTGTCCTGCCACTAAAACAGTCTTACTCACTCCACAGTGCACCTGAGGCAATTCAGTTTTTACTCCAGACTGTCGATGTAAATGTCTGTGTCGATAGAATAATGTTTGAAATAAAACTAACCTTGCATCACAAGAATTGTCACATGCTGAGGGACTATTTTCTCATATATCAGTCCGCCGCTGTCAAGCTTTCTATCAGGAAGTACAACTCACTGTTGCTGCTCAGACATAAATCTTTCAAATGCAAGGTTGGTTTTACTTCTAAAATTATTCTATCGACACAGACACTCACATCAACAGTCTGGCGTTATAATTGGGTGCACTGTGGAGTGAGTAAGACAATTTTTAGTGGCAGGACAACTATGGCCATTGACATGCACTAGCCTAGCACCAGCAACCTCTCCAAATACAAGGACTGGATGGAATATTTAAAAAAGGGTCTCCACACGTGCGTTCTCTGGCCACCGCTGATGGAGCTGCAACCATTATTATGCTCAGCTAATTGGACCTTTGGGTACAAAAGCTTGAGAAATTCAAGCCCAAATAGACAAATAAGCGAAGTGAAGCAAAGTATTCCCTCAGCAACCTTTCCAAAATATTTTAAAAAGTGTCTCCACACGTCTCCAACGGTCAGGTTCACTAGGAAATGAGACCCTATGTCCAAAATTCTAAACTGTCCCTTTCTCAGCTCCTTTTACCTTTAGTTCAGTAGAGATTGGCAATTTTGCTGCTGAAATCATCCAAATGATTCTAGTAAAGATGTATGGATTTAAAAAACACGGTGGAGCACTTTCTGTATTACCACATGACATCACAAGGTGGAAAAAGAGTTTGAGAGAATGTTCTGTTTTTTGCATTTAAAATGTGAATGAAACAAAACACAGCTCAAGGTATGTTTCTGATGAGGAAACAGCATTACAACATAGATCAGAAAACAATGTAATAACTTATAAAAGGTAAGAAAAAAGTAGATTTGAAACAGGCACAAAGATGTAGAGAAGGAGTTGCTTTAATGGAATTGATGAACATTAACAGGTAAACTGAAGCTCACAGACTGTATAAAGAAGTGGACTAAGGGAGTGTTTGGCTCCAGTCAAATGAAGCTCACAGAGGCTGGCATTTATAGGGGAGAATTTAGAGCCGAGTTCTATATTAGGAACCGGAGTTCATTTACAGACAAAATAGCAAAATAAAAACACAAAGGATCATGTACACGGGGTAAAAATGAACATTTTAAGACCAAAATGAGGAGTCTGACAACAGTAGCTACAGAGAAAGACATGACCGTTTCTCAACAGAAAGTGAGTTGGAGCCAAAGTCGATGGACCCCCATGCTCTTCCATTTACATATGCAGTTTATGCTGAAGCTCCCATGTTTTCTCTCTCCTAGGGCTGTCACAATAACAAATTTTGAAATATGCTACATTTCTGAAGTAAATATGAATGATAAATGATAATATAACCACAAATTTCCCACTTGTGCAAAGAAAATGTACAAGAGATAAACACTCCCCAAAAATAATTGTTCCATCTGTCTTGTATTGAAAGATAACTCGATATAGTACTTATGGTGACAGACACACTCTCTCCCCCGTTTTAGTTTTGGACTCAGCATTCAAACTCGGATGTGGCAGTGTGTCTATTATTGACAGGAAAATATAAACAATTATTATTATTGTGAATTTGAAACAGCTCATGATGGATGTCTTAGCCTCAGATGACTCAGCGGCAACAGCAACAGAATGTAATGCAGTGCGTTTTATTGTATTTTATTTAACTTTCATTTAACTGGCAATTAAAAACCTCTTTAGTCCTGAGTCCTGGCTAAGAGGCAGCAATGACTTACAAAATACAAACAACCAACAATAGAATTACATCGTCACAGATCAGGAAAAACAAGTGCATATTACTGAGGCTGGCTCTATGTTTTCACCTTAGATTTAAAAGCATTTAACGGCGCAATATGCAACTGATGTGGGGTTCGTCACCAACTTGTCTCCATAGATTTTTTATTTATATTTTTTCTTGAAATGCTCCACAGTATGTCATTAAATGTGTCTATTTTGCATTTATTCAGTTAGAGGCGTTTTTTTTTTTTGCTTAAGTCCTTGAAAAAACATGCATTCTCATTGTAAGTGGGGGTCACCTCTCCACAGACCTGACCTGTAACTTGGCCTGATGGCTGTCTCCACGGAGATAAATGAGTGAAATGCCAGACGGTGGAACGTTCTAGGCAAAGCAATAAATTCTCCATGGAGACAAACAGGCAACGGCTCCAAGCAAAAGGAGCGGAAGTGCAAATATATAATAAATATTTTGGACCACAATTTAAGATTATTTTGCTAATCATTTAATCTGGCAAATTAATCTTTGAATTAATTGTGTTGAGACCTGTGAATATGAGATTTTTACTAAATTTGACCCATATGAAGCTAAAGTGATGACGTTTATTTATAGACAAAATATGTTTTCCATCAAAACACATTTAAGACACATTTCCCATAAGGCGAGACGTGAAATGAGATTGGGACCACAAGAACGAGACAAGGCGAGATTTTGAAAGATTTGTAATACCATAGACTATGAATCACATTTTTTCAGGGTTTGGGTCGCACCTTATACTCAGGTGCAACTTATATATTACATTTTTCACACTGAAGCCCATAGACCAAATATATGAATATATAAAATAAATGAAAAAAAACCCAAATCGTTATCCATTTTTTCATTTTGGTTTTAGAGACAAATAATAAAGAAAAGAGTTGTTTATTTTCTTATTTTTGGTTGGTACACAAATTGTTCTCTAATGGGTTGTTTTTATTACTGTAACTTCTATAACTTGCCTTTCAAGATGAAATATGTCTTCTTGATCTGATTTTATAAAATAAGTTTCCCCCAAAAGTGCTTTTGTTTTTTTCTTCTTCATTATGCATTTTTTGGCTGGTGCGACTTATAGTCCGGAGCGACTTGTAGTCTGAAAATACGGTAACTAAATTGTCCAAAGTGTACGATATTGGCCTAATATTTTTTTACATTTATTGTATGTAATGCTTGTACTATTATATTTGTTGTCATTATAGCTCTGTGTTTTGGAAGTACAGCTCTCAAAATCTTAAACTCTAAAACTTTTTTTGTTCAATCCAAATGTAAACACATGGAAACAAAATCTCACCATAATTATGAAAGCAGTTGACAGTTTAAAAATGTTACGTATGTGAATAATTATTATTTGAATATTATCAATAGGTTCCATATGTAAACAACTGTTATAGTGTTGTACTTTGTTAGTCAAAGTGAAAACAGCAATGATCTAGCAGTAGTAGTAGCAGTAGTAGTAGTAGTATTAGTAGTAGCAGTAGCAGTAGTAGCAGTAGTAGTAGTAGTATTAGTAGTAGCAGTAGTAGTATTAGTAGTAGCAGTAGTAGTAGTAGTAGTAGTAGTAGTAGTAGTAGTAGTAGTAGTAATAGTAATAGTAGTAGTAGCAGTAGTAGCAGTAGTAGCAGTAGTAGTAGTAGTAGCAGTAGTAGTAGTAGTAGTAGTAGTAGCAGTAGTAGCAATAGTAGCAGTAGTAGTAGTAGTAGTAGCAGTAGCAGTAGTAGTAGTAGTAGTAGTAGTAGTAGTAGTAGTAGTAGTAGTAGCATTAGTAGTAGTAGTAGTAGTAGTAGTAGTAGTAGTAGTAGTAGTAGTAGTAGTAGCAGTAGCAGTAGTAGCAGTAGTAGTAGTAGTAGTAGTAGTAATAGTAGTAGTAGTAGTAGTAGTAGTAGTTTATTTGGTCATTTTGCAGTACTACAAAAAAATATAGATTCCAACCCCCATGGATCATGACCGAAAGGGTTTAGGCTGAAGTACTTAAAATGCATAACCATATTAAATGACAGAATTAGAACAAAAAAGCAGTGTATGAACAGCAAGTTTGCTTTTACAATTTCACTTATGACTTATTGTATACATAAGTGACAAAATATACATTAAAATGAACAAAATTAAATGCGCAGAAAAAAATCTAGAAGTAAACATCATGGAGAAGTAGCTTTTTACTGCACATTCGGTGATAAAATGGCGATTACTTTTGCTGCCAATTATCACGATTATATAAATGCCCAAAGAACGATTATTGTCTACCCCTTTTATCACGATATTATGGATATTATCCCTTCCCTACTCATGTGTACACAATCCTGGGGCAGTTTTATCTTGCTAGATCTTGTGGCATGAGATCTTGTCCCATCCAGGTTTTACAATTAACCTTTTGGTGTAGTCATAAAACCTTGATTGTGCGCACAAGGCATGTTTCTCCGGCTTTGTATCGTCCTGAAAACACACACAAAATCATCCCAATAAGTAATTAGTTGTGATTAATCAGTTAACTTCTTTCAGCCTTACAATCGTGTAAGGAAAAAAGGGCACTGATAAATACAAAAACTGCAGAGATATACGGCTTCTGACCCCATTTGCAGAAGTAACATCTTTTCGAGTCTGTCCAGTCAGCTCTTTTAGGGGAACCACATAATTCATTTCCCTTAAGTAGGCCTGGCCCAATAACTATAACTCTGTACGGCGTTTTGCCATCAGTCGCGTGAATAACATGCGTCTACTGTGAAATTCAATCTAGTTTTATTTGGAATGCTCTTCATATATGGAACATTAAAAAGCAAGTATGTATAGTATGTCCTCAAAATGTATGAAGTGTAAAAGGTATGGCAGGGTCCCTCATGATTCGATATGATACGCGATACACGGCTCGCGATACGATACTATCACGAAATGGTAATGCATGTGATAATTATAATACTGCACATGAAAATTTGTGTTATACTGGTGTTTTTTAAGAACAAAATACATTTTAGCCACAATATTTCTCTGTTAAACCACTACTTGTGCAAAGTCAATATGGAATACATGTAATTGAATCACCAAAGCAGTGAATTTGTCAAGTGTATTACATAAATAAGTTTCCTTCCACTAAATAAGCAACAAAATTGTATTGTAGTCACAAATGTGTGCACTCCCCAAGTGAAAAGAAAAAAATTAAGGGCCAAGGGTAGGAATTTGTATAAGAAAATAGTCTTGAATCTCATTTTCGCACATAGCACTGCAAATAATGCTTCTTTCCTTATATCAATTCACATTATGACAGCACAGTTAAAGGTGCATTGTGTAACTTTTCTGGTGGAGGATCCGTTAAATGCTTTTCTCCATGGAGATGTTATTGCTTTGCCTGGAATGTTTCACAATATAGTATTAAACCTTTCTATCCTCATGGAGACTAAACCAGACCAGGTTTTTCTAGGTTTTTTTAAGCTATAAAAAAATTATAATTGAATAAATGTAAAGTAGAGCTGTTTAATGTCATATTACAGAACATTCCAGGTGGAGCAATGACATATTCATAGAAACAAGCCAGTTAATTAGGTCTACTGATAAAATATTCTTGTTCATTAATACAACATGCCAATCACTGACAGTTTAAATCCGCCAATTCAGACATGGAAAGCAATAAGTGTCTTTGTTGGATCAGGGAGGACATTGAAATCTGAAAACATGCCCATGGGACTGTGAATCATAATTTCTCTTCAGCTACTTTTTTGGACATTCAATGACACATTTTAAATGTTATAACTCAGCTGCTCCATCTGGTGATCGTAGGCACTTCTTTAACCACCACTGGCCTTAGTTTGACTAAAGCAGTGCTGCCAATCGGCCTCTCCCAGCACTGCTAATCACCCAAGCACGCACCACATTCATACACAGATGGACTACGTTTCTTGCCCAAAGACACAACAGTATGTCCCAGGGGTATGCAAATACATTGAAATCTTGATTTATTTTTTTTTATACTAAATTTGGTTATACAGTATCGTTCGCGTGAGCTGTTGTATATGATCATGTAATATGTATTTTTGGTATCTTTTAGCAATATCTTTTTTGTGAAAATAATTTTTTTTAGATGTACCAAGGGATTTTTTGGACTGAACATTTAGTCAAATTGTGCCGATTTAAACTTGTGATTATGTGAGGAGACAGGCACACGCTGTAGCTCAAGCTTCAAGTGTAAATCCTCATCAGCTCCACGCACTTTGACTGCCATATGATTGGCTCTTGAACTGTCTATTAAAATGTGTATACCTTATTATCGAGAGTGACTAAAGTAGAGCTCGTGATCTATTGATCTTTTAATTTTTGGCACAGCCCTAGATGTACCTGTAGTATTTCCCGTGACAGACCTAGTTAGAGCAACGGCTCTCAAACTTTTTGTCCCCTTTTTCTTATTTTAGCAGTAGATACACTGGTGACCCTAACATCCTTCTCTTGCCTTACAAATCAGTATCTTATAAGCCAAATAAAATTGTTTTATGGTTGCTAAACAGTAGCGTAGTAATCATTATAAAAGTGTTAGCAGCAGTCCACACTTTAACCCTTCATTATAATTCAATCAGAGTAGTTTGGGCCTCTTTTATAGAAAACCCTGAGGACACACTAAGAATCATTGGAATTACTGTGTTAGTGGGCTGTGTCATGGCCCAATAAAGGTCCCGGCAATAGGAAACATAAAAAGAAGACACTGAAAGATGACTAAAGGCTGAAATAAAAAGGACATTTCTGGGCAGAAGGGATGTAACGATATTCACATTTCTCGGTTAGATACTTTTACAATATGCATTTCATTGTATGATATTTATTACGAGATTTGGTGGAGGCTAACCAAATTGTAAAAACATGTTACTTTTTCCACTATCTCTTTATGTAATCTGCACTGAAATGGAGCAATGTCTCTGTAGTTCCCTCAGTTTACATGAGTTCATCCTACACCATAGCAGTGAATTTAAAGGTGCATTATGTAACTTTTGATTGGGGATCCGTCACCTTCTTGTTTCTATGGAAATGTCATTGCTCTGTTTGGGATGTTCCACAGTATAACATTAAACAACTTTACCTTACGTTTATTCATTTCAGGTGGTTTTATTGCTCAAAAATACCTAGAAAAACAGGCATTCTGGCTGTGAGCGGGATTGCCTCGCCGTAGATCTGACCTGTAACCTGGCTTAGTTTGGTCTCCCTGATGACAGAAAGGTTTAATACGGTCCTGTGAAACATTCTGGGGAAAGCAATAACATCCACAGAGAAAATAGGTTATTACTGACTTTTGACAAAGACTTTTGACAGTACGATATCACAATGTTTCAGTTCTTGTTACATCTCTACTGGGCAAGGGAAACTATTCTATATTTCCCGCTCCCTCCCTTCTCTAAAACAGGAGCTCATACCTGCCCCCCCCCCCCTCCTGTTTCTTTTTGCCCCAAACTGCCTGCACGCAAACATATAGGCACAGACTGGCCCTTTCTCCTCGGCCCCTGTGCCCTGGAGCTCTCATCTTTGCACCACAGGCTAAAAGAACATGGCCACCTTAATTCCCCTTCTGTCACCCCAATACTTTCTCCCCCTGCCCTCTAACTGTCGGGCAATTATGCGAGCACACAGCCTTCTCATGGGCAGCGTACAGCTCCTCTGATCTGCCCGCCCTTTACCCATCTATCAGCGGAACACACACATACACCAGGCGGACGCGATTTCAAACTAAACTTCGGTCTCATGTTCCGACACGCAGCCGCTTTGTGATTCCTGCTCAGGTTTCTCACCTTTGGCTTGTTTAACCCGTGTGATCTTTTGAGTCGCGCTCTGCCCCGTGCCACCGTCAGTACAGAGACCTTTATGTGGCCCTCAATGTAGGTCTGTATTAAAATATCTCCTCCACGCTGCATAGTACGGGAGGCTTTTCATTCTGTACAGAAATGAAGCTGAATTTTTGACCCTGATAAGGAATGAGTTGCATGGGTATTATTGAAGGGTCCTTTAGAGAATAACTGGGATTGACAATAAGTGTATATGTTATAAAAGCACACAGTGTACATTTAATGGTGGGAAGTCTGCTACCAGTCTTTTTTGCCTGAAATTTTGAAGTATTGCATTAAATACATGTATTTTCATGAGATGCAGGTGATACAGACATAGTGGCTGAGTGGCTAGAGTGGCTTTCACAGCAAGAAGGTTCTGGGTTCGATCCCCGGATTGCCTGGGCCTTTCTGTGTGGAGTAGGGGTGGGCATGATTAGTCGATTTTTTGCTTGTTTGTTTGTTTTTTTGAGTATCCCGGTTTCGCATGTATACACAGTATCTCCAACGCGACATACGCACAGAACAGACTCACCAGCTTCATCACATCCTCTGTCACAGAAAATACTCATATTCCACTGAGTCATGTTCTTTAGTCCAACCAAAGCTGAGTTTATTTATGCTGATTAGTAATAATAATAATAATTATGATAATTTTAATATAAAATGTTAATGATTAATCAAAAATCAATTGTTAATTTTCTTGACGATCGATTAAGAAAATGTTATTAAATCCCCATCCCTAGTGTGGAGTTTGCTTGTTCTCCCTGTGTCTTCTCCCTGGTTTCCTCCGGGCATTCTGGTTTCCTCCATCAACCCAAAACAGGTAAAAAAAAAAAATAGGTAAAATCCTCCAGCTAAGGTAGTCCTGACCTAGCCTTGTAGCAAGATCATGGAGATGGGTCCCCAGGGGCCCCATATGCTGCCCACTGCTCCGGAAGGATGGATGAAATACAGAGGACAATTTCCCAACAGGGACAATAAAGCACTACTACTACCCCCCAAAAAAATCACCCTCACAGTAGGAATGCCTGTTTTCCAAGATATTTTTAGCAACCAAAACAATTTATACAAATCAGGTGAGCTGTTTTGGACTGTTAAACAAGTCCCTCTCAATGCTAGTGTGCATTAACCAACACTTTTTCAGCCTCCTGAAAATGTGTCATTTAAATGGATTGCATTTTTTCTTGAGTTTTCAGACAATCTCAATAGTGCTAATGTATGGATTGAGTTACCATGGTTGGTAATAGACTCTGTTCACACTTACGTCACAAACCTGGAACACGTTTGGAAACATGCGATAACAATTTCCGGTGAAGTTCTCAACACTGGGTTCACCGACAGACTGTGATCAAACCGACTGAAGTAAATGTCATCAGCGGTAAAATGAAGACTGCATACGTATGTGAATCATCTGGAATTTGGCGCCCTCGTCTCTTCTAATCGTTCGGAGTTGTGCATCATTGAAATGAAGAAAACTGAGGTATGGTTGGAATTGTTGATTCGCCAAACATAACAGAATGCTACAATGACATGGAGATGTAGAAAATTGGGCCATTTTCTCAGTTTTCCGTGATTTTGTCAGACTTACTACCACGAACAGAGCCCGCTGGAAGTTGTGATCGCATCCCCCAGCATGATGTCAGTACAAAGTATCAGTTGAATAAATGCAAGCTAGATAAGCCGTATTATGGAACCTTCCAGGCAAAGCAATCTCATCTCCATGGAGACCGACAGCTGCTTGACTCCCCCATCTTTAAATAAGAATCTAATACCATTTAGTTCCTTATATCAGTAGACATTAAAGCTTAAACTAAAAGCAAAGTCTAGCTATGGCATTTTTACTTCTAACACTTCACCACTTCCCGGCTACATGCACAAGGACTGCGCATTTGCAAATCCTTCTGAAAAATATCTGCTGTAAAATATAACATCCTCTCTAAGAAATAATGCAGACAGGAGACCTTGTTCCAAGAGATGTTTAAACTCGCGTTCAGAAACCACCACAGTTACATGGGTTTGAGAGCAAATGTACACAATTAGCCGTGCATCATCCTAGAGCTTATGAATATTCACTGTACAGGACCAAAAGCAATTTTTTTCCTAAATTGAATAAGCTTTGGGTGAAATTGTTTTCTACTTAAGCAAGCAGCCACCACAGTCAGAAATTACAAATAAAAGTGAGATTAAAACGGTTCTCAATTCATTTCACATCGCAAGAGGAATATGCAAATACTGTATAATGAGTAGAAGGAGGGAGAGCAGCAAGTGAACATTTTGTCCATAATTTTGAGATGTTAGAAGCAAGACGAACCCAAACAAGTGGTATTTGGGTATATTTGACATTGTTATGACTACGGAAATGTACAAGACCTCTGAAGTGTTCCTTTTGTGGTGATCAGTATCTGTAATTACAGTATCTGTAATTACATAAGAAGTTGGCAATTTGGCAAAAAAAATCATAACAAGATTTTATTTTCAAAGATCTTAAAGTAGGTTACAATTCAAGTAAAATCAGAATTTGAGCGGTAATTGCTTTAAAAGATAATTAAAGCTTACTTATACTTCTAAGAGTTTGCACGTCACTAGGATTGGTTAAATAGGGGGTATTATGCAAAATCGTCATTTTGGAGTTTTCTACCATGTTATAACGTTTTTTCCTCTTGAAAAACGGTTTACAGTTAGAAGTACAAGTCTCTCCAAGACTCAACCCACAAACCTAAGTAACCCATGCTGTGTATATACAAAAGCAGGATACAAAACAATACACTATAACTCCACAAACCTGATGTGATGTGCGGTATGCACAGTGATTTTAACTTCTTTTTAAAGACGGTACAGTCAAGTGTATTTACTTTGTTGACATGTTTCGGCTGCCAGCTGCTCTTCAGAACTGTCACCACTGTTGGTGGTGACGTGTGAACTCAAAAAAACAGAGCAGAGCAGGAAAACCTAAAATCCGCGCTATTAGACCACTGTAAAAGAAATAACCACATTATGGATTGGGACAGGGCGCAGGTCTTTGGATCGGAGAACAACAAGTTCAAACGCTGGATCAGGGAGGTCAATGAACACCCTCCTCCAGAGAGCACCGGGCGACAGGAGGTGTGGTCAGTCTGAGCGACCTGCCAGGTCCATCAGGCTGCCCACGCCTTCAGAGGTAACAGCAGCTGATATACGACATGTCACCACCAACACCAGTGACAGTTCTGAATATGATAATCATAATCATAATCATGCATTTTATTTATATGGCGCCTTTTTGGACACCCAAGGTCGCCTTACAGCAGCAGCTATAGCGCTTTTTCACAGACACATGTCCTCAAAGATGCTTTACAGATCATTATTAACAAAGCATTGTTCACACACCACTTTCACACCTACAGTGCATGTTTTGGCAGCAGCAGCAACTGGATCATGTCAACAAGGTAAATACACTTTACTGTATCGACTTTAAAAAAGAACCCAAGAAGTTAAGAGTACATAAGAAGACAAAATGAACATCTTTGGCGCACACTGATTTTGTTGTAATGGCACTCTGAAGGGGGAGTGACTTAGCACAGGGAGTAAGGGATGCAAGGACTAAAAAAAAAGGACTTAAAAAAGCTGAAACTAATTTAAGATTGTAACATTATTTGTGGATAAATATGGCATATACTAGGGATGGGAGGAGACCCAATTTCCACAGGACAAGACGAGGTACGAGTTTGGGTCCACGAGAACCAGACAAGACGAAATTTGAACTTAATTCCTAATATATACATTTTTTGAGTCAGTTTCCAATTTTGGCCACACATTTTTTAAAATTTGATTTCATGTTTTTGTTTCTATACTAGCATTGTTTTTTGGAACTATAAGAGATTTATCTCATTAATATTTAACCTTTTTTGTCCAATCTAAATGTAAACACCAACAAAAAAAGTTGTGCACAATCTTTTAGCAGTTTTTCTTGCGAAATCTTGTGGCACAAGATCTTGCAGAGATGTACCTAACATATATAGTAGTGTAATACCTCATACCTCCACCTGACTCAGAGCATAGCAGCAAGTATCTGTGTATCTATCTTTGACAATCCTTTCTGTATTACTATGACTTCTCTCCTACTTACCTCACTACCCAGTCCCATAAAAATAGCCTGCATTTTGAGTTGAACTATATTCCCTATCATTTTCACCTTATAACAAAGCACTTTTTTTTGCTTTCTTGTGTATTCTTTGCACTTGGCACACAGTGAAAGCAGGTCTAGCCCTTTTGTCAGACTTTCTCACCAGCCCTCCCACTCACAGGAAGAAAAAAAGCATCTTGTTTGTCTAAGATCACCGTTGTTCAACCAAAATCCTTTTTCTCTTACCCAGATCCTGCGCTAATGTTCGAGACATGTTTACCAACTGTATTCTCCGCACACACACGCTCAAACGCACACCACAGACAATCCCCGGGGAGCAAAATCAAGTGATATTTTTTGACATAGCCTCTCCGAATCACACTGTACAGCCGAGGATGCAGTAAAAGCAGTGGAAGTAGGCCATGACATGTGACTCATAGAACTGGTGTGCTGTTGTTTCTGAGGAGGTGGGAGCCATAGCCCTCTCCATGCAGCTCCTTCCTGTTAAAGGATTTGTAGGTCCATGGAGAACGTCATTTTAGATTTGTATTGGTTTGGATTTTTTTTTTTTTTTTTTAGCTTTCCTGCATCCCACCGGAATCCGTTCAGTGCCCCAGAGCAGCAGGCTGTTAATGGTATTTGACAGCTAAGAAGGTGCATTGGAAAAAGAGTCCTTTGTGAGCTGAAGTATAGGGGGTATACCGGAGTGGTTCTTTCCACTGCTGCATGCGTTTATGGACACAGTGGTGTTGAGTTAGTGATAATCGGCTCCTCTCTGGGCATTTTGTCAGAGCTTTCCCTCCCTCTTGTTCTCTTTCAGACTCGGCATCTGGCCTCGCGCTGTCTTTAATCCAATTGGAGTTTTTTCCACTTCCCGCCCTGCAGTATTTACATATTTTCTCTGTGATGTGAAATTAATTGTGAAGCGCTTACATCCAATTTTTCTTTGTAATTCCAGATGCGTACTCGCTAAGAACTGCAGTAATGGAAACGGCGTGTTTTACATCTACTAGTATAGCTCAAATCTACTTATAAACGTGTCTGGAATCATTATGTGATCTACCCATTTGGGGAGATAGTTAAATTGTAATTGGGTATGTTCTGCGTAAAGGTCCTGTATTATGCAAAATTTAATCTTGTGAGCTTGAAGCCATATTATAATGTCGTTACCTCCTCAAAATCAACTGTCCACATCTCTAAAGCTGAAATCATTCCAGTGATTCTAATGAAGGTGTGTGGCGTTTGGAAGAATTCAGCCCAAATATGCAGAATGTCTGTGTTGAACATGTGTGAATGCAAGAAAACACAACTCCGGGTATGTTTTTGAAGAGGAAACAACATTATAATACAGGTCAGAAAATAGCATAGGTATTATGGTCTATAAGGTCCTATATAAGGGGTGGGCAATTATTTTTCCATCAATAACTCAATTCTGCATAATATTAATTGTATTTCTTCATAAAAAGCATTAAAGAGCATTGTTTTATCAAGCTGGTAAGACTGGTAAAATTATAAAATATGTTTATTTTGTAATTACAAATTACCTTAAATGGACCGGTCAGAGTCAACCAAAGGGTTTTATGTGGCCCGGGAGCTGGACAATGCCCAGGTCTGCCCTATATTACGCAAAATTGAGCTAATAAAACTCTGTTCCAACTTATGATGTCATAAAGTGTTAGGTAAAAGGTGTCTGTTAACTTTAAAACTATTATTTAATTGAGATTGGAAATTCGAGGTCAGAAACAATCCACCTGATTCTAATGTGAGTATGGCACACAGTTCACAAAATGAGATTACACTGCTCCATTATAGGTTATAGGTTATGAGTTAGCAGCAAAAACAAGATTGTAGATACCTTAAAATAATTTCTATTGAGATAATTTTCCTTATTATAGTTTAATTGTCCAGAAAAGTAAAAAGTATACAGAGTATTTATCTTAGTAGTCATTTTAAATCATGTATTTTGGGGGAAAATGACCAAAATCTTGAAAATATTGGCACCGTTTGCTCTGGATTCTAAATTATCCATACCAGCATCAGCAATGGAAAAAAATAAAATAAATCTGTCTAATTATCTTTATCTCTGTCTTTACAATACATTATTCGGTCAGTATTTATATGAGATGACAAAAACGCTGAAAGGTTTGTGTTGTCATTGTCAGTCCCATTACATGACATGAGATATGAACTAATTAAACTATAGTGCTGTATGGAACAAATGTGTAAATAAAGGTCACAGAGCACTCACTGACGTTCAATAAACAGACGGAGTGAAACCCGCCACCAATTTACGGTGTTCCTGCGAAACCAACATGTAAGAACACCTCCTGTGGATTCCTCATCGCACATCTGACGAGCTCTGATTGCCAAACCCATTATTTCGGGTTGAGAAAAGTGAAAGATGACATCGACTTGACGCATGACTCACAAATGGACTTTTGTGAGCTTTAGGCCATGTTAAAACGCTGTAACCTCATCCAAAACATACTTCGAGGTGTGTTTTGTTTCATTCAAATGTCTAATTGATCTTGGATTACAGCTCCAAATCTCGAAATGCTATGCTGCACCTTGTGATGTCATGACGCTGTAGTTTTCAAGTTAACAGCTACCTTGAGCGGGGTGGGATTAAATAAGTTTTCTTCTTCCCACTCATTTTTAGTCTTTTTTTTTATTGTTTCTGTTGCTATGGTTGTAGTAATGTCAATGTCAATATAATAATACTATGTTCCATTGTAAAAGAATGAAAAATGCTTCAATAAATAAAATATCTTTTACATTTTGTTGGCAGTTCCAGGACTGAAATCATCCAAATGAAACTATTGAAGATGTATGAAGTTTAAAAACACAGTGGAGCACTTCCTGTATCACCACATGACATCACAAAGAGTGTTTCTGTTTGAGGGAACTACTCAGCCTAAATTTGCAGAGTCTTTGTGTTAAAGATGTGTCAACGAAATGCACCTTCATTACAATAACAGATCAGAAAATAGCGTAATATTGGCCCTTTAATTCTTGGGTCGAGATGTGGAGTCAAAAGTTTGGGAAGCGTTTTGTTTTATTTTTATAACTGGAGAAATAGAGGTAGTGTTATGATTATTATGAGCGCGTTATTAGATTGTTATGTTGCGCGCAGCAGCCTGCCACATAATTGAAGGCAATAACATCTAGTAAATTACCTGCCTATTTGACACTGTGTCTATCTCTAAACAGTATCAAGCATTATAAGCCATTAACTAAGATTACACAATTCAAGAAAAACAGTGTGTCAAAAGAGTGCGAGAACCAAGTTAAAGGTGCTGAACCTGATATTGAACCTGATTCTTCACATTCACATTTTAAAAGGTTTGCAGTGGTCCAGTGTTCCCCGCCTTGACTAGGTCCCTCCGAACCATGTGAATCCTTGCAAGACTACGATTTTCACGCCATGGTCCTCACTTTCACCTTTCGCTGGCACAGAAGTGAGCATGGGCGTGCTTCTGGCTCCATTAACTCTGGTTCCAATTCACTTTGTATTGAAAAAATGTCGCCCCTCTCTCTGTAACTGCTGCTGTTGGACTCATCATTTTGGTCTTAAAACGTTCGTATTAACTCACTCTACGTGATCCTGGAGATTTTATTTCAATATTTTCCTATTCCAATTCCTATTCGCTCCTATAACTGCTGGCCTCGGTGAGCTTCATTTGACTAGAGCCGTACACTATGGGTGATGTCACACTCCCTTATTCCACTTCTTTATACAGTCTATGGGCCCAACCTTATTCTTCACTTATCTTATACATTCTGAGCATCCTAATTATTCATCACAAGTTTTAAGCTCTTTTAAGACCTTTCAGAAACATGAGAGAGGTTTGACGTGTGGGTAAGGCTAACAGCTACAAAAAAAAAACATGCACCTGAGTCACTGCGACAACAGCAAGCCCACCAAGAACTACTTCAATCTGCAACATCTAACCGCTGCAAGAGGGAAAACCGCCTCATGGATTGGGACAACGCTAAGGTCATAGGCACGGAGAGCAACAAGTACCATCGTCGGACCTGCAAGGCAATCAAGATCCGGAACTCTTTCATGCCTGGGATACAGTTCTGAAGAAGCTGGACTGTAGATGGCGCTGTCGTCCTACTGCTGCAAGTAAGAAGACAGCACCAAAATCAGTTTAAATAAGCTAAAATAGGCCTGTACATGAGAATCTAAAGTATAATCAATATAGACCTAATGAACCTAATCAAACTAAAGCTTACACACAACAACAACTAGTAAGAGCGCACATCCTGATTATCGGACAATAAAATGCTTTAATTAGATGCAGACAGCACGCAGCAGACTTTGTTTTGACCTCTAAAGCTGCTAGTAAATCTGCATGGGGCAAGATCAATTATCTCAAATACATCTGGAAAAATCAGGGCAGGACCTTCAAATTTGTTCAATTGTGATTAAGGCATGACTTAACTATATTATTTATTTTCTGATCTATGTTAATGTTGCTTGCTTATCAAAAACATACACACGTTTAACGCACCAGTGTTTCCTGCAGAAAAGTGCTTAGTCAAGGTGATGACCGGGGAGGGAGGTGGCGGAGATTCGGTGCCGGCGAAAGGCGAATGTGAGAACCAGGGCGCAACGGCTGTAGTTTTGCAAGGATTCACGTGGGTCGGAGAGACGTAGTCAAGGTGGGGGGCAATTGTTGTCAAGGCGGCCGTCCTAGCGATAAAGCGCTTCTGGAAACACTGCGCACAATCCCTGCATATTTAGACTGAGTTCTTCTAATACAGGAAGTGCTCCACTGTGTTTTTAAACTCCCTACACCTTCACTAGAATTATCTGGAAAATATCAGCCCTGGAATTGTCCATCTCTGCTGAACAAAAGGTAGCGGTTAACGTGGAACAGGGCGTTTAGAGCTTTGGAGATGTAGACAGACTAATAATACAGGGTTACTCGTGTGAATGAAGCGAAACACAACTCTGGGTATGTTTTCGATGAAGTATCAACATTCTAACATGACTACAGGCTCACAGGAATCAATTTTAAGTAATACAGGGCCTTTAATGAAAAACAAAACAGCCCCCAAATCAATCCAGGACTGTAGGCTCTGGAAACCACAGCCATTGACCTTAAAAGTGCATCACAAGCAGTTTTGGTAACATTGATATTGCTGAAGCACCAATAAATATGCTGTCTCATGTGCATTTCATTTCTTACCTTGGGCACATTTTGAGACGGGTACAAATCTATGTGGAAGATACCTGATGATATTTTCGCAAACACTGCAACTTTCATATCTCACCTCACAAACAACTATCAGTCACTCCAATTAAACTCCCCCAAGATAGACAACCTGTATTTATGATAGAAAACTGTAAAGGTGTAACTTTTCTGATGGAGGTTCTGCCATGAGCTTGTCTCCTACAGAGGTTATGCTTTTCCTGGGATGTTACACAATATGGCATTAAAGGTACACTGTGTAAGGTCCTGCTTGTCTCCATGGAGATGCTGCTGCTGCTTTGTCTGGAATTATCCATTTTGCATTTCCTCAATAACATGGGTTTCTGTTGATTTAAAAACTTGCGTCATTACTGTGAGTGGGCTCGCCGCTCCACAGATCTGACATGTAACTTGGCTCTATGGCTTCACCTGCTGTCTCCGTAGAGATAAAAAAGTGTATTGTGGAATATTCCAGGCAACATTTTCACAGAGAGAACCAGATGACGGATGGACTACCAGAATAGTAACACAATGTTCCTTAAATATACTGTATATCTTGTCTTAACTAAATTATAGGCGTTTTTATTTGTCAAAACTACAGTAAAAACGTGCATTATAATTGTGAATGAACCCACTTCTCCACAGATATGACCTGGAACTTGGCCTTGTGAAATGGCATATCCATGGAGACAGTTCAATTAAACACCATCCTGTTGAACAATCCAGGGAAAAACATAAAAAGCGCACTGTCATTTTTTGGTTGGGGGTCCGTCAACTGCTTGTTTCTATGGAATTCTCATTGCTCTACCTGGAATGTTCCACAGTGTGACTTTAAACAGCTCTAGCTTGCATTTATTAAATTACAAGTGGTTTTATAGCTCAAAAATACCTGGAAAAACAGACATTCTGACTGTGAGCGGGGTCGCCTTTCTGCAGAACTAACCTGTAACTTGGTCTGGTTTGGTCACCATGATGATAGAAACGTTTAATGCCATACTGTGAGACATTCCAGACAAAGCAATAGCATCTCTATGGAGAAAAACATTTGCCAGACCCTGCCTCAGAAAAGTTACACAATGCACCTTTAACCTCTACATGGAATCAAGCAGGTAGCAGACACTCTACTAGAAAAGTTACACAGTACACCTTTAATCAAATACACCAGAAAGCACGGATTTGGGGCAAGTATGTCCGCGTGTGTATCTTAACTTAATGAAATGCGTAGTGAGTGCGTTTGGTGGTGAAACTATGGTGCACTGTGAGCCGCTATTAACTCTAAAACTCTTTGATGTAGGCACTGGCCTAATTATAATTAACTATATTCAACATTTATTCAAATAAGTGTTTTAACATCATTCTGATTAATAGGAGAGACTACAAAGACTTTTCCAACATGTCTCGTCTTAGAGACTGTAGTGGGACAAAGCAAAGGAGGTTTTGTATGTTTAGTATGGATGTGTTTTCTTTCAAATACTGTGTCAACCACACAAGGCTACTTTTTAATCTGCATTTGAAAGACATCTATCCCACTGGACACTGTGTTCCAGGGACGTGAGCATGGGTGCAATTCCAGCTCCATCGACCCAGGCACCAATTCACTTCAGTCCAATTCTCTTCAAAACTGCTGCTGTCAGGCTCCTCATTTTTGGTCTTAAAATGTAGAAAGTACGTACAAATATAAACTTTTTATTTTGCATATAAATAACATAACAATAAAAAAACACACTAGATAAAAAAGAAGAGAAGAGGCAAAAAACCCAACAGAACTTATATTAAAGCCTCCACCTTATAAATACATTTAAAAATGTAACATTATAGCTGTGCGTTAATATAAAAAATACATTTACACACCTTAGATTAAATTCATTAGATTAAAATTGATTAAAATACAATACAATACGCTCTGTTGTTCATAAATCAATTCCTACTCCTGATATGGAACTCGGCTCCAAATTTGCCCAGTAACTGCTACCCTTGTGAGCTTCATTTCACCAGAGTTGAACACTATCACAGTCCCTTAGTCCATTTCTTTATACAGTCTATGGGTCCAAAGTTACTCCTCACTTACTTTTAACAACTCTCAGAGAGGTTTGACGTGTGGGTAAAGCTAACAAGGGCAGCGTATTGAGACAAAGCAAAGGAGGTTTTGTACGTTTAGTATAGGTATGTTTTCTTTGAGGTACTTTGTCAATAAGAGAGCTAACGCAAACTGAGAGTAATAGCTGACCACTGGTCTCCTCTTGTCCTTATCTGCTGGATGTCAGAATAATTTATCTGATTTTCAAGTGTCAAACTCCACTTTTTAATCTGCATTTGAACGCTGCAAATAGCCTCTCTCCTCCTTCCTCGGGACCCACTGCATACTTATTACCATAAGAAAGACCAAGCGCAAGGGTGATTACCATTTTAGGACCACATTAAGAGCCACTGAGCGCACTCACCGATGCGCATTAGCAAATATGTATTCACCAATTAACAACTACATAAAGCGCGAGACCACAGGCAGCCACATCTGCTTTCCTCGAGATGATGTGACAGACTAAAGTTTGGCAAGAGAACCAACAGGGATCACAATTAGTGGGAAGTGCTAAAGATATTCCAAGTCTAGTACTGCTAAATTTATAGCAGCACTGTCTGGCTTTTCTGGTATTAAAATTAAATAAAGAGTCATTTGGAGGTGCATTGTGTAGCTTTTTTGGCGGAGGGTAATTTTCTTCATGGAGATGTTATTGCTTTGTCTGGAATGTTTCACAGTATGGTATTAAACCTTTCTATCGTCAAGGAAACCAAATTAGAGCAAGCTGCAGGTTAGATTTGTGCAGAGGCGACCCCGTTCACAGTCAGAAAGTATGTTTCTCTAAGAATTTTTGAGCTATAAAACCGCCTGTAATCGAATAAATGTAAGGTAGAGCTGTTTAAGGTCATACTGTGGAATATTCCAGGCAGAGCAATGACATTTCCATAGAAACACTAGAAGCATTGAAATATGTGGATGAAAATAACCCACAAAACAACAAAACCACAAAAGCTGAGTGTCTAAATAAGAACGAGGGCTATAAACGGAATGGAGCAACAAACGAAAATGAGAGACATATAAAACACAAATAAACAAACAGCAAACCAGCGTCTCTAAACACACAGAGACAGACACATAAAAATGACTGACAAACAAGAGCCACGCACTATATGGCAAACTGACCACAAGGCAGCAGTGTCGAGGATATGTGGATGAGGCAGAATTAGTTATGTTAGAATGTTGTTACCTCATCAAAAACAGACCTGGAGTTGTGTTTTGTTTCGTTCACACATGTTTAAGTAATCCTTTATTATTAGTCTGTCTTCATCTCAAAAACTGCTCAGCTCCACGTTGTGATGTCATTTACTTGTAGTTTTCAAGTTAACAGCTTCAAGTTACGTTTTGTACAGAGATGATCAATTCTAGGACTGAAATGATCCAAATTATTCTAGTGGAGGTGTACTGAGTTTAATAACAAAGTGGAGCGCTTCCTGTATTATCACATAACATCACAAGGCGGAACAGGGTAATTATGCAGGGTTTTGTGCATTAAATATGGGTGAATGAAACAAAACACAATTCCAGGTATGTTTTTGATGAGGAAACAATATTAAAAACATAATAAAAATAGCCTAAACCCAGGCAAACACTATGTGGGTGTACCAGGCGTAAACTTTTTCCACTTGTGTGACTGTTTTTGGGATCGGGCCAAGTTAGCTTAATCGTGTGTCGTGCTTCATGCAGTATACATGGGGATACGAGAACTGATTAATACCTCACGACCAGCTCCCGATCGGCAATCATAGGTCGCAGAAATATGAAACTTATTTGAAGTTGCCTCTCATGACATTTTCGCACTGTTGAAGTACTGTATTTTCTAGACTATAAGCCGCTACTTTTTTCCCAGGCTTTGAACCATGCGGCTTTTACAAAGGTGCGGCTATTCTGTGGATTTTTCTTCCACTGCTAGGGGCGCTCTAACCGGAATTTCAAAAACAAGATAGACGGAAAATTAATGCAAAGAAGAATACACTACTTTTTATTTAGCAGATATAACACGCATGACAAATTACAAACTGGTAAATATTTTCATCATGAAAAGCACACGAAGGAGTTTGTATGATGCAAGTTTTAAGTTGAAGGCCATCGATCTTGCTCCAGGAAGGAAACCGTGCTGTAGAGCCCTGCACCCGCGGGACCCAACACAAAACAGTGCGGCGCGGGACATATTCTGAAAGTTTATTGCGGGCGTGACCGCGACCGCACAACGTGGGAGCGGGCGGGAGCGGGACTGAAGAATGTGGGAGCGGGACTGAAAATTGTGTCCCGCACAGACCTCTACCGTGCTGCTGCACGTAAGCTCGCTGTCAATGGTTTCAGCGAAGATGATTAAAGTGACTTGTGGTTTCACTGCACAGAAATGAAGGTAATCAATTACTGGTTCTTTTCTGTTTTTGACCTCGTTTTAATCAGCACAGTTGCTGCTGTGTTAAAAGGCACTGTTCGGAAAGAATCTGTTCAGGTACATAAATGTACATTTACAGTACAAAATCATTCTGTATATGCAGTAAATATCTCATTTTTCAACATGGATATCAGCGGCTTATAGCCCGGTTGTGGCTTATATGCAGGTGCGCTCTATAGTCCAGAAAATACAGTAGTTTGTATAGTGTGAGAACATGAATCATGAGCTTTGGATGTATAGTCTGAGCTGGGGCTGAAAGAAATGGTCGAAAATATCACACAGTGTACACCCGGCTTAATATAGGTCCTTTAAATAGAAGAGGGCTGCAGGTGTGGAACAGGATTGGCCAGGTCTGAGCTTGATGCACCAATCAGGGGCCAGTAAGCAGCAGCCAATCAGAAGCAGGCAGGAAAAGAGTCCTCCAATCAGCAGCAAGGGCTCATACAGTCATGAATATATGGTAAATAGGCGAAGATTCCATCCCACACCAAAATGTAACAGATTAATAACAAAAAAGGAAGAGATTTTAAGATGGGGCTGTAACAGGGTTTGCCACCTTGCTTTGCCTAAAATGTTCTACAATATGGCATATGACTCAACCAGAACTGAACCAGGACTGACTAAGGACTAAACCCGGACTAAAGCAGGGTAGAGCGCTGCACTCCCGCGGGACCCGACGCAAAACAGTGCGGCGTGGGCATACACCGTATACGGTCTATGGGCGCGGGACATATCTTGAAAGCTCATTCCGGGTGCGGGACTGTCCCGCGCAGACCTCTAAACCAGGGTCTAACTAGGGATGGTCTGAAGAACCACAGAACCACAACCAAACGTCAACAAAACACACCCTCGCCTTCTGTAGCCTACATACAAGAGCAAACGTTTTAGTCGCGTCTCCAAAGCGACTCCCGGGTCGTTCCCGTCTGTACCCTGTGCTGTGATCCACTCCCGTGTCCTCCAGGTCTTTAAAGATGATGTCCGTGTTATAGTTCAGGGCTCCTGTGTCCTCCTCGTCTTTAAAGATGATGTTGGTGTTATAATTCGGGGCATTTGCGTCTTCCAGCGGGACAGAATCCATGTTTAATGCTGCAGCAGTATTAGCTCCTCTGCTGTTTGCGCCTCCTTACACGATGCTAACAGTGCTTGCTGCTTTATTGAAGTAGAATTCACAAAGTGGGAGGATTGTTGGCGATATTCGGCACGTTTTCGCTGAAAAAACTCAAGCGGTTTATCAGCGTGATTGCGCTGTACTGTCTTTTAGCAACGCCATTATTTATTTGGCTTCATGCTGTCCGACGCCCACATTTTAGACGCGGTAAACATAGCGGTTTTTCCTTGTATCCACCGTCACAGTCACAGTGAAGCCGACTGCTACATACACTTTACATACAGTTTGTTCTCTGCACTTCATAACTCCTGTTCTGTGCTGTGTGTGCGTGTTATAGAACTATAATAAAATCTCTTAATATACATCCATGGTGAGTTTGCGCTACAGCGCTAATACTGCGCACACTCTGACAATGAGAGCGTCACTGCCAACTACTGGAGTGGATGTGCAATTACACTTTATTCTGGTACAGGAAAAAAGCATGTCCCCCCCGGCATTACCCCACTATTTGAGGCTATCTGAGGTAAGGCAATGACATCTCCATGGAGACAACAGCCAATGGCAGGAAAAAGTTACATAATGCACCTGTAAAACCAAAAAAAAAATCATCAGAAGTGCAAATTTTAGAAGTTTGATTAGGTTTTGCCAAATGCTTTTATATCACATATCCTACCCAGAGATTAAATAAGATCCTTTCCAGTGAACCACAAGTGAGAAGGAATAAAATGAGGGAGGTGTTAAAAAAAATGGATGAAAGACTGCGTTACATCTCAGGTTTCCGTGTTAGTGCTTTAAAGTTTGCGCAGATGATGAATGCATTAATCCACGGCAGAAGACTGAGACGAGGAACAGATGTCGCTGAGAGAATCCGTCTCATTAGTCACATCTCATATAGATTAGTAAACACAATGCAACCAAACAAATAGGAAACTTTTACACTGAGAATCACGCATTGAAATAAAAGGATGGACACTATAAGACGGTTTGTGTGTCAGAGCAGGTTAAATACTGAAAACAAAATACCATATGTCAATCAGCCATTTTTTGTAAGATGCACTGTCAAGTTAAAGGTCCTATATTACGCAGAATTGACTCTTGTGAGGTTTTAGCCATGTTAGAATGTTATGTCCTGAAAAATATGCGTATGTTTATGATAAAGAGAAAATAGTGCCTTTTACAGCTTTTGAGTTGTTTCTGTTCATACAAACTGGAACATGGATTTTTCAACCAATTTTTCAAGTGTGTCAGGGAAACTATTGTGCCTAAAGGTGTTTGTGTGCCTTGGAAAAAAGTCACATTTTTTATTGAATATTTTATCATTTTTTAAGTGTCCTGAACAACTTCGAGCGAGTTGAGAAAGCAAAACTAAAATCCACTGCCAAATCGAAAGAAGCAGACACGAGGACAAGGAAACACTATGTAATTTGGTGAGTTTTTAGTTGAGAATGTTCCAACTTTCCTAGAGAGGGTTCTCTACCTGCTTGTCTCCATGGAGATGTCATTGCTTTGCCTGGAATGTTCCATGGTATGACATTAAACATATCCATTAGCATTTATTTATCACTGGTGTTTCTATGTCTCAAAAAATACAATAAATCCTTCTGTGAATAGGAGCGACTCCGCAGATCTGAACTGTAATGTAGCGAAGTGCTGTAACCTGCTTGTCTCCCTCATGATAGATGGGTCTTATCTATACTGTGGAACATTCTAGACAAAGCAATAACAGTTCAATGGAGACAAGCAGGTGGCAGATCTTCCACTAGAAATGTTACGCAGTGCGCCTTTAAGCAAAACAATGTGCACAACAACAACAACCACAGACTGTATCTATAAATAAATTTATGTCCCGTTCACTTTGCATTGAAAAAACGTTGCCCCTCTCTCTGTAACTGCTGCTGTCAGGCTCCTCATTTTGGTTTGAAATGTTCATATTAACTCGCTCTATATGTCCGTGGTGTATTTATGTGTGTTTATTTCGCTATTTTGTCCCATAAAGCAACCTGTTCTTAATAAGCTACACGGCTCCAAATTCGCCCCTATAACTGCTAGCCTCGTGAGGTTCATTTGACTGGAGCCAAACACTATTGGTGAGACTAGGGGTGGGTGATTTTTTAAACATGAAATGGATTCCAACATATCGTATATATCTGTCTCAGTCGACACAGCGGCACCTTCTAATGCCGAAAGTTGGTGCCAACCAAAGCTTCTAGCACCACAAACATTTTCCACCATTTACAGACGCACCATCAGCAGCACATCCTCTGTCACAGAGAGAACACCCATATTCCACTGAGTCGTGTTCTTTAGTCCGACAGACACAGACCGCATCAGGGCACAAGGTGCAAGCAGTTTTTTCCAGTGCTTATAGTTTATGCAAATTAACCATGTGGTTTTAAGTTTTGTTTCTGTAAAATGCAAACAAATGTGCACAAAGCTGCATTAAACACATCAGTTTTTCAAACGTGCTGATGTGGCTCTGTCGTAATTATGGTTTATATGTTGTAAAGTTTAGTAATGTAAAGTTTATTTATGCAAAAGATTTTAAGGAATAATCTGCTGCAGTGTGGAACTTGTACAGTCGTGTTTGGAAACATCCGGTTTGATCTATGCAGTGGATTGTGGGATACCTCAGAGCTCCTTACCACTGGGAAGGAATATGGGTCTGTTAAAACATGGAGCCTCCTGAGCTTCCAAGGTAAAGGAGCTCAGGGTTATGCTTATCATGTGGTTCGTGTGAGTTAATGCAAATATGAGCTTGACTTGAGTTGTTTTATTTTTGATTGAAAAAAAGGCAATATGTATTATTTCTTCTTGTGGAATATGGCACATTTGTTTTTGCAGTAGTTTTTGGAGGGTTCTTTTTCCAGTACAGATATACATAAATATACACTGCTCAAAAAAAATTAAAGGAACACTTTGAAAACACATCAGCTCTCAATGTGAAAAATAAATATGCTGAATATCTATACAAATATGGACAGAGCAATGACTTGGATGCCACCTCTTTTAATGGAAATAACATTTTCAGCCTTCAGAGTACTTAATTTTACAGGCACCCTGAAAATCAAAGTGATATAATAATGTGGCAGGCTAGTCCATTTTGCCAAAATTAAATTTCTGCAACTCAAAATGCTTCTCACTCTCTTGTGTGCCCCCCATGTGATTGTGTGCATATTTGACAACATTGTGTCATGCTCCTAATGAGACCCAGATCTGTGTGAGGGATGTGCATCCCTGAGCTCCTGTAGAGTCTGAGGAGCATCCTGGAGCGTCTGATGGACCCAAACATAATGCCAATTCTATCAATGCCTTCATCCTCCAGGTGTTGCCTGCAGACTCTTGCCACATGAGGCCGGGCACTGTCGTGCATCAGGAGGAACCCAGGACCTCCTGCACAGCATAGGGTCTGACAATGGGCTCAAAGACTTCATCCCAATACCTAATGGCAATCAGACTGGTTTTCTAGCCCACAGAGGTCTGTGCCTCCCTCCATGGATCTGCCTCTCCAGATCATCACTGACCCACCACCAAACCACCCATGCTGAACCATGTTGCAGCAGCAGAGCATTCTCTTCGTCTTCTCCAGACTCTTTCGTGTCTGTCACAGGTGCTCAGGGTGAACCTGCTCTCATCTGTGAAAAGCATAAGGCACCAGTGGTGTACTTGCCATTTTTGTGTTGTCTAGCAAATGCCAGTGGAGCTCCACAGTGCTGGGTGGTGAGCACAGGGCCCACTACAGGACGTGGCGCCCTAAAGCCACCCTCATGAAGTCTGTTTGTGATTGTTTGGGCAGAGACTTTCACACCAGTGTCTTGCTGGAGGTCATTCTGTAGGACATTAGGGGTGCTTAACCTGTTCCTCCTCACAGAAAGGAGCAGATATGAGTCCTGCTGATGGGTTGAGACCCTTCTATGGCCCTGTCTAGCTCTCCTAGATTAACTGCCTGTCTCCTGAAATCTCCATTTTCTGAAGATTGTGCTGAGAGACACATTAAATCTCCTTGCAACAGCACGTCCAGATGTGCCATCCTGAAGAAGGTGGACAATCTGTGCAACTTCTGTCGGGTTAAGAAATGGTCTCATACTCCCAGCAGTGATAATCACTGTAGCCAAAGCAGCACTAGTGGAAAACCAGCCAAAAAAGACCAAGAGGGAGAAACTTGAAATGACCTTCACATGTAAATCCAGTCCTGTTTTTGGGGTTGTCTCATTGTTGCCATTCTAGGGCACCTGTTGTTCATTTCCATTAAAAGAGGTGACATCCTTTTGTTCCTAAGACATTGCCCTGTCCACATTTGTATAGATATCCAACATCTATTTTTTCCACATTAAGATCTCATGTGTTTTCAAAGTGTTCCTTTATTGTTTTTTTTGAGCAGTGTATATGCTATATCAAGACATATATTTTTACTCCATATCACCCAGCCCTAGGTGACGCCACACTTCTTTATACATAGTTAGTCTTTATTTGAAAGAACAATGTACAGAGACATTATGCTCATAAAACAAAGATGTACTGTACCAGATTATAGCTAAACAGCTAGTTTCCATCTGCAGTCCCAGTCTATGTATGTATCTATGGCCATGACTTAAAAAAGGTTGAAAAAAACTTGAAAACAGTAGAAGGTAGGTCCAAGGTCCAGTTAAACTGCCCACTTCAGCAAGCACAATGGCCATGAAATTTCTTATTTTTGTTTTCATTATGAGTAAAAGCAACAAGAACAAACTTCAAAAACAAAATCAGTATATTCTTTGGGGCTTTTACTCCTTATCTATAACACGACTGATCCAGCGCAGTTATGCTGCTTTAGACTTGAGTATGAATAATGTATTGAGTGTTTGTGGAGAGCCATTTGGGACATGTTTCTGACCTGAGAACACGGCGAACTGCTGTAGACTCCTGTTTGACGGGGCTCTGTTTGGCATTCAGCAGGTGACTGTCAGCACCACGGACAGCTCCACACTCCAGAGGCTACAGCCATCACATAAGAGAGGCAACGCAAGCACAAGGGGCCCTATTACCAACTGCTGCAATTTTACTTTAGTCTTAACATGAGCATCCACTCTCCACATGTGAACAAAGACACCAAAGGACAAAAGTACATGTCTGAAGAATGTTAATTATCAGTCTCCCAGTGGCATTCAGATGAGTGCACTAATCAGGCTTGAGAAAGGCTAAGCAGCTCTCATAGACTGCTTTAGCGTGATAGCCGTGGAGCAAGTTTTGGGAATGAGACGAGGAGAAGAAGAAAGACCTGTCTCCCTGTAGTCGCGTCAAGATTCTGTCTGGAAAGCTGTAGTCGCTGGATAAAGGACATACCAGGGCTTTGATCAAGAGAGGAGACTTTCACAGGTGAAGCAGCTAAAATGGAAGGAGCAGTGTGAATATCTGTCACACTGGAGTAGCCTATTTCTCTTAAGACATGTGCGAGAAGATGTCAAAACACTCAGTATTTTTGCAGCCTTTTTGCAAATATACCAAAAAAGCCAAGCCGTGCTTTAACGTGTCCCAATCAGGCAGGCAATTACAGACTAGAACACATTGTGCAAAGTATTAGCAGCAGGCAACTCACATGGAAATGGCACACACTGCTTCCTGCTCTCTGTGTTGCTCAATTAGCAGAGAACATTTGCGATTTCTTGTTTTTGTCTGATTTGTCTATTACCTAAATGTAATCAGATGCTGTTACTTGTATATATCAGTTGTTTGTGTAGTTTTTGTTTGTGTTTTTGAGTGTGGAGAGCGAGGCGGGGTGGTTTTTGTTTTATTTGTGTATTTTTGTTTGTGTTTTTGCATATTATGAAAGGTGAATTGTGTAACTTTTCTGGTGAAGGATCCCAGTAAATGCGTTTTTCCATGGAAATATTATTGATTTGGATTTTGTTTTGCTTTCTTTTTCACAAAATGGTGTCAAAAACCTTTCTATCTTCATGGAATCCAAACCAGACTAAGTTACAGGTAGGATCTGTGGAGAGGCAACCCTGCTCACAGTCAGAATCATTGTTTTTCTAGGTGCTTTTGAGCTGTAAAACCACCTGTAGTTGAATAAAAGTAAAGTAGGACTATTTAATGTCATACTGAGCAATGACATCTCCATAAAATCAAGCAAGGGACGGACCCTCCACTCGAAAAGTTACACAATGCGCTTTTAAAATTGGAAAAACAGAAACACAATAAAAAATGTGTCAAATATAGTTTCACATTTTCCTGAAGAAAACGGGGTTTCACGAGTGCGGCGGTGTCACTTGAAATCCCCGGGCCTGACGAGTGAATGAGGGGAGGATTAGAGGGGTAATGCCAGTAGATGAGAGAAAAAGGGTCGCCATGGTGTGCCACTCTGGAAGGATTAGCTTTAAAAACAACTTCGCGGTTTGAAAATGCGTCACTCAAGGACAATATTCAACCGGTTTGCAAAGTTGCCTCATAGAGTTACATTTGTCCTCATTTAGTAGCTGACAACATCAACGTTCTGAATAAATCACAATCATTTCGATGCAGATGGTGGTCTACTTATCACTTATCGAGATGTGTGGCGTAGATGCACCTGTGGAGGAGATGCACAAACTGACAGCTGTGATGAAAATGTGAAATGGACCTATCTCGTTTTCAGCATACAGTCTATAGCTGTCACTCATGGAAGATGCTACGTCCAGATGGCAGGACAATTAGAACATGTAGATGCGCAGATCACTGTCTAAATAGGCCACAATGCAAATAAAGCCCGGGGAACAGAGGGTGGGGGCCCATTAGAAGCCACACTGGCATTAAGTCCTTATATTTTCAGTAATCCTAAGACTAACAGATGAAAATATCACAGTACAGTCAGGTGTTTCTGTATAATTTAGGCCAAAAATCGAAATAAACTCTTCCAAATGGTATTTTATTAGATGTTTATACCAATTTAAAGGCACACTGTGTCACTTTTTTGCCACCTGCTTGATTCCATGTTATTTTTGCATTGTGCCACACCACCAAGTTACAGATCAGCTCTGTGGAGACGTGCACCAGCTTGCAGTAATAATGCATGTTTCCGCGGTAGTTTTGAGAAATAAATGTAGAACTTGTAACTAAATAAATGCAAGATATACTGTATTTGTATAATGCTGTACTGTGGAACATCCAAGGCAGAGGTATAAGATCATCATGGAGACAAGCAGATTGCAGACCAGTTGCACAATGCACCTTTAAATGCCAGAAATTGTGTACCTCCTAGGCCTGTCATGATAATTACTATGTCAACTTACCTTTCAGTATATACTGGGGGTCAATATTTATCGTGTGTACATTTTTTTGGTAAAAAATTTGGAGATTTGGGGTATTTTTGTTCTACTATAATAACATTTGAGCTGCAGAGGGTGGAATAAATAACTTCTATGGCTAATCACTGGTTAATAGGGGTGGGACGAGATACAATTTCCACAAGACATGACCAGACACGAGATTGGATCTACAAGAACGAGACAAGACGAGATTTTGACATGATTTAGGCTATAAATAAAAGCTTTGTGCATTTCAGTTCCCAGTTTTACTTGATTTTACATGTCTGTTGTCATTGCAGCTCTGCTTTTTAGGACTACGCATTCTCCAAAAATGTAACTCGGCAGTAAGACATGAGGGAAAAAACCTCACAAGATCATTTTTTACTGTGTGCACGATCTTGAGGCAGCTTTGTCTTGTAAAATCTTATAACACGAGATCTTGTCCCATCCCTAATGGTTAATTCTGCTATTTACCTGTTGCAGCCCCATCCTTTTAATGATATTGTCGATTTAAAATTGGTTTACTGGGATTATCTTGCATTATATTGCTATTGTATCAGATATAAAAGTAGTTTCACTGGTATTGTTTACTGCATTATCTGTCTAGATTAATATATCAAGCTGCTAAACATGTTATAATTTAAATATAGATAAGTTAATTACCATATCGCCTTATCATTCAGTATATGAAGGCTGGAACTATATTCATTCAGTATGAAAGCTGGAATTATCTTTGGGAGTTTCAGTATTTGTCGTGTACGCATTTCCTTTGCACTACTGGGGAATTTGTGGTTATTTTTAGATTACATGGTAAGATTTAAGAGGTAAAAGGTTGAATTGATAACTTCTATGACTCATTACAGATGCAAACTATGTACTTCAGTGTGCTATTCCTCTGTTCATTTATTGCAGTGAGCGTGTTTTAACATTTTTGGAGGGATAATTCTAGTTTAGGGTCATTATGTCAAACGAATTAATTAGTCTCATTATGATCGTTTAATGTCTATATTTTCAGTTAATCACACTTCAAAACGTGTTATCCTGACAGGCCTAGATCCTGTTATGTTGTTATGTTATAGAGGCTGGCCTATGCTTAGTGGACCTATATATAAATAGCCAAAATGTGGGTTTTGCAGACTTGCAGTAAGCGTGATTTGACCAGCATACAGAAGCATCAGCTGTACCCAAACATAATAGACACATATGTATTTGGGGGGATTACACACCTCGTTTGTCCTCGATCTTTACCGTGAGTTCCACCACAGGCTCAGTCTCTCTGTCCAGGCGCCTGGTAATGATGATATCTCCACTGTCGCGCCCCACGCTCACGGGGGACTTGTGGGGCTCCGGGTGAAGCAGCTCGTAGGCGGCTGACTGAAATCTACTGGGGCTCAGGCTCGTGATTACAGAGCCGATGCTGGCGTCTTCAGACACGTTGAGAGAGAGGAGAGTGTCCGGGTCGAGTAACGCCCTGGGTCCGCGCCTTGACCGCACTGACCCCGTTAATTCAGCGGAGGGCCAACGCTGTGGAGATATAATGACCGTGACCGGGTTACTGGACAGTGGGGGCCAGCCGTGGTCTCTGGCGTAAACACTGAATCTAACTTTTGAGGGTAAGCCGAGGATAGAATCAACTAAAAGAAGTTCCCCTGTTTTGGGGACTACATAGAAACTGCCATTTTGTGGGACAGACGTGTAGGTTAACTCTGCGTTCTTCCCACTGTCTGCATCGACAGCCTCAAACCTGTAGACAACACTACGGAGAGCTGTCGTGTCATCTAAAGTTATGTGCACCGCGTCTGCACTGCGAAAAATGGGTTCGTGATCATTCGCGTCTAAAACGTCTACTTTTACAGAAGCGACAATGTGAGCACCGCCACACTCCGGTCCGCAGCCCTGGCAGCGCAGAGCCAGGTCCAGTACGTACTCCGAGCGCGTTTCCCGATCCAAAACCCGACAAGTTTTCAGCAATACATTTCCTCTGTTGTGGTGAGTCAAAACTCGAAAATCTTCGCTCCCGTTGCCGTACAGTTTCAAATGCAGCCCGGAGACTGGGCACCATTTTTGCGCGTTTAGACGTCTCACCGGAATGCTAAGTCCGTTTACTTTAGATGCTGTCGGTGAGTTCTCAAAAACATGCCCGTGAAAGAAAGGCACCCGCTCCGAGGACAGGTATCCAACAGCCGGCGCGAGGAGGCTGCACAACACGAGCCTCCAAATCATGTTGGCGCCAAGTTATATCCCCCCAGCGACCGGAGCAGACAGCGAGTGATCATTCAAAAAGAGAAAATAAACAGTTGAGAAACATGTCCTTCGTAGTTGTCCAGCGCGTGGTCCACTGATAAGAACCCGAGAACTTTGCGCTCTCTCATCTTGGCAGACGGAGCGGGCTGCATGCAGCTCGGTGCGTCTGTCCACAGGGCTGCAGGCAGGAGCTGTGTGCGGACCCAGCGTTCAGCACCAGAGCGCCGGATAGCGCCAAGCGCGGGGGCGTGGCGGCGCGCGCGATGGAGCTCCTCTGTGAACCCCACCCTGAGAGACGGTCAGAGGGGGCCCACCGCCCGCTGCCTTTCGCAAACACAAACGTCACAAGTGCGTCCTAAATAGGAAGCTGCAAACACATCATGCTCTTAAGTGCACGGAGTAAATAAAGATGCTCCCTGTGGAAAACTGCAATAAAATGCACACTTCACATATTCTCAGCAGGGTATTTAAAGTTTACTGTTAACATTTAAATACGGTTTTAAATTCACTATTTTATGAAGTCCAGGTCACTCAAACTGCACAGTCTCAAGACCAACTTTGAGCTATTAACATTCAGCATAAGGGCTGTGGTCTGTGAGGACTAATCTGACTCTGCAGTGAGCATCTGTGACCTGAGTGTGGATTAGCTGCTTGCCATCAGAACTGCTTCATGCGTTAAGCTTTGTTGTAGTGAAACTTTAATACTCCCTAGAATGCATTTTTCAACATACAGTAACATGAGCATCACCTGCTCTTTTTCAAGTGTTCCAAATATGCTCCAAAACTCACAGCTGTAACTGCTCCCATCAGGCAGTGTGTGCCTCACATAAAGAAGTGCCCAGTCAAATTAGAGTAAGACCTCGAGCTACACGTTTCACTGTGGTCTTATTCAACAAAGTGAGTGTAGCAGAACAGTGTGTGAGAATGATAAATGCGAAGAGCCTGTGCCTCACCTGAAAATGCAGAATCCTGAAGAGAGCAGCCAAGTTTGGAGTTCGGTTTGGGTCATTAGCTCTATGCCATCTCTTCCTCTTCTCACATTTTCTGTTTCACTCCCTTCAGGCACAAGGTAATCCAAATTGAATGATAGAATGTTGCACCGGTGTAAGCATTTTTTTTACACCAAGTATACTGAAAATATGATGTGCAGTGATTTGAACATTGGTAAATAGAACAAAATAGTTTTAAAGGTCCAAAAATTGATTCTTGTGAGCTTTAAACCATGTTAGAATGATGTTACCTCATTGAAAACATGCCCTGAAGTTGTGTTTTGTTTCAATAATTTGAGTAACGCCACATTATTAGTCTGTCTACATCCCCAAAGCTCAAAATGCTCTGTTCCAACTTGTGATGTCATGTAGTTTCCAAGTTAGCAGTTACCTTTTACATTTTGTTTAGTAAAAATCGGCAATTCCAGGTCTGAAATCATCCAAATGATTCTAGTGAAGGTGTACTTCCTGTATTACCATATGACAAGGTGGAACAGTGTTTTCTGAAGAAGAAGAAGAGAAGAACTGAGCCTAAATATGCAGGATTTGTGAGTTAATCATGTCTGAATGACACACACACAAAACACTCCAAGTATGTTTATGATAAGGAAACAACATTACGATGCACAAAACACTCTACAGTGTACTACAATAAATACAATATTGACTCATTGTTCAGCTAGATGGAACAATCATTTTTTCAGGGTTAATATTATCTCATTGGGGAACCGTTTGTTATTCTTCTATTTAGAATACAGTTTGAGCTGTAAAGGGTTGAATAAATAACTGCTATGACTCATTATAGACACAGACAAACTTCTAGCATTTCAATCTTCTATTTATTTATTGCAGCTCAAGCCTCTTTTGTATTTACAATATACTGTGCATTGTTTGTTGATATTTTGGGGATGGTTTCAACCAATTAGTTTCAGTATTATCTATATTTTCTACAGCCGGATATCTCACTTCAAAATGCATTATCATGACAGGCCTAGGTTAGAATAAGCATTTTCAAACACATCTGGAGGATTATTTTTGCACAAAAGAAGGAGATGACTTGATCTTCTACCACACAGCGAGCAATAGACAAGGTTTCTGACTCGTTTGTGTGTTTTTGGAGGAGGCGCGACAAAGCAGCGCATTTGGTTCTAATACGACAAAGAGCGTTCTAAAAGTTTCTTGGTACTGACTCTAACTGTAGGCTCTGCTCTGCCTGAAGCTCTGTTACTCAAGATAGGCTTTAAAGTTGGGTCCACTATCTGATTGTCTCCATGGAGATGTTAGATGTTGCTTTGCCTCCACGGTGCTCCACGGTGTGCCATAAAACGTTTCTATCCTACGTTTTTGTGTTTTTATTGCTCAAAAATACCTTAAAAAATGCATTCCCAGTGTAGTCACCTCTCCACAGATCTGAGCTCTAACTTGGCCTTGTAGTGTCACTCGCTGTAGAAAATTCCAAGCAAAGCAAAAACATCTTCCTGGAACCAAGCAATTGGCGGACCCTCCACAAGAAAAGTCGCACAAAGCACCTTCAATCTGAGTTTTAAATGAAAACAATCTGACCAGAAAAAGTGGATTTAGCTGGAACTACAAAAGCTGATTTGTGGTGTTTCTTTGTGGTCTTTCTCAAATACAATTACAGCCACAGGATAGCTAGCATTAGACATCAATGTTTCAGTCACTTTCATTTTTTTAGTAGAAAATCAAACACCCAGGGGACCATGAAGGCTCACATTGATCACTGGCTCCTAAAAATGTAGTGGTTAAATCCATTTTGCATTTCTTCTTTTCAGACAATCTACACAAAATGTTGGCTGTTTGCTAATGTTACTGCCATAGTAACTACTGAACATTCCACTATAGTAGGATGACCAGATGTCTCTGTTTACCTGAAACGGCCCCAGTTTTGAGCCCTGTGTCTCCTGTCCCAGCAGATTTATACAGAACAGTGATTTGCCCTAGTTTTATGCAAAAAATGTCCCTGCGTCCCTATTTTTGACCAATTTGATCCTAATCCAGCACTAAACTAAGACTAAACCAGGATTACATCAGGTCTAAACCAGAATTTTTGACTAATCATATCTGTGCCAACAGTAACAAGAAGGATACATTGTCATTTGTTTAGTCAAAATACAGAAAACCGTGTTTGAAAATGACCATAAAGCAAAAAAAGGCAGCGTCAGAAGTCCTTCTGATTATGACTGACGCAAGAATGCACAATCTTACACACTCTGTTCACTATTTTATTTATACCAATCCTGAATGGGTGTGTCCCAGTTTTGAATTTTGAAAATCTGGTCACTCTACACTATAACGATGCATGTAGAACACCCCCAGCATAATGCCACTGCAAAGAATCAATTCTGGCATCCTCCCCTTGTGTATTTATGGTTGAATTGATGAATGTGTACTCCATGTGGTGAAAGAAATTGTTGGTCAATCTGTTTTACTTTCCTTTGCTGCTTTACTTTCCTTTTCTCATTATGAACCTTCTCCACATTTACACAGTTGGCTAACTGGAACAGGCTCTAGTTACACACAGTCAACAAAAGAAATAAGAATGAATGAACAATAGACACTGTATTGGCAAAAGTATTCACTCACCCATCCAAATAATCAAAATCAGGTTTTCCATGGCCACGGGTGTATAAAATCCAGCCCCTCGGCATGCAGACTCTTTCTACAAACATTGGTGAAAAAATGGGTCACTCTCAGGAGCTCAGTGAATTCCAGCGTACCTGTGCAACAAGTCCAGTCGTGACATTTCCTCACTCCTAAATATTCCACAGTCAACTGTCAGTGGCATTATAACAAAGTGGAAGCGTCCAACATCAGCGCGTGACCTCACAGATGTGCTTCTGGGACAGTGGTCAAAAATTCCCATAAACACACTCCTTAAACACACCTTGTGGACAGCCACTTTGGAATTTTGGACATAGGACCTAATTTCCTAGTAAGGTAAGGTAAGGTAAGGTAAGGTAAGGTAAGGTAAGGTTTATTTATATAGCGCTTTACACAGACACATGTCCCCAAAGTGCTTTACACAGCATTTTACAGAGCATTCTTCATTCACTCCATACCCGGTGGTGGTAAGATACTGTTGTAGCCACAGCTGCCCTGGGGCACACGCGGCTGCCAGGCCAACCGACACCAACGGTCCCTCCCACCACCAGACCAGGGGGAGAACATGCAAACTCCACACAGAAAGGCCCAGGCGACCCGGGGATCGAACCCGCAACCTTCTTGCTGTGAGGCATGAGTGCTAGCCACTCAGCCACTGTGCCGCCCATGCAGCCAGAATCTTAAAGATTTAATCCAGTCCCTGTATTTGGAGAGGTCAATGGTGCTAGGCTAATGCATGTCTATGGCCGTAGTTGTCCTGCCACTAAAAACAGTCTTACCCACTCCATAGTGCACCCGAGGCAAAACAATTATTACACCAGACTGATTTGAATGTCTGTGTCGATAGAATAATGTTTGAAATAAAACTAACTTTGCATTGCATGAATCTTTCCATGTTGTGGGACTATTTCATATTTTATCAGTCCGCTGCTGCCAAAGTTTCTATCAGGAAGTACAACTTGCTGCTGCTGCTCAGATTTAAATCCTTCAAATGCAAGGTTGGTTTTACGTCTAAAATTATTCTATCGACACAGACACTCACATTAATAGTCTGGTGTGATAACAGATGTGCTTCGGGTGCACTGTGGAGTGGGTAAGACTGTTTTAAGTGGCAGGACGACTGTGGCCACTGACATGCACCAGCCTAGCACCAGAGACTTCTCCAAATACAAGGACTGGAAGGAATATTTAAAAAGTGTCTCCACACGTCTCCAACACTCTCACTAGGAAATGAGGCCCTTTGTCCAAAATTCAGAACTGTCCCTTTAAGAATGGGATGTCACTAAAGTTCAATAATTTTGGCAATATAGTGTAACTTCTAAGGACTATGATTGCTGTAGTTTGTTGTCCTATATTATGCAAAATTGACTCTTGTGAGTGTACATTGATCAGAAAATGACGTAATATGGGCCCTTTAATGAAGTTAAAGTTGTCTTGCACAATCACCCAAGTACATTTGCATCACCTTTCTGCATAATTGGGCGACTATGACCGGTGAGCCATGTAAACAACACCCCACGTCGCAACCTCCATATGTTTCTCTCTGCAGCCGGTCTCTGCACATGGTGATTCAGCCTGTAATATTGTCGCCCTGAGTGCTCTCCCATTTCCATCCCACTCTCTTAGCGTGCTAGTCACCCAGCGCGCTGCAAACCCAATCTGGAGGTGGCTACTGCTAATTCTCACAGACTGCACGCTTTCAATTCCCCTCGCCGCTCTGTGCGTGTCATCTCAGGAGACTAAATATTACATAGAGAGAGCGGGAGGGGGGGGGGATTGTTTGAAAGATGGGGAATAATGGTCTTTAGAGCTCGGCTGTATGCCCTATTGAGTCTGTCTCTCATGTCACGTCAACCTTTACTTAAGACATGCCTAGATCAATATTCATAACCATTTAGGCAGAGCGATGCTACGTCGGATATGTAATTCAATGTCACGCAGGCTACTGCTGGCTCACAAGCCCACATCGGTATTCAGTTTGGAGATACATCAAAGCTCCCTGCGTAGAGATCCTTATCAATCTCAGACTCTAATCCATCACTTGCAATTTTAGCTACGTTTATGGGGAGCGGTAAACTGTTCTTTTCAGGCAATAAGTCTGGTAAGTGGCTGTAAGCCCCCCAGACAATTTTGAAACCCTGCCTGCAGCTGGAGCACGGAGCTCATAATGGGAAATGGCTGAATGCCTTAACTTGGCTGTAGGGCATGTCACTGCCTGGACACCCTTTCATTCTATGTTCACAAGGTTGAATATTCACTGACCTGGGGAAGAGAGCTGTGAACTTATATGACCTCTAATGCAATAGGGAACCAAGGACCTCATGCTACATCATTGGTATTGGCAATGAAAGATCCTATATAAGCAAAAATGACTCTTGTGAGCTTTATTGTGCAATAAGTTAAATGTGGAGCTCAAGGAATGTCCACATTTTAAACAGTTTAAAGAAATTACTTTGTCACACTATACTAATGAAGAAGCTTCTTTTTGAGATACTTATTGTTATTGTTGGTTTGAAAGGAACTATCTAATATTTGCTGTGGTTGATCAGAATGGTATAATTTAATTCGGGCATGCATGTAAGGAAATTTGATCGTCCTTGTTTAAATTTTTTTTTCTTCTCTTCTTTCTTTTTGTTTCTTGTATTTGGAGTTGGTAATGGTAATCGTAAACCGGAATCATGGCCATACACTGCGATTTTTGGCCCTTTTTGAGCCGATCTTTCACTCATGCGACTGTTTGTGGGCTTGAGTTTTGGCTTAATCGTGCGTCGTGCTTTGTATAGTATACATGAGGTAACAAGAACCGATTAATACCTCACAGCTCCCGATCGGCAATCATAGGTCACAAGAATATCAAACCTGTTTTGTACTGTTGAAGTGGTTTGTATGGTGTGAGAACATGAATCATGAGCTGTGACCTGTGTACAGTTTGAGCTGGGGCTGAAACGATCAAAATCGATCAATTAGACATGTTAGAATGTTATTCCCGCATCAAAAACATACCTTGATTTGGGTATTGTTTCATTCACACATGTTTGAGTCACGTTGTATCATTAGTCTATCTGCATCTTCAGCGATCAAAATGCTCTGTTCCAACTTGTGATGTCAAGTAGTGGTAGTTTTTCAAGTTAACAGTTGCTTTTTACCTGTTGTTAATTAGCGATTGGCAATTCCAGGGCTGAAAAGATCCAAATGATTCTAGTGAAGGTGTATAGAGTTTAAAAACACAGATAAGCATTGTATTACCTAGGCTGGCCAGATGTCCCTGTCCCAGCAAATGTACACAAAACCAGTGATTTGTCCCAGTTTTATACAAGAAATGTCCCTGGTGTCCTTGTTTTTGACCAATTTGATCTAAACCAGGGCTCAGCTAGGACTAAACTAAGATCAAACCAGGAGTACATCAACTCTAACCCAGGACTAAAACAGGACTATCAGAATTTTTGACTAATCTGATCCATGCCAACAGTAAAGAAGAGCATAAATTGTCATTTGTTTAGCCAAAATACAGAAATCTATGTTTCCAAATGACCATAAAGCAAAAAAATGCAGCTCCATAAGTCCCTCAGATTATGACTGACACGAGAATGCACAATGTTTTCACTGTTTTATTTATATAAACCATCCCAACCAGGGTATGTCCCAGTTTAGAATTTTGAAAATCTGGTCACCCTAGTATTACCACATGACATCACAAGGAGGAACAGTGCCTTTTGAGCCTATTGCGTATTCAGTTTGAGAGAAGAACCCAGAGATAGAAAGATGCAGGATTTATGTTTATGCTTATTTATTAAATATGGGACAGTGCACATTAATCAACATGTGTTAGTGCAGCATGTAAATGTGCCAGAGGTATCCATGCAAGGTAATGCGCATTTATAGTCCCATTAGCAGGTTGTTTTGTGTGTTAAACATGTGCGAATGAAACAAAACACAACTCCAGGTATGTTTGAGAGGAGGAAACAACATTACAACGGCGTAACACGGGCCCTTTAAGGTGAACGACTGTAGAGCATCCGAAAAAGCTGGTGTCTGAAATGAGCTCCTCACTATTCTCGCCTGTAACTCGGCTTTGAACTTCTTAAGTGCTTCATGAATCCAAATCAAATTCTGTCCTTTATCATGTCGTCTCACATGGCCAAATTCGCCGTGACTGCCAGCATGGGAGATAGCAGCAGCAAAGGCTAATTCAATCACAGAGCCAGGCCGGAGTTTTAGGAAAGAGTTTATACTTGGGGGTTAAGAGTTGAGATGAAACGCTAACTTATATCCTATAATAACAACAAGCCACTAATGAATTTATGAGAAAAAAATCATGAAACAGTCTCATCATCCTTCTTCTGCGGCAGATAACTAAGAACTGCGGGGCACCGGAGAGGAGAAACATGCTGTAAAGAAAAGCAGCCAAAGAACATTAGAAGAATTCATGCTTATATAATGAATAATTGACCATTCAAAAGGGAGCACGCGCACACCAGCTTCTGAAAGGTTGGCCACTTGCAATGATAAAAAATTTGCTCTTACACAAAAATATAACGACCTTGAGATGTTCCTGTATTGCAAGTTTCCCTTTAAACACGTGGAAATGATGGATGGTACGGAAAGTTAACAAAGGGATTAAAAAACGGGCATTGGATAATTGTGAGTTATTTTGGTTTAGTGCAAATTAAAGGAGCACGATGTAGCTTTTCTGGCTGAGAGTGCACTACTACTTGTTTCAACTGAGATGTTATTGTTTTGCCTGGAATGTTCCACAGTATGGCATTAATCTTATCAGTGTTGGGGTTTTTACTGCTCAAAAGACCTTTTTCTCAACGGCCGAAAGTGCCAGGATGTAGGGAAAATGTCACCTTGATAGTTGTGGATAAAGTCTTCATTGATAGAATATGTAAGTAAGTAAGTTTTTATTTATATAGCGCTTTTCACAGACAGATGTCACAAAGACGCTTTACAGATGTCCTTTGCCGACCTTTTTGGATGAAGATTTGGTGATGTTGTAGTTAGATTTATGAAGCTGGTGGAAAATACGTGACACATTTCCACAGATTTTTGCCAAAGAAAAGCATTAACCGGAAATGACGTTTACCGGACATCGCGGCACTTCCGGCCGTTGTGAAAAAAGTCTATCAATACTTTGCTGGGGGTCTTGTACATCTATGTGTATGGGTGGAATATTCACAGTTACCACGGTGACGCAATGCAAACATCAGCAAACACAGTCAAAAGCATCTTAAGATCATCGGGAAACTCAAGAAACAATACAAAATGGATTTAAACAGCACATTTTCAGAAGCCTGTGATCAGTACGAGCGTTCATGGTGTTGTAGGTGTTTAATTTTCAACAAAAACCTAAATCAGTTCTTTCTGGTCAGATTGTGTTAAAAAAAAAAAAACTCCAACAAAGCCTCAGACAGAGCAGAGCCTCCAGTTAACATCACACCGCCCGGGAATGTTAATGGCTTCAGTTGCAAAGTATCAACACTTTCAAAAGATCTAACACAGCCTAATGACCTGCTTGTCTCCATGGTGATGCATAAGTGAAATGGCATACAATGGAACATTCTAGAAAAAGCAATAAAAATTACAATTGCACCTTGAATGGGATAATTGCCCGACTATAGCTGGAAGACTGGCAGCATAATTAAAGTGGATGACTATGTAATATAAGTTGCTATTCAGCTATGGCCATCAGACCTTTATGGCAACTGTACCCTAGCGTTCCTTTAGTACTGCCATTTCTGGGAACGGCGTGACAGTTTCGAGGAAGAGAGGTCTGTGATACGACTCAGAGTTCTGTTCCAGTGTCTGTAGCTCCCCTGAGACGCCTTCTCTCATCACCAACCTGAAGGCAAAAGGGCCGGATAAATATAAAGACATTTCTCTCATGTATTAGGTACGGCTAATTACATTTGATTTGTTATCCCCCTCAGGCTTTTACCACCTACTGTAGCACTTAAGCTGTAGAAAACCGTATCTGTATATTAATAGACGTGTTAATTATGAATAGTGTGCAGCCAGGTTCTGTGTGACTACCAGGTGTTTTGAAACGCCACCCGACGTGCAGGAAATGCTGGTCATGTCATCGGCTGTGAGCTGGACACGTTTGTCACACTGAGGGACGGGGACACTGGATAAACTGCGAGACATCATGGACACTCCTGCTCCTGCTGCGCTAGACTATACAGGAACTGAGGAGCTCAAACAAGGAGAAATACAGGAACACAGTCATACCATACTCCATACAACTGTACAACAATTCACCCTTGTGTAACAGGTAATACTCCCTACAACTGTTCCACAACTTACCCTTATGTAACAGATAATACTCCCTACAACTGTACAACTCACCCTTATATAACAGATAATACTCCCTACAACTATACAACAGCTCACCTCTATGTAACAGATAATACTCCCTACAACTGTACAACTCACCCTTATATAACAGATAATACTCCCTACAACTATACAACAACTCACCTCTACGTAACAGATAATACTCCCTACAACTGTACAACTCACCCTTATGTAACAGATAACCCTATGTCATGTCAGTCATTATCTCATCTTTGCTCTGTTTCTCCTTACGACCTCCTGTATATAGCTGAAATATAAATTTGTATTGCTATATTTCTGTTTTTTTTTTATTTTTTCTTGTACATATACATTCTACATAATTGTGCCTTATTTCTTTACTTTTACTGTATTTGGAATTACCGCTCTATTCTTCTTCTTCTTATTAGCAGTAGTATTTTATTCCATTCCATTGTTGCTGCAGAAAAATGCATTTACTTCGTGATCCATAAAGTATCTATCTATTAGGGATGTAAGAAAAAAAGACACTTCATTACACAATTCTCGAATCCAATCAATATGCATCCAAATCGATACAAATCTACGTTCTATTAGGGACGGGACGAGACACAATTTTCACGAGACAAGACACGTCACGAGATTGGGTCCACGAGAACGAGAAAAGACGAGATTTTATTGCCATTTACCTGTTTTTTGCTCTTTGTTATTTCGAAATATTGTGATGTGTGGGCTACTGTGTCCAAATCATTTCGCTTGTGGATCAATAAAGTTTATCTATGTCTAGGAAAACGCTAAGCCAATTTGAACTTGTGAACTCGTTCCAAATATCAAAAGGAAAAGAGACGCGATGAGACTAATATGGAAACCCAAAATAGTCCCATTATTAATGCATAGGCTTGTTGTTTTGAAAGAAACACAGCTCTTCGGGGCTGCGTTCTGTCTGAGGAGAAACTTTATTATATCTACAAAGTGATTAGACCAGCCCGGGGCTCAAAATGTGATTAAAGCACTTGATGAGTGAATTGAAAACTATCTAATTCGAACCTGGGACAATGACAGCTCTCTATTAGCACAATGAACGCTTTCTTACTCCCAGGAAAACACACAAAGATGCCCATTGAAACCCAGAAGAAAAGGGGAAATTAACCCAGCGTCGTCCTCGTCTTCTTTCTCTTCTTTTCATCTGACCAAACCAAAGGGAGGTATTTTTTGTATTTTTGAAAGCAGCGGTAATGATTGTCTCTTAGAAAAACACACGGTTTAAAGCGTGAGACATTAGCTGGGATGCACAATGAGAGTCTGCAGTTCTTTTTCAGTTAATTATCCCAGGACGACCAAGCCATTAGGCAGGTTTCCATTACTAGACCAGTTCAAGGCTATGAGAGTAATAGAGTAAATTCAATAATGTTCTATTTATGAGGCTGAGAGGATTATAAGGGACGCCTTTGGGGAGAATATGAAATGTAGTGAAGGCAATTCAAGTCTAATAATCACTTCTGTGAACGTGGTGGTCCTGCAGAATCTCCTAAATGATTTAAAGGTTGGACCCAGAACTGAGACCCGTTTTGTATCGCTGTGGGTTACCTGCAGATCCAACTAATTGCTTTTTAGTACGCAGTTTAAACCAGCTTCTCTGTCCATTTAGCTACTTTTAAATACGTGTGAGTTTAATTGTCAATAATGATTGAACTCCAGGCTATGCTTTTGTCCGTTCGCCTCTACAGCTCTACCTCCCAAGTCCTGTATTTTCAACTTCTGAGAACTCAATTTTGAAGATTTTAAGAACAAATTATTTCCAGGGTTTCCAACTGAGGCTATGATGGCACAATCCATATTTGAAGCATTCTGCTGAATACAATTTATGGAGATTAAATGCCACCTATTGCCTGAATTTCTGAAATAAAGCACTGATAACTAAACAGCGTTATTACCGTAGGTTTAATACAATAGTGCAAACATAAATTTCTCTTATCAGTTTTCGTTCAGCTTGTTTTTAGACAATAGAGGCAAAAACTATGGACTAATATTAATGGAAAACACTTGAAATGAAAGGATCTGCATAGATAATGAGACTCGCACACTTGTCGGCTTGTCTGTAGGAACAACAGTCTACGCTTAATCATAATAAACTGGGGCAGTGAGCTGTAATTTTGTGACAAACATGATCGATAAAAAAAAAAAGCTGTGAAGACAATAAATAATATGACAAAAAGAAAAAACAGAATGTATTTTGGGCACTTTTTGGAAAATCATTAATGCACATAATCTACCAGTCAATAAGTCTCACTCAGATCCGGCTTAATTAAGATACGGTCAATAGTTCCACGTGTTTAAATATCATCGCAAAGGCTAATATTTAAAATGTGCAGGCTTTTGGTTCAGGTCAAGTGGGGGAAAAATTAAATACAGGTCTTGGCTAGTGCCCAGTTTAATCTTACATTGTGAAGTCCGTCCTAGAGCCTGTGATTTGTCCTTCCTCGGATCTCTTCTTCAGAATACTTATCATTCATGGCAACAACCGGCCACATGTATGAATGTATGAGCCATCAGGCAGGCCATCTTCCCATGGATCGCCTCATCCTGGGTCTGAGCCCGAGCTGCTTCAACGGGAGTGGATCTTTGTCGCCCCCTTGTTGTGAGCAGGTGAATTGTCATATCACTTGCCTGTGCTATTCTAAACCAGATTTTCTTCCTTCCTCCAACAGGCTCTCACTGCATAATCATGGTGTCTGAGTAAGAAAAAAAAAAGCAGTGTGAATCGTGTACTTGAAAATGTGTGTTTAATTGCAGAATATATTGACATACAGCACACAGCAATAAAACACTGCCATATTGCTTCTATACATTTAACAGCTCCTTTAGCTTATGAAACAAAACAGTATCATGGTACAGGAACAAAATAATAAGTAAAAAGACATACACACAGGCTCACAGAGCACTCATTACTTTCACTTTCAGGTGACTGACTTATGTAAAAATACACAGTTTTATAATAATCAGAAGAGCAAAGACAAAGAGCATTCAGTATCTACTTGTGATCACTGCATTTAAAAGACAAACTGGACACACAGTGAACAGATGCACAGACACAAAACCATAGACATAAAAACAAAAGAAATAAAGGAGAAAAGGGAATTCAACCAAAAGTATGGATTACTTTGTATGTACGCATACATACAGTACATGACATGACAAAGGTCATTCTTCTTTGACTGGCCTTCAGTCTCCTCTTTAAAGTCTCTTTGTGCCTTGTTCATGTGTTGTATTAGACGAGTGCTGTGGCTTTTTACAACCATGTTTCTGGGGCAATAGTTTTGGTTGCTTTTCCTGCACATGTCTCTTCCCTGAGCTACCGCAGGATCATGGGGGCAGACCTGTCATCAGTCACTGTTTTACGGAGTCTGACACCTCTCCGAATGGACACCAGCATGTCCACTTCACTGTGGCCTGTGGAGGATACATCCTGTTCCCCTGAGCTGGGGAAAGGGAACTGCCCCTCGCCCAGGGCATGTGCACTAGCTGCCAACTCCCCTATCTTCTCCACCAGACTGTGGCGGTTGGCAGCAAAAAAGGGGTCTTCCTCTGCACTGTGGGCGACCATGCCAGAGGCTTCCTGAGTATAAACAGTCCTGTCAGCCCCTGCTCCTGCACCACCCCAGCTGTTTTCTGGGAGACTCATTCTCTTTGGAGACCCCCTCATGTAGTCACATGTTGGATCGTCTCCGTACAGAAACTCCTCACTGCCGGTGTGAAGGTGAGAGGGGCTGGCATATCCTGGAGAGTCTGGCACTGTGGGCGTCTTCACGGGTACGATAGGGGGTCTGATGGGAATAGGGCCGGATGTTGATGGAGTCCTTCTTACCCCAGTTTTGGAGGAGGGTGTACGCCGTATGGTAGCTGTTCCTGAGGTGATGCTTCCTGAGCTGTGCCCTACTGTGCCATTTTGTGTTTTCCCGGCGGGCAGACCGGCTGTGCTGGCGGGCCTCTTGGTTTGAATCATGCGGCGGTAGCTCTGGGCAATGTTGCTGTGGCGTGGGATGGTGGAGGACTTGTCGAAGTCTGCCTGCCCTTCACCGTCAGCATCTCCATTGAGTGAGTAGCACTCATAATCAGAGCCTAAAGAGAGTGACACATGAGTATGTACTTTTTCTCCACCTCATAAAGCCAAACTGAAAACAGAGCGCTTTTCAAGAGTCAGTTTTGCCGCTCTTCAGTATAATTACATAATCATTTCTGTTCAGCAGCTTACTGAGTGCTACACTTTCCAAATTACACAAGCACATGAGAATTACATAAAAACAAAAATGTTCACATTAAAATTCAGATCAGTAAATAAACAGATGCAAATCCTAGTGAAGTCATGAACTCAACTCTATACGTGTGTGTATGTGTGCATGTGAGTGTGTTTGTGCTTGTGTGCATGTGTGTGTCTGTGTTTCTGTGTGTATCTGTGTGTGTACCTTGAGAGGGGATGGTGTCCTCAGAGCATGAGGGTGTGTTGGTCTGGGAGCTGTATCCACTGGAATACTGCAGTGAGTCTCTGCTGCTCTTCTGCTGCTCCATGCTCAGGCCTCTGGTCAGGACCATGGCCAGAGTACTGGCTGCAGGAGACAGGGGCTCGCCATGCTAAAACAGTACATGTGAACTTAACTTTAACATTTATTCAGTACCTCTTAGTATTATTACTGTATTTCTATGTATTGCCTCACCTTAAGATTTCTTGTTCTGGGCAGATCATCTGGCTGCATCCCAGAATACCCCTGGGGGCTAGGGGGTGCTTCACTCTCCCTCATCTTATCCACAGACTCTCTCCTTCGCTGAGGAGTGCTGGCCAAAGGCGGCTCACAGGAACTGGCTTTGGCCCAATCCTGTGCCAGCACAAACAGTGAGACAATGAACCTGCTCTTCAGCGTTTAACGACAGCCGTTTGAAGAATCATCCATTAAAGTACGGTTCATTTGGCTCACGGTGAAGTTAGGTGTGGAAGTTCAGTATGCACAGGCACAAGCGTCATGTGTGAGTGTTGTAAGTTGTGTCTAGTTTAGGACATCTTTATGAGAAAAGATGACAACAGTGAAGAGAGTGTGTTACATTTATATGTCAATTAACATGTATGGAGCCATCGAAACAAAAGCAAAGAAGCAAAACAGAATTAAAAAAAGCAAATTAAAAGTTAATCTGCAAATGAAAACAAACCTTCCAGCTAGGAACCTTTGATGTGGGTGAGGGGGTGTTGGATCCGGGGGAGTGGTTAAATGTGGGGGACGCAGGAAGTATGACAGACATAGGCCTGATGGTGCCAGTGTGAGAGAAAGCAGGGCGGAAGGTACCGAAGGATGAGCATGAGCCAAACTGTGGAATGGACAGACAGTGTGAGTCAGAGGCCACAACATCCACAAATAGTCTATTTTAAACTGCAGCTGTCAAGAGGAAACAACCGGCCACTTCAACTAAACTATAACAAGGAGAACTGCAAATGTTGTGTGTGTGTCCAGTGTGTCCAGTTAAAGGGCCCATATTTACCTCATCTATTTTATGATCTGGGTTATAATGGTGCTTCCTCATCAAAAACAGACCTGCAGTTGTGTTTTGTTTCTTTCACACGTTTAACACACAAAACCTGTAGATTTAGGCTGAGTTCTTCTCTCAAACAGAAAACACTCCAACTTGTGTTGTCATGTGATAATACAGGAAGTGCTCCACTGTGTTTTTAAACTCCATACACCTTCAAAAGAATCATGTGAATAACTTATAAGTCTGGGATTGCCCGTCTCTACTGAACTAAAAGTAAAAGTTAGCTGTAAGTTGCAATGGTAACTTGAAAACTACCACAACGTGACCTCACAAGGTGGACCAGAGCATTTTGAGCTTTAGAGATGAAGCTTACAGAAATATATGTGAATGAAACAAAACACAACTCCAGGTATGTTTTGGATGTGGTACCAACATTATAACACGACTTAAACCTCACAAGAGTAAACTTTGCATAATACAGGACCTTTAAGTGGGCTGAGTGAGAATATGTGTGCATTACTAACCGCCGTGGGAGAGTTGCATTCGCTGACAGACTGGCAGGTTTCTGAGGCCTCCGAGGAGGCTGAGCTTGTTGATTTCTGGGGAAGGGAAAATGTAATATAAGAAACAACGTGAGGAGGATAATAAGTGGAGGACAGGAGAAAGGAAAGAGATGGGGAAAGAGTGTGACTTGGAGAAATGTTGATGAGGTTTAGAAAGAAAACGGAAGCTTTTTTTTGTTTTTTTCACCGAGGGGATCTAGAGACCATAGCGGGATCAAAAATAAAGCAGCCTCTAAGATCATATATTCAGAAAAGAATCGTTGCATCAGTTGGTGTAGTGCTGAGTGTGCGCTGTACTCTGCAAACTGTTCAGACCAGCGAGTCCAGAGGGATCAAAAACCTCTGAGTACATTTCACAAGTGATGGAGTTCTGTAGCCAGTAGGCGTCTATACAAACGAGAACTGCTCTGTCTGAAAACAGCACGCACGACTCTGAAGGAAATGTTAACACACGAGCACAGAAATGGTGTTCAGTGATACAGTGATAGTCCCTCTGGAGTGGACATAAAATTAGAATACAAGTGAGCAGTACATCTGTGGCATGACTCGAGTAACTAGGGCTGAGCGCTCTCAAAATGGCATATTTGATAAAAACCCTTCTTGAACATAACCAGCACACCCTTTTGATCAGCACTAAGTTAGATCAGTGGAGAGGCGACCCCACTCACAGTCAGAATGCCTGTTTTTCTGCCTGATTTGCCTCATTTTTGAGCTATAAAACCACCTGAAACTGAATAAATGTAAGATAAGGGAACATTCCAGGCCAAGCAATGACATATCCTTTGGAACAAGCTGTGCACCTTTAAATTTAAGTATTTTAGTTGACTCTAGAGTAAAATTTCAAAATGCTTTTATCAGGGTGCAAGATGAAGGTTACATTGGCCAAAATGCAGTGATGTGTTTTTATCCTTAACACCCATGATACAATAAAGGCTTTTTAACTTTTCTAAACAGAGTGCCTTGTTTTTTTTGTGATTTTCCATATGCATTTTTGAGAATCTACCCTACAGACAGCTACAGCTAAGCTGATTTTTGACAAATAGAAATGACTGATTTCTTTTTTATTACACAGCCCTACTCACCTACACTACCAGTTTCTATAGATACAGAAGACATCAAATATTTGAAGCAAGATACGTGGAATTATGTAGAAAAGAAAAATACCTTAAATAACTACTAAATATTGAATAGAGTTACTTAACTTTTTTTTTCTTTACTACATAATTCCATTTATCTTCCTTCAGATATTTGATGTCTTATGTATGTATATAAAACAATGAGAGACACCGGAGTACATTCATGCTATAATACTCCCTACTGTACTGTACAGCAACTCACCCTTATGTAACAGATAATGGTGGTGTCAAATATAGAAATATATTTATATTTGACCCCAGTCTCTTGTTATTTTTGCTACTTATTCTGAATATATTATTACCCTTTATATTTTTGCTCTTTGTTATTACTTTATATTGTGATGTGTGAGCTTCTGTGTCCAAATATTTCCCTTGTGGATCAATACAGTTTGCCTGAGTCTAAGTCTAGTGTATCTTTTCGGTAATACGGTGTTAGAGCACAGAAGTAGCTGGTTGTATAGAGGGCAGTGTTACCTGGCTGGTGATGTCCGAAGGCATGGGTGAGGGGGGTTTGGAGTGGGTGTTGGCATCCTGGGAGACGAAGCCGGAGTCGTGAGAGGAGACGCTGCTGAGGCGATGGGCACCGGCCGAGGGCATCTGGAGGAGGCTGTCCACAGAGAATACAAAACAGAAAGTTACCCCAAAGAGCCAGGGATTCGGATCAAATTTGAACTTTTACTAAGGAATAAGAGATGTTTTAAAGGGCCCATCTTTTGATCTATGTTATAATGTTGTTTCCTCATCACAAACATACCTGGAGTTGTGGTTTAATTACACACAAACTCTGCATACAAGCTGGAACAGAGCACTTTGATTTTTGGAGATGTACACAGACTAATAATAGAGGAGTACTCAAACATGTGGGAATGAAACAAAACACAATCCAGGTATGTTTTCGATGAAGCGTTTTAACATGGTCTAAAGCTCACAAGTGTTAATTTTGCGCAATATAAATACTTTTAAGAGGAGAAAATGTGTAAAAGAAGATTAAATTTTGATATTTAACGCTGTGAACACAAGGTTGGATTTTCTAAGTGATGCCATTTGGAACATCAAAGAGCATTAAAAATTATCCTGTCTTTGATTTCGTTTTTTGCTCCGAACACTAACAGCTGCTTTGTGTATTTTTCCATGAGTCTTTTTTCGGGTCATTTCCATTTTACTCCCACACATTTTGAGATTTTGCGAATCCTTTCTTTTGCTCTGTTTTATGGCGTGTGCAGTGTGCTCCTCCTCCCCCTCTCCCTGTGGAATAAATCTGACATTATCATTTTGCTTTAATCCTTGTCCTCTAGAATGGGGATTATGTCAGAATGAATAAACTGAAAAAGTACAACTTTTACTGCAAAGTTTTCGTCTGGTTTCAGATTTAAAGGTCCCACAAAACTGACTCTTGTGAGATTAAAAGTGCATTGTGTAACTTTTCTGGTGGAGGGTGCGTCAAATGCTTTTCACCATGGAGGCGTAATTGCTTTCACAATATGGTATTTCACCTTTCTATCATCTTGGAGAACAAAACAGGCCAAGTTACAGGTCAGATCTGTGGATAGGCAGCCCCACTCACAGCCAGAATGAGTGTTTCTCTAGGTATTTTTGAGCTGTAATTGGATAATTGTAACGTAGAGCTGTTTAATGCCATAATGTGAAACATTCCAAGCAGAACAATGCCATATCCTTAGAAACAAGCAGCTGACTGACCCCTCCGACCAAAACGTTACATGACGCACCTGTAAATCCATGTTAAAATGTTGTTACAGGTGCAAAAACATACTTTGTGTTGTGTTTTGTCTCAATTTCCAGGCCTGATATTATCCAAATGATTCTAGTCAAGGTGTATGGAGTTTAAAAACACAGTGGAGCACTTCCTGTATTACCACATGGCAAGGTGGAACAAAGTGTTTTCTGTCTGAGAGAAGAACTCACACGGAATATGCAGGATTTGTGAGTTAAACGTGTGTGAATGAAACAAAACACAACTCCAGGTATGTTTTTGATGAGGAAACATTATAACAAAGACCAAAAAACAGTGTAAAATGGGCCCTTTAACACTAAGATAATAAAACAGTAAATTGTATACACTTGTTTCTGTACATAAACAGTCTATATATAAGCAAAGTGAAGTTAATTTGTATGCTTCAAGGTGTGTAACAGTGATAAAGCCTGTCTCGGTTGGTTTAACTTTTCCTGCTGAGTCTGCAGTTAAGACTGAACTCCTGACCCACATGTGTAGATAAAATGTAAAATCACTATTAGCCCCATGAATAAGTCAGCGCTGGTGCACATGTTGGAGCGTGGCTTTTAGGCTTGTCATGTTCGACAACTTTGGACCTAATCTGGCGCTAAGAGGCTTGAAACTGCAAATCTGCCAAAAGTTCAGGAGAGGAGCCGGGGTAAGGTCCATGTCAACAGTCACTAGAATCAGTGTGAATTTATCGACCAGCTGCTTCAAATCTTCACTTTGAACTAGGGAGGTAAGATAACAGAAATATCTTGATATCGTACGGTCAGAAGTCTCATAATTTTTATCGTGGGCCATGATAATATAAGGAATTACAAGTCTTAAATTCATTGTTATGGTGCAGCAATAGCTAAAAACAGAGGGAACTACATAGACCATAATCCTTTGCTCTGTATCTGTACCATACACTGTATATATACTTGTATTGAAAAATGGTCACCCAAATGGTCTTAAATTGTTCGTATTAATCCGCTCTACATTATTTTGCTATTTTGTCTGTAAATCAATTCTTATTTCATCTTAAATTCATCTTAAATTCATCCCTGTAACTGCTGACTGGAGCTGAACGCTATGGGTAATGTCACGCTCACTTAGTCCACTTCTTTATACACTCTATGATGCCGTCCACAGGAATATTAAGAGTATGGAAGAACCAAAGGCTTGTTGAGGTATTTTAAAAGAACAAAATGGCTTCTTCACAATTGTGTTCGTCCAGAAAATAACGCAACTCTGCACTAAAAATAACCCAAACATTCACCTGCACATGCTGCTTTTTCTGGAGCTTGTGCTGCTCGGAGAAGAGGGAGGAGTTTGGTAGGACCAGCTATAGTCCGAGCCTTTCAGGTCCCGGATCACCTAAACATATAAAAAAAAGCATTAAGGAAATTACATAAGGGACAGAAACAAGGAGAATGCTTCACTCAGACCATCTAAGTTTGTTTTACCATGAAATACAAGCAATAACTTAACATGCATGATATTTAGTAAAGTTATATTAATGTGGTGATCCTCTTCTTCCCTCACCTGGCTGGACAACCCCTCCTCTGTCCTGGATGACCCTCCTCTATCCTGGATGATCCTCCTCTGTCCTGGATGACCCTCCTCTGTCCTGGATGATCCTCCTCTATCCTGGATGATCCTCCTCTATCCTGGATGACCCTCCTCTATCCTGATGACCCTCCTCTATCCTGGATGACCCTCCTCTATCCTGGATGACCCTCCTCTATCCTGGACAACCCCTCCTCTGTCCTGGATGAGCTCTCCTCTATCCTGGATGAGCTCTCCTCTATCCTGGATGAGCTCTCCTCTATCCTGGATGACCCTCCTCTATCCTGGATGACCCTCCTCTATCCTGGATGAGCTCTCCTCTATCCTGGATGAGCCCTCCTCTGTCCTGGATGAGCCCTCCTCTATCCTGGATGATCCTCCTCTGTCCTGGATGAGCTCTCCTCTATCCTGGATGACCCTCCTCTATCCTGGATGACCCTCCTCTGTCCTGGATGAGCTCTCCTCTATCCTGGATGACCCTCCTCTATCCTGGATGACCCTCCTCTATCCTGGATGACCCTCCTCTGTCCTGGATGAGCCCTCCTCTATCCTGGATGACCCTCCTCTGTCCTGGATGACCCTCCTCTATCCTGGATGATCCTCCTCTGTCCTGGATGACCCTCCTCTGTCCTGGATGACCCTCCTCTGTCCTAGATGATCCTCCTCTGTCCTGGATGAGCCTCCTCTATCCTGGATGACCCTCCTCTGTCCTGGATGACCCCTCCTCTATCCCTTAGTCTTGAGTGGGCTTTGGGCCTATAGTTTTGAACTTCATCTGCAAATGGATGCATGTTAGTCCAGGTTTAGTCCTGGTTTAGTCCTGGTTTAGTCTCGGTTTAGTCCTGGTTTAGTCATGGCTTTGTTCCTGGTTTAGTCCAGGTTTAGTCCAGGTTTAATTCTGGTTTAGTCACGGTTTAGTCATGGTTTAGTCCTGGTTTAGTCCAGGTTTTGTCCAGGTTTAATTATGGTTTAGTTGTTGGTTTAGTCCAGGTTTAGTCCAAGTTGGGTCCAAGTTGGGTCCAGGTTTAGTCCCAGTTTAGTCTTGGTTTAGTCATAGTTTAGTCCAGGTTTAGTCCTGGTTTAGTCCTGGTTTAGTCCAGGTTTAGTCCAGGTTTAGTCCAAGTTGGGTCCAGGTTTAGTCCTGGTTTAGTCATGGTTTAGTCCAGGTTTAGTCCTGGTTTAGTCCTGGTTTAGTCCAGGTTTAGTGTCGGTTTAGTCCTGGTTTAGTCCTGGTTTAGTCCTGGTTTAGTCCAGGTTTAATTGTGGTTTAGTCGTTGGTTTAGTCCTGGTTTAGTCCAGGTTTAGTTCAGGTTTAGTACAGGTTTAGTACAGGTTGAGTCCTGGTTTAGTGATGGTTTAGTCCTGGTTTAGTCCAGGTTTAGTCCAGGTTTAATTGTGGTTTAGTCGTTGGTTTAGTCCTGGTTTAGTCCAGGTTTAGTTCAGGTTTAGTACAGGTTTAGTTCAGGTTGAGTCATGGTTTAGTCCAGGTTTAGTCCAGGTTTAGTTCAGGTTGAGTCATGGTTGAGTCATGGTTGAGTCATGGTTTAGTCATGGTTTAGTCCTGGTTTTGTCCAGGTTTAGTCTTGGTTTAGTCCTGTTTTAGTGCCTAGGAGTGGATCTCTCCTTCACTATGGTTCTGTTCAAGGTTCCTCTTTTTCTCAGTTTTTTTTTGTTGTTGTAGTTTTTCTTCGCTGAGAAAGACGATGTAACCTCGAGCTCAGACTGCTTGCAGTACAGCTCCAGTCTGTTGCTGTAAGTACTCTATATAATTAAAAGTATCGAGAGGAGCTCAGAGTGCACGCTGTACAGTTCAGTAATGCCCGCGGAGGTGCTGTAACGCTTCGGATTAATTCAGTTGGATTCTATTTTTGCCAGGAGCCCACCGCAGCCTTTTGCCTTAATAAATGAACAATGAGCCTTCAAAGACGCTGAGTTTTTTATTTTATTTTACTACTGGCAACTGTTTTGTTCAAACCAGTACATTTTTAGACACTGTACAGCTGTAATAATGTTTCAGTACCTGTTCACTTGCAGGAGGCAGTTTGTGTGGATCTTCAGTCAATAGTGTCAAGTCATCCACAATGGCCTGGAGATGAGTTGTTTCTCCCAACATCGCAATCTCTACATTCTAAAAATACAGCAAAAAAAACAAACAATATTTCATTAGATTTGTACAATTTGAATAAAGTTTTACATTCTAAACCCAAACCTCACCACAACAGGCTGCAACAGGCTGATGAAAGCGCAGTAGCGGCCCCTCTCCTCCAGCAGAGCCCTCCTGACCGCCTGCTTCTCCGTCTCCTCCATCAGTAAATACAGATCGTTCACGTCTTGCATAGCACTGTCCAGCTGGGGGCGCAGGTTTCCCCGGCCTTAACGCACATACCACACGGACGGACAGGGGAGGAAGAACGGGGAGAGGAAGCAGAGTGAAGGAATGTTTAGGAGAGAAGGAGGATTTGGACAGGAATGAAGGGAGGATGAAGGAGTGGGTGATGGAGAAAGAGCACAAATTTAGACATGATTAAATAGGTTTATAATGATGTACTACTTGTACTAGCGGTCAGAGCACTGCACAGATGGTCCGTGTAAAATGAAATGATGGCATGAAAGATAGATTTTAATGTGGTAAAAGTAGAATGACAAAAAAAGGGCAAAAGTTTGAAGAAATGCAGAGAAAATGGTATGGAATGGATGCTTGTGCCATTTCGATCCCTAGACAGATTTTAGTAATTTATAAGATGGAAGTTGCACAGAATTGACTCTTGTGAGCTTTAAGTCATGTTATAATGTTGTTACCTCCTCGAAAACATGTCTAGAGTTGTGTTTTGTTTCATTATTTCTCCAAAGCTCAAACTGCTTAGTTCCACCTTGTGATGTCATGAAGCAGTAGTTTCATGTGTAGTTAACTTTTTTACCTTTTGTTCAGTGGAGATTGCCAATTCCAGAAATGATCCAAATGATTCTAGCGAAGGTGTATGGAGTTTAAAAACACAGTGGAGCACTTCCTCTATTACCACGTGACATCACAAAGTGGAGTGTTTCCCATTTGAGAGAAGAACTCCTAAATTTGCAGAATTTGTGTGCTAAAAATGCGTGAATAAAACAAAACACAACTCCGGTTATGTTTGTGATAAGGAAACGTAGATAAAAAAATGTGAACAATATGGGCCCTTTAAAGTTTAATAAGAACCATTATTGTGGTTGCATAACAGGCTGCAAATGGCGTGTAACAGCCAAAGTTAATAAGCAATTAAGTAAATAGTTTGAGATTAAATCATTGAAACAAGAATTATCCAAACACCAGAACAGTAATAGGGGTCACTTGTATCTAGTGCAGGACAATTAATCAAAGTTGAATATGAGGTTTAGTCTAATTGTCATTGAGGGTCTTTTTTAATGAAGAGGTGCACAGCCGGTCCTCTCTCATGTGGTTTGGAGTTGTAATATTGGAGGAGGATTTTTTTGTGTGTTTAAACGGCAATGAAGTCCATAAAATCAATACTTAAAGGTCCTATATTATGAAAAATTGACTCTTGTGAGCTTTAAGTCATGTTAGAATGTTGTTACCACTCCAAAAACATACCTGGAGTTCTGTTTTGTTTCATTCACACATGTTTGAGTAACACTTTATTACTAGTCTGTCTATATCTCCAAAGCTCAAAACGTTCTGTCCCACCTTGTGATGTCACGAAGCGGTAGTTTTCTAGTTAACAGCTCCCTTTTGACTTTCGTTTAGCAGAAACCGACAATTCCAGGGTTGAAATGATCCAAATGATCCTAGTGAAGACGTATGAAGTTTGAAAACACAGTGAGCAATCCGTGTATTACCACATGACATCACAAGATGGAATTGAGCGTTTTCCGCGAGAAGAAGTCTGCAGAATTTAAACACATGTGAATGAAACAAAAAAGCACAACTCCAGGTATGTTTTTGAAGAGAAAACAATAACATAACACATCAAAAAATAGCATAAATGGACCTTTTAATTTTAGAAAAGAAACATTTTAAATTGTAAATCAAAATGGACCAATATGAGGAAAAAACGTCACATTTTTTCCACATATTTTCCAGTCTTATGTACACTATATATGACACAAAGATGACTGACGCTTTGGAGAATGAGATGCAGAGTGAACAGTTGGTTAGAATAGTTAATAGTGAATATTTAAAACATACCTAGAAGCTCTAATGTGAGATAAAGGCCATAAGAAAATAAGAAAGAACAGCGGGAGCAGGCAGGGAGGGAGACAGGAGAGAGGGTTAGCCGCACAGCCCATAATTCCACCACAGTGCGTCTGAGTGTGATTTGGCAAAGTACAGAGTGAACAATAACGAGCATTTCATTACATCGGTTAGTAGAAGCTTAAGTGAGTTCTGGCAGGCAGGCTGATTTATAAGTCATGAGCGGGACAGGAGGAGCTGAAGCTGTGCCAGGCGTTTATGCTTGATTAAAACGCCATTTCCTAGTCTGGGCTCTAGATGGCGCCATTTCAGTGGTGCAAAAGTGCATACAGCAGTCAAGCAGGGGTTATTAATGAACGCGTCAAGTGTAGTTTGGTGTTCATAGCGTAGCTGCAGTCGATGCTTCGCAGCTGATAGCGTCAACGTTCGCAAGGGGGTGTGAGGCTAACGGGAGGCACTGCTCTGTCTGAAGATCGGTTACTCAAGTTAGACTGAGGCTTTGTTTTAACACAATCTGACTAGAAAGAACTGACTTAGCTGGAACTGCAACAGAGGAGCTTTGTGCTGTGTAAAAACTACACCTAAACAGGACCATGTATAATCAGACTGATGACAGGGTCCTGAAAATATGCAATTTAAATCCATTTTGTGTTGATTTTCTGACTTTTTTCTTGAAACATTTTTATCAGTGTTTGCTAAAGCAGGGCGTACACTGAGTGATTTTCGATCATTTCACTCCACCAGCTCAAACTGTACGACCAAAGTTCACAGCTCACGATTCATGTTCTCACACTATACGAACTACTTCAGCAGCGCAAAACGAGAGGAGACTGGATTTCAACCAGGTTTGATATTCTTGCGAATTGCCGACTGGGAGCTGGTCGTGAGGTATTAATCAGTTCTCGTTACCCCATGTATACTACAAGATTAAGCCAAAACTCAGGCTGATCCCAAAAACAGTCGCACAAGTGAAAAATTGGCTCAAAAAGGGCCAAAAATCGCAGTGTGTTCCTTAATGTGTGCATTGTGTCACCATGGTAAATGCTGAACATTCCACCATAGAAATACATACACAACATCCAAGTATAAATTGACAAAATCTCACCTTTTCTGGCTTTTTTCTGGAGCTTTATCGTGTCCAAGGACTTCCTCTTGATTTCCTGACGAGACCTCTTGTATTCTATAAATGCAAAAGTGAAATCAGAGCTGTATTTCACAAACAGATCTTTCAGTTGGAGATGGTACGCTATTATTTTGTTGTTGTACCTTTGGCATGATCTTTGTCGAGCTGGTTGGCCGTCTTCTTCCACTCTTCTATTCGATCCTGGAGTGGTGTAACTAGGCCTTCCATAAGAGCACTAGAGTCAGACACAGAAACATCAACAAAGAGGTGAGGGTCATAACAAACAACCCTATATCTAAGAAACAAAACACTTGGAAACCGTGAGAGGGAGGCCAAGGGGTGGGGAGGGACCATGGAATATAATAACGCTCTCAAGACAAGAGAGGAGTGAAAATTGTGGAGAAAACAGAGAAACAGGTGATGCTTACTTGGTGAAGTGCCGTAATTTCGCTTCGATGCTTCGGTGGCGCATGCACATCCTGGTGAGGGCTGAGCCGATGTCCCTGGTGGCCCCTTGGAAAAAGAAAAAAAGAAGAGAACTATGATTTTGAGACAGACAGAAAAACTTGTCGATAACAGCCCTGATACAACTCCTACCGACAGTGTTGGGAAGTAACTAAATCCACGTACTGAGGATATGTTTTCTGTGCACTGTCCTTGTTTTAAATAAATAAATAAAAATTTTAAAAATGTCATCTGAATGCTAATTTTGAGTAGCTGTTCTGTGGTATGATTACACATTAATTTGATTTTCCGTCTAATTAGACATAAATTAAAGGGCGCACTGTGTGACTTTTCTGGTAGGGGGTCTTGTTTCCATGGAGATGCTATTGCTTTGCCTGAAAGGTTTCACAGCATGGCATTAGACTCCTCTATATTTTCAATTACAAGTGTTTTTCTGCTCAAAAACACTGCGAAAAACAGCGAGGGAATGAGCTTCTCCACAGATCTGACCTGTAACTTGGCCTGGAGGCACTGCGGGCTCGTCTCCATGGAAACAGATGAGTTTAATGGGATCCTGTGGGACATTCTAGACAAAGCAATAATATTTCCAAATACCGGTACATTACTCTGTATGGACCATGTACGTTCAATAGTCTGAAACTAAACACATTTTCAAAGTATTCTTCTCATCTCTGCCTACTGAGCATTTGTAAGTGATAAGGACGGCACGATAGCTTTAATCTTCTCACGTCTTCTTATTCCAGAGACAGCCACTAAGATAACACCACGCATGCCACAGTGTGCTCTAGATTAGGCCCCGATTGGTTTGACATGTTCAGATGTAGACAAATGGCTGGAGTAGGAGGTGGAACTTTGTAAATAGGATTGTATACGAATATGACAACCCTAAAATGTAAATACACATGCAAACATTGTACTGAGAAACGTTGTAATACACACAACTTCTCACCCCCTACCTCTTTCTTTTTTTTTTTTACCATATTTATTTAATCTTTTATATATTTATTTCATTTTTTTTCTGTTTGTATGTGTGTTAGGCTTATTTTTTGTTATGTCCTGTTATGTTTACTTATTTATGTATTTATTATTATTATTATTATTATTTTGTTTTTTGTATTATTCTGCTCAGTGACGAAAATTATATATATAATTAAAAAAAACTTGACAAAGTTGAACATAGTACTTTTCCTCTCAACACAAGTGTAATTAAAGAGGGTCTTAAGTCCAAAGCCCAGGCCTGCCCACTGTCTCACTGATGGAGCTCAGAGCAGTGTAATAAGTGGAGGCTCTGATCCTGCTGTAATCTGGGCTAATCTCAGGGTCTCCAGCCACACACAGACTGGACATCTCCCAGTACTACAGTAAATCTACTAGTTGTTCAATATATGATGTACAGAACAACAACTTTTGGGGTCAAAATTTATCATGGGGGCCTTTTCCTTACACTAAAGGGACATTTTTTGTCTTTTTTTTCCTGTACTATGATGCGATTTGAGCTGTACAGGGTTGAATTATGAACTTGTATGACTCACTATAGAGTTGCATTCTGTAATTTTTACATTTCTAGCATGGACTGTATAAAGAAGTGGACTAAGGGAGTGCAACATCACCCACAGTGTTGGACTCCAGTCAAATAAAGCCAACAGAGGCCAGCAGTTATGGGACACCTTTGGAGTTTCATATGAGGAATAGGAACTGACTTATGCACAAAACAGATAAATAAAAAGACCAGGATCAAATAGAGCAGGTTAATACGAACATTTTAAGACCAAAATGACAAGGCTCACAGCAACAATTCAAGAGAGTAGAGAGACAATTTTTCAATACAAAGTGACAATGGAACCGGAAGCACCCGCATTCTCACTTCCTATAGGCTCTATTCATGCTTACGTCACAAACCTGGAAGAATGTTTGGAAAGATGCGATTACAACTTCCGGCGGGCACTGTTCGCAGTAATAAGTCTGACAAAATCGAGGAAAAATGAGAAAATGGCCAAGTTTTCTTCATCTCCATGTGGTTGTAGCGTTCGGCGAATCAACAGTTCCAACTATACCTCAGTTTTCATCATTTTCCCCACTGATGCACAACTCCGAGCACACTGGGTACATTACAAGAGGTGAAGGTGCCAGATTCAAGATGATTCCAAACAACACTTAACATGCACAGTGGTGTGTGCGTGAGTGTTGGTGGTGGCTTCCTACCATCAGGTCTGGAGTGAATGAACAATGCTCTGTTAATGCTCTGCAAAGCGTCTTTGAGGACATGCGTCTGTGAAAAAGCACTATAGCTGTTGTTGTAAGGCGACCTTGGGTGTCCAGAAAGGTGCCAAATAAATATAATGCATCATTACGTATGCAGTCTTCATTTTACCAATGATCACATTTATTTACTTCAGTGGGTCTGATCACAGTCGGTCGGCGAGAGCAGTGTTGGGAACTGCACTGGAAGTTGTCATTGCATCTTTCCAACCATCTTCCTGGTTTGTGATGTAACGTAAATAGAACGTATTTGGAATGCACCGGCTAGTATGTTAGCTATGTCCTTTTATATATACAGTCATGTGCTTTTAAAAATATTCTACATTTAGAATACTTTCTGGGGGATAATCCTGTTGTATTGTTTGGTTTCAGTATTATTGTTATCGTCTATATTTACTTCACCAACACACTTCAAACAGCTATTGTGACAGGCCTAATCACTGGATCGGTGTATGGCTAAAAAAGCACTGGGTTTGGTACACGTGTATGAACAGGTGGTGAGGCTCACAGCCCCCACCTTTAAAGTTCTCTATCCCAGAGGAAAAAGGAGGGGAGCCTTGTAAGGGGATATCCCTCTATTCTTCCCTGGCTGCTCTGCCTTTCCTGTGCTCTCTGTTTCCTAAACACCATTCATGCAGAGGACAGACACAGAGAGGCCTGTAGTCTGCTATGGAGAGGGCAAAAGTACACTGTGGCATATGATGAGTCTCGTGCACTAGTGCACTGCAAATTTCTCTGGTCTGGCCAAGATTTAAAAACTTATATCAGGTTATTCATCTTGTTTTCAGATTTATGATCTAATTACTAGTTCTGAGATGCTTCATTCTAGTCTAGAGGTAGTTTATTTTAGGTAAGGCAAGTTTATTTGTATAGCACAATTCGTACACAAAGTAATTCAAAGTGCTTTACAGAATAAGAAATATATTTAAAAATATAAATAATCATAGAATTTTAAAAAGAGAAAGAGACATTAAATTAGAGAGAAGAGTGTGGAATGAAAAAATAAAACAAAAAACTATAACTTGTCAAGTAAAATGATCTGTCCAGGTAGCAAGATAATTTCACTTCCTTTAAGTCATTTTCTGATAGATTTAAGTGTTTGTATCTTAAGCTTTCTTGCAGTGTAGAGACTCTTGTGAGCTTTAAGCCACGTAAAACATACCTGGAGTTGTTTTTCATTCACACATGTTTGAGTAACCCTTTATTATGTCTGTCTACATCTCCAAAGCTCAAAATGCTCTGTTCCATGTTGTGATGTCATGAAGTGGTAGTTTTGAAGTTAATAGCTACCTTTTACCTTTAATTCAGTAGAGATTGTCAGTTCCAGGGGTGAACTTATCCAAATCATCCTTGTGAAGGTCTGAATGTTAAAAACACAGTGGAGCACTCCCTGTATTGAGTGTTTTCCGTTTGAGAGAAGAACTCCGCCTGGATTTGTGTGTTAAACGTGTGAATGAAACAAAACACAACTCCAGGTAAACTGTATTTTCGACGAAGAAACAACATTACAACCTAGATCAAAAAATAACGTAATATGGGCGCTTTAATGCAGAGCTCCAAATGTCTGTCCAGTGAGACCTGTGCTTGTTTCCTCTGATCAAAAAAGAAAGTGGGTTAGAGTCTGCTGTCGATACCATGTCCCTCTGAAAGATGAAACACACACACACACACACCGCCCCTGCCTGAGGTCACAGCACAGAACCTTGACTCTATCTCTGGGACGTAAAGAGACTGCAGTACTGGTATCTGCTCTGCTTTGTAGGTGACAGACAGGTCGAAAGGTGAAAGGTCTCGCAGATACACGTGCGCTGAGGCTGGAAATAGCGTGTGGAAACTGTTTTGGGAGCTCAAAAGGTAAAGTAGGTCCAGAGTTTTTTTTCTTTTTTATGTGAGAAATGAGCAGCTGAACTGCCAGAGCCCTCCCCCGTAGCCTAAAGACAACCTGGATTAAATTGGCGCTACAAAATTAGACTTAAGAGAGGACATGGTCAAAAATGGCGGCTTCCAATATACACGGCAAAAAAGCTTATTAAATTTAAGATATAAACACTTAAATCTATCACAAAAATGACTTAAAAGTAGTGAAATGATCTGTCCATGCAGCAAGATCATTTTACTTGACAAGTTATCTTAAAATAAACTATCTCGAGACTAGAATGACGCCGTCTCTGGTAAGTGTTAATGGGCTGGAAATAAGTTTATGGATGTTTTAGATAAACACACTCGAGTATCAAGTAAATCTGTATCACTGAATCTAAACACGAGTTAAGTGCTGCAGTGGAAAAACTATGGTAAATGGATTGTAGCTTCTTTTAAACATTTATTGCCGAAAAAAATTTAAGATTTTCTGCCTAGTTGAGTCATGGAAGAAATATATGTGACTATTTTTAAGATTGAACAACCAATTCAGAACTAGGAAGGAGATAATAAATCTGAAAACAACAAGATGAATAACCTGATATAAGGTTGTAGGAACAAAGTGACATTTACACTCCACAAACTGAAGGAGATTAAATTATTTCAATAAAAAAAATATTTGTGCCAAGAATCAGCTGCACCTCAGGGAGATTTTAAATGTGTATTGTGTAACTTTTTGGTTGGGGGTCTGTCACCTGTTTGTTTCTATGGATATGTCACTGCTCTGCTCCACAGTATGACATTAAACATTAAACTCTACTCGTATTTATTCAATTACAGGTGGTTTCATAGTTCAAAAATCCCTAGAAAAACAGGCGTTCTGACTGTGAGCGGGGTCGCCTTTCCACAGATCTGACCTGTAACTTTGTCAGGTTTGGTCTGCATGAAGATAGAAAGATTTAATACCATACTGTGGAACTTTCCAGACAAAGCAATAATGTCTTCACCGAGAAAAGCATCTAACAGACCTTTAAATACATGGATCAGGCATTACAGATACGTATATTTTTATTTTATATACTGTATTTATTTGTACTATTTTAGTACTGTGGCATTTAGAATGTTTTGTTGAATAAACTCAAATAAAAATACTGAAATGAGTAGCTGACACGGCCCTTCCAAACACATGTGGTCCACGTGTGCAGAGGTGAAGTGTCTCTCCTTTTCCCCTCCGTTAAAAGCATTACCTCTGCACTTCACAGCTGCAAATCCACTCAGGAGAGAAAGAGAGACGAGGGTGGGCTGGAGGATAGAGTGACGCTGAAGGAGAGAGAGGTGTAGAGGTGTAGGCTGGAGGGCGGCGTGACGCTGAAGGAGACTCGGAGGAGAAGGTTAACAATATGGGCTTTTATCTCTATAAGAGCCCCTCTCAATGTCACGGTCCTCTGATGCTTACAGACCCCTCCCCGTCCCTCTCGTCCCTTCACACCTGCCAACACTGCAAAGAGCAACATCTGTGCGAGTTAAAATCACTTCAGTTAAGAATATTTTACTGGATTTGAGTAGATTCAACTTGACAAGTAAAATTATCGACCAATGGAACAAGCTTTTCTAAATTTAAGCAACATTTCCTATTTTAAATGCAAAGAGTTGTTGTTTTTCTTATCTTACAGGTGCATTGTGTAACTTTTTGGCTGGCGGGTTCGTCACCTGCTTGTTTCTATGGAGATGTATGATGTTACTCTGCCTGGAATGTTCCACAGTATGACATTAAACAGCTCTACCTTACACTTATTCAATTACAGGTTATTTGATAGATCAAATACCTACAAAACAGATAGGGGTGTGCAAAAATATCATAGGCTGCTGTATCAATAGATATCGCCAAGAGTATTTTTTTGGTATATTTTACTAAATTATTTTGTTACAGCGCTACAGTTTTGTTGCTTGCTCGGTGGAAGAAAACTTGTTCATGCGACACATTTGACATTTTCACTGTTTTGATGATTAAAATGTTTGTGTTTCATATGAACTTTGCACAAGAAGTGGTTTAACAAAGACTTTTAGTATCACAGCCATGATTTAGCCAATTTTTAATTCAAGTCATCTTGACTTGGCTAGGTTTACGTTTTTGCAGTGAATATCCTCCATATATCTCCACTCGTTCTCCACTCCTCTTCCTCCTGCCTGCTCCCTTCCTTCCCTCAAGAGGATCAGCTGACAGATACATCCTGGGAAGGGACATGGGCTTCCTGTCTGTGTCCAAGAGTCCACTGGCCCCTGCTCCTGAACCGGATGGACGGGGACAGTGATTCACCCCCCCTGCCCCCCCCCCCCCCCCCGTGAGGGACTAGCTGTTCTGACTGCTGTTGTCACTATAATTTCAAACTTGATTTTTTTTTTTTTATACATAACAAAAGGTTTGATATCCAGTACTGATTTTGATATAACAGCCTCTGCCCCATGAATGACTAGAGGTACTGATGTTGTCCGATTAAATAGTGAGAGATACAGGATGACATTCATACCATACTCCATACAACTGTACAACAACTCACCTTTATGTAATATAAGCCTCTGTTTCTGTCAATCATCATATCGTCTTAGCACTTTTTCTTTACGACCTCTTGTATATAACTGTGATATACTGTTTTTACATACATTTACATAATTATGCCTTATTGACACCAGTTTCTTGCAATTTTTTCTTGCCACTTATTTAGAATTATTACCATTTTTTATATTTTTTTATTCTTTGTTATTGAAGATGATGTGTGAGCTACTGTGTTCAAATAATTTCATTTGTGGATCAATAAAGTTTGTATAAGTCTAAGTCACTATCCAGAAATTTCAACTTGAAAATGATTGATGTCCAGTACCGATTCTGATACCACACTAGGTACATTTAAATAACTCAAATTAAGAACATTTAACAAGTAAAATGAACTACCAGAGGAGTAATTAGTTTTTCCTTAATTCCAGCAGCGGAGATTCCATTTTTTTCTTGATTCATTTATTTTAAGTGCAAAGAGTAGTTGTTTTTCTTATCTTTAGAGTAACAAGATTTTCATCCAAGTATTTTTGGATTTTAAGTAGAAACATACTTGTTCCATTGGTGGATCATTGTACTTATCAAGTGAAATGTACTAATTTTAACTTGGACAGATCACACTTTTAGCGGTGCACAATCTTAAATAAAGCATTTTCATTTTGCGAAATTTTTTTCACATTTTCGCAAAATGTTCATCACAAAGGTTATATAATACCTATGACATAAATCAGCATCATTCTAAAACTATTCAAAAAGGTGAAAAAGTGAAATGTGTCTAATTTATGTGACTTTTAAAGCATCTACCTACCACACCTGCTCAAATGAATATTTCTTCAATACTTGTTTCAGTCCTGAGTATCTGTGTAAAGATTTTTAAATGTTATAATGTCGTTTTCCTCATCACAAACATACCTGGAGTTGTGTTTTGTTTCATACACACAAAACCTGCATATTTAGGCTAGGTTCTTCTCTCAAATAGAAAAAGTCTGTTCCACCTTGTGATGTCATGAAGTAATAAACTATATTTTTAAACTCTATACACCTTCACTAGACTCATTTGGATGAGTTCAGCCCTGGAATTGCCAATCTCTTCGAAACAAAAGGCAAAAGGTAGCTGTTAACTTGAAAACCAACACTACATGACATCACAAGGTGGACAGGTTTTAGACAGACTAATAATAAAGTGATACTCAGACATGTGTGAATGAAACAAAACACAACTCTGGTATGTTTTTGTGAAGGCAACAACATTATAACTTGGCAGAAAACTCACGAGAATCTCTTTTACGTAATATACAGAAACCTTTAACCTCAAAACACTATGGAAACACAGATATTAATATTCCACACTTTCGCTCTCTGGAACATGTTGACCTGAGTAAACCAGATCTGGAAATGTTATTAGCTGCCGAGTTGGAGCTTTGGGACGGCCGAGGGAGCAGATACCCACACATGCATGAGCGGAGAAAAACACAGAGGAAACAGGCTCATTATGCAACAGACCCATATATCACAGAACCCAAACCAAACAAGCAGTAGTCACTATAGGCCCAACCACAAATGCGTCTTCTGTGCTGTCACTCAGGCCAGTGGCGCCGGGTTAACGTGCATACACCGTACATAAACATAAGCCTGTCAGATCAGCGCTGTTGTGGAATATGTGGGGATGTCTGTGGGAATGTCGAGCTCCCCGTTCTGGTTTTCGGTGGGAGTTTTTCATCTCTTGTACCCTGGATAAGTTCAGTGTGGTCTGGGCCTTTGGAGAGTGGTTCCAATCACAGATCTGGTTCGGATTAAGGTTGCTGGTTGCTTGGGGTAACGGGAGCGCTTTAATAGGGCTGCTTTATGGGGGCTCTCCTGCCAGAAGCCGGGAGCCAAATTGCCAAAGGGTCTGGTTCTTAGAAAAACTATCTCCCTCTTAGCGCAGTCCTGATCAAATACTATCTCTTGAATTTAAACATTAAAAAATGGACTGTAATCACAATTAAGTTAGTTTTGTTAAAGGTGCACTATGTAACTTTTTGGATGGGGGTCCGTCACCTGCTTGTTTCTATGGATATGTCATTGTTCTGCCTGGAATGTTTCATAGTATGATATTAAACAGCTCTATCTTATGCTGGGTGTACACTGTGCGATATTTTCGATCGTTTCACTCAGCCCCAGCTCAAACTGTACGACCAAATCACAGGGTTTAAAAGTTCACAGCTCAAAATTCATGTTCTCACACTATACAAACTACTTCAACAGTGCAAAACCCTCACGAGAGGTGACTGGATTTCGAACAGGTTTGAGATTCTTGCAACCTACGATTGCCGATCGGGAGCTGGTCATGAAGGAATTCATCAATTCACACGATTAAGCCAAAACTCGACCCAATCCCAAAAACAGTTGCACGAGTGAAAAATCGTCTCAAAAAGGTCCAAAAATCTCACAATGCATGCCTGGCTTTACTTTGCTTTTTACTATAATTACAGGTGGTTTTAGAGCTCAAAATGCTAGACAAACATTTTAACTGAACGGGGTTGCCTCTCAACAGATCTGACCTGGAACTTGGTCTGGTTTGGTCTGAACAAAAGGTAAAAGGTAGCAAAGGTAGGTAAAAGTATTCTGAGCTTTGGTGAGATAGACGGACTAATAATAAAAGGTTACTCAAACATGTGTGAATGAAACAAAACACAACTCCAGGTATGTTTTTGATGAGGTAATAACATAAGACGTCCATTCTATGAAATATAGGACCTTTAAGGATCACAGATGCAGTAAACGTCTACAAACCAGAACGTTTTCATTTATGATCTCAGACTTAACCTAAAGCTGCTCTGTGCCCCTTTAGCTCCAAAGCCATATCCACTCAAAACTCTTCTGAGGTGAGAGGCTGCTAACTCTTACCGTCTCTGCTTCCTGTGTCAATAAAGTATGTTGGGGCAGAAAGGTAAAGAATATTATTATGGTTACAATTCCCAGAAAAGAGAAGTCCCCTTTTCGGACTAAAGCCGGGGCTACTGATCTGAAGGAAATTCCATCATTCATGAGACAAGCGTTCTGGCTCCTGTCGGCTTCTTGGCTGCAAATGCGACTATAGCAGGAACAGACAGTTAAGTCCCCCGCGACAATGCCCTGAGTTCATCCCTTTAAGTGCAGCCGAATGTGACCAGGCCAGGGCAGACGGCAGGGGCAGAGGAGGGCAGGGGCAGAGCAGAGCAGGGGCAGCTATGGATAAAAGAGTTCTGGAATAAAGGTGAAGCGGGGAAATGCCTATGCACTGGTCACAATAGAGAAGGCACTTAAGAGACAGAGCTTTTCTATCTGGACGACGGATAAAAGTGTCAGAAAGTCAAGGGAACTAATTATGATTAAAAGTTAGCACTACTGTCGAAGGAAAAAAGTTTACTCCTCCAGTTGGGCTTCTTTTGACTACGTCGGGCGGGGAAGCCTTAGGTGGGTAGATAATATTTGGGATACTTTCAACAAGTTTGTGCGGCTTCTGTTTTCACACCAATCATACAATTCTTTCAATAAATAAATCAAATAAATGTTGTTCCAGTTGAAGGCTATATATATATATCGATCACACCCAGCTGCAGACATGGCAAACAAGATGAGGGTAGCGAAAAAGGCCCATATCAGATAAAAAATGATAAATTTCAGAATGTTTAAAAGGCTTTGCTCCGCCATGCTACCGTTTTTTTGTGGTAAATATACAAAGCACTACAGAAAGGAGTGGGAGGCTGATGGACAATGGATTACATACATTTATTCAAAGATTAAATGTTTTCCGTGACAAAATATTGTTGGGTGTTTTTTCACTGAAGAGGGCGGGTTTTCGAATGTGATTGGGCGGAAATCACTAAACTCAATCTGGCAACACTGCTCCTCTGTGCCATAAATCCACTGTTCCTCCTCTGTACCAAATGTCATCACATCAAAGAGTCAGCAATTCCAATGGGAAACTGCGCATTACGCTTGCAAGTAGAAGATTCTTTTTTTTTCATTTGTACCAAAATGATAAAGAACAAAGTCGGTAAAGAGCAATGGGCGTATGCCGGTTGTGGCGAAAACTAAGGTTGATAGGCAATATGGTGTCTTCAAAATAAATGATTAAAGATTGCTCAAACATGCACAAATCAATCCAAATACAACTTGGAGGCGCTATATGAGAAGTGGAAACTATAACATGGTTAAAATCTATGAAAAGTCAGTGTTATAGAATAGGATTGCTTTAAAGTCTTGATGGTGGGTCTTATGGGAGCACCAGGCCTATAAAAATTTACTGTCACCACAAATGAACATAATGAACCAGTAATACACAGTGTTCATGATTTATGAACAAAATGATTCTGTTTCTCTTTCTAGACAGTAACTGATATGGGAAAACTTATTAAAAATTATGATTCAAGCACTGGAATAAAAAATTGGAAGCTCTCTCTCTGCCGGGCTGATTTAATGGACAAACATAATGGAATAAATATGATTTAATACGCAGCAAAAATTCCTAACTTGATTTCGATGCTCAATACAGAGCCTAATACCGTTAGGATGATAAAAGCATTCTTTATTTAGATGATGACTAGTCTGTGACCTCTTGTTCACATACAGCTCAAGATCATTCTACAAAAAGATTAATTTCCGTCCTCTGAAGGTGATTTTTAGTATCCATACCTGCTCAAATGAATATCTAGTTTTAGCATCGATTAGTATCTCGTATTTTAAACTTTTCTACTTTTCTACCCTAAATTGGACTACACAAAGCAAGAAAACAAAACAATATCGAAATGAGAGGCTGAACAAAAAGATAAAATTGCCTTCTTATCTACAGAAGAAGAAAACATACCATAAGCCAACCTTTTTTTTAAAGAGACCACTTTAGAACTTTTTTCTAACTTTTATTTTCCAACACCCAAAACTATCCAACTTTTCTCTAATCCCCGTCTTAACTCGGAGTCAATACAGTACACAGCGGAGATTTGAAGCAGCCTCTCATCTTGGAGCGTGCATTTGAGGGCCCGGTGGGATAGTGATGGAGGAACACAGTGGAGGCAGTGGGTATTATAAATAAAACAGAGTCTACCGAGGAGCTGGTCAGGGAGGAGGGAGAGAAGAGCAGATGAAAGAGACACGTGTATTTTGTATTTTATTTCAATCACATATGTTGGAGTAATCCTGCTGTATTAGTCTGTCTACATCTCTTAAACATAAAGAAAAGTACTTTTTACTTTTCAGGTCAGATCTAAAACGTAGTGGAGTAGAAAGTATAGATACATGTTCTCAAATGTAGTGAAGTAAAAGTAAAGAGTATCCACGTACTTAAATTAAAAATACCTTGTGTAACTTTTCTGGTGGAGGGTCCATCAAATGCATTTCTCCATGGAGAGGTTATTGCTTTGTCTGGAATGTTTCACAGTATGGCATTAAACCTTTCTCTCTTCATGGAGACCAAACCAGACCAAGTTACAGGTCAGATCTGTGGAGAGGCGACCCCGCTCACAATCAGAATGCCTTTTTCTAGGTATTTTTGAGCTACAAAACCATCAGTAATTGAATAAATGTAAAATAGAGCAATGACATCTCCATAGAAACAAGCAGGTGACAGACCCCCAACCAAACAGTTACTTACAGTAGTGCACCTTTAAGTAAAGTACAGATAGCTAAAATTTGTACTTAAAAGGAGCAGTGTGTAACTTTTTGGTTGGCAATACATTTTTGTTTCTATGGATACGTCATTGCTCTGCCAGGAATGTTCCAGTAGAATGACTTTAAACAACTGTACCTGTTTATTCAATTACAGTTGGTTTAACTGTTCCAAAATACCTAGGGAAACCGTCTTTCTGACTGTGAGCGGGGTCGCCTCTCATTGCCTCAACATTCTAGACAAAGCAATGACATCTCCAGGAAGAAAAACATTTGATGGACCTAGTGTTGTAGTCAGAACCGCACTAACAAAGACCAAGACCTGTCCGATAATACAGAGTCCCAAGACCAGGACAAAACCCAAGACCTCTGAGGGTCGAGACCGAGACAAGACGGAGACTTTTAAAGGCTGAGACCGAGACAAGACGGAGACCACTGCCCATCGAGACCAAATCAAGACCATCTTTGTCATTTTCGACATTTATTTATATTTTACAGTTATTTTGGCACATGTATATAATTTTTTTAATAAATCTATCTCCATTTTACCACTTGTCGAGTGTCAAACCTCGAGACCAAGACAAGATCGAGTCCATGCGCCTTCAAGACCGAGACAAGATCGAGTCCAAAAGCGGTTGTGTATCAAGGCCGGTTTTGGTCTCGAGTACAACGGCACTAGACGTAGCCCCAACCAGAAAAGTTACACAATGCACCTTTCCATATTCTACTTTGACTTTTGTACTTCCACTGCTGCTGAGGTTCTAGTCAGGGAGAGACTGAGGGACAGATGAAGCAGACCCGTGTGGAGTGGACACAGACTCCGGAGCACCACGGTCAGGTTAAAGCAACATTCACATAACTCCAGGCATGAAAAGCGGATGACTGACAAGTATTATGTAATCTTTTCCAGACATACACACCGCAAACTCACCCGTACATCTCGTGTGGAGCTTGGAACGTGTCCAACAACTATAAATATTGCATCACAAATATACAAGAGAAGATTGGAAGTCAAATGTGATGTCAGTGATTAAAATAAATATATGATTTTAATAGCTTCTTGATTAGAGAGACAATATTACGCAAAATTGACTCTTGAGAGCTCCAAGTCGTGTTATAATGTTGTTAGCTCCTCAAAAACTACATCTACACAGAGTTATGTTTTGTTTCATTCACACGTTTGAGGACTACTGGCTTATTAGTCTGTCTACATCTCCAAATCTTAAAATGCTCTGTTCCTCCTTAACAGCTACTTTTTACTTTCAGACCCTTACTTAGTTGTACAGGGAGGAAAATGAGTAGTACAACTTACACTTAGACAAACTTTATTGAACCACAAGGGATATTGTTTGGACACAGTAGCGCACACATCACAATATAATATCCGAGAAAGAAATTAAAGGTTTTCACCAAGAGACTTTTTAAATTTGATTTCCAATTAGAAACCAAGTCACTACTTCACCTCGGCCCCGAAAATGATGGTGTGGTGCTATAATAATAATTGCAAAAGTTTTTAATTTGAAAGCTGCATCTTGGTCAACGATGCCACCAGAATTACAATTATTTCTAACTAATTCAAAGTTTGTAAAGAGACGCATAGATATAATATTTACTGAAAAACAAAATAAGTCAATTGTAGGCCGAGGAGTGCAGATCTGTAGCAGTACTGCGGTATACAACAGACTATTTGAAAAAGAGGAATGGCCAGGGTATGGTCCTGAAATGTTGCATGTAACAATGATGTAACAATGAAACAGCTGTTTTCTGCCACATGTGAAAGGGGGTAGGCTCACGTAAACTTTTGCTTCTGCTTACTCCTTTTAATAATCATAATACATAAAACTTGTACAGGGCTTTTCAGGATACTTTGGAGCATTGCTGTATCACCTTTTATAGGATTTTTCTATTGTAATGTTTTCTTTGCAAAACACTGTGTGAACGGCAAAAAGGCTTGGCCAAAATGTAAGATCCAAACACTTAAATCTATCAGAAAATGAAAAGTAGTGAATTTATCTTTCCATGTAGCAAGATAACTTAACTCGACAAGTTATCTTAAAATGAACTACCTCTAGATTAGAATGAAGCGGTTTCTGGTGTTTATGGGCTGGAAATAAATTTATGAATGCTAAGTTTTAGATAAACATACTTGAGTATCAAGCAAATCTGTATCACCAAATCTAAAAACAAATGAAGAGTTATAGGAGAAAACTATGGTAAATGGACTGTAGCTTGTTTTAAACATTTATTGCCTAGATTTTCTGTCTAGCTGAGCCATGGTAATATATGTGACCATTTTTAAGATGATACAACCAGTTCAGAACTAGTAAGTACATAATAAACCTGAAAACAAGATGAATAAGCTGATAATATAAGTTTGAAAATCTTGGCCAGATCAGAGAAAAAGTGTAACAAACTGCTCAATTAAAATATAATGAATGAATTAAAAGAAAACAGCAGCTTTCATGGCGCTTGTTACTTGCTTATACAGACTTCATCACAAACTCGGAAGCTCAGCAGGAATGTCTTCACTTACACTAAATGTAAATATCTAATAAAGTGTGTTAGCGCTGTGTGTTCATGTGCATTGTTTTCCTCCATGTGCTTGAAATCGCAACAGCATTGTGTCACTTCCTGCCGAAAGAATAGTCTCCTCTGACCAACAACAAAACTAATGAAAGGCAGAGGAAGAGGCCCGGGATCAATTGTCTTATATAGCGCACACACACACACGCACACACACACACACACATACGCACACACTGAGACTTGCACACACATACACACAGACAGTTACGTATACACACAGATACACACAGACACACACATACACATTTACACACACGGAAACATATGCACACACACCCACACAGACGCAAAAACACACACCAATATACAGACATGCACACAGACAGTTACATACACATATGCACACAAACACAGACACACACACACGTATATCCACACACATGCAGACACACACCCTAGCGCAGCTCAATACACACATCTGAACACACACACATGCAGACGCACACAGCTCAACACACAGACACACACACACGCGCGGAGGCAAACACACACACCACTATACAGACACACACATACATGGACACACACAGACACACATACACACAATTATAAAGACACGCGCACACTGATCCTATTGTTGTCTGGTTGGTGTACACGAACACACCGTCTCACCCCACAGCCCTGCAGTCAGTCGCCCCCGTAGATGGTGTAAACAGCTTCTGGAGTGCATTAGGCTGGGGCCAGAGGAGGAGGCGGAGGAGAACTTGACGGAAGAGATATTTACTGCTGAAGAGGCTTCCTGCTGCTAAAAATAAACCCTGTGTCCAGATGTGCCTTTCATTACGGACAAGACAGAGAGCAAAAAGTACAAGACAACAGGGGTGAAATGGGAGAATATGACGTGTGATATATGACTGAAGAAAAACTAAAACTATCCTAAATGGTGGTAGTGTTAAGCCATGACGTTGTTACCTCATCAAAAACATACCGGAAGCAGTGCTTTGTTTCATGTACAGATGTTCAAATAACCCTGCAGTATTAGTCTGTCTACATTTCCAAAGCTCAAAATGTTCTGTTCCACCTTGTGATGTCTTGAAATGGTAGTTTTCCAGTTTCAACCTTTCACTTTTATTTCAGTAGATTGGAATTTCCAGGGATATAATGATCCAAATGATTCTAATGAAGGTGTATGGAGTTTAAAAACACAGTGGAGCACTTCCCGTATTACCACATGATGACATCACAAGATGGAGTGTTTTCTGTTTAAGAGAATAACTCAGCCTAAATGTGCAGAGTTTGTGTGTTAAATGTGCGAATAAAACACAACTCTAAGTATATTTTTGAGGAGAAAACAACATTATAACATTGATTAGAAAAAAGCATATGAGCCAATCTGTTTCTGAAACTTTATAAACTGCAACCTTATTAAAACAATTCTGAATCTTGCATTTTAAGAGTGCTTTTTGGACTTAAAACAACCACGGATGCCTTTGATCTCTTAATATCTGAACATTTTGAAAGGTCTTTGGAAAAAAATGAATGGAAAATGTACTTCCGTTACCAGAGCAGGCTGTCACTGTTGCGTTCCATTAAAGCTCCATCTATCACTCGCAGAATGATAAGTTGATATAGTAATTACTGTGACAGACCTAAGTACGAGACAACAGGAGTGAAATGGAAAAACTGCCCAACACACTGGGGGACCGCTCCAGAGGAAAAAAACAGATGTTAAAGTTGAAACGGCAGACAGATACAGGTTTAGACTGTAGCAATTCACCCTTTCAAACAGGTTCCTGATCCGTCTGCTTCCAAACATCTGCTCCTAACGTCTTCCCTCATTTGCACACAATCGGCCCGACAATGCTGACGACACCCCTTCTTTTGCCTGCATAGAACTTTACAGCTCCGCCTCCTCTTGTGATTCTGCAGTGGGAGCAGGGTCTTGGCAAGGGTCTAATACGGCAAACCTTAGTCTCCTAAAAAAACGTTTAGACTTAGTATTTTCGGTCATAACTGTACTACATATACTGTATATCTCTGGGGAAATATTCTCAAACTGACTTTTACTTAAAGGGCCCATTGCGCTATTTAATGATCTATGTTATAATGTTGTTTCCTCATCACAAACCTGGAGTTGTTTTGTTTAATTCACACATTTTTAACACACAAATCCTGCATACATTTGCACTAGAATCATTTGGATGATTTCAGCCCTGCAATGCCAATCTCTCCTAAAGGATAAGGAAAAGGTAACTGTTGCCTTGAAAACTCACAAGTTGAAAATGAGCACTTTGAACTTTGGAGATGTAGACAGACTAACCAGAAAGGGCTACTCAAAAACGTGTGAATGAAACAAAACATGAATCCAGGTATGTTTCTGAGGAGGTAACAACATTCTAACATGGCTTAAAGCTCACAAGAGCCGGTTTTGTGTAATACAGGACCTTTAAATACATTTTGAGGGTAAAGAAATGACTTGTCCAGATTTACAGTGTTTTACAGTAAGTCTGTGTACTAGCAGCAGCAGTTAAAATCACTAATAACGGTCTGTAGCAGCAAAAGCAGCAATTTGAAAAAGTGTAAATACTTGAAGTTGTTTCAAGAGCAGTGGGGGTATACAGTGCTATTACTAAAACAGCTCACGTAGGCAGGGGCATAACAGAAAACTTTGGGCCCTGGGTATAAACCATGAGGCCCGTCAACAGAAATCGGCTGGCCCGGGGCAAAAACTCTCACATGGACCCCCCTCTAATATACAATAAAAGGAAGAGAGTCCAATTCCTCCCACCTACTGCTCTGCAAACCACTATGATACAGCTGAAACTGAGAATATCACACCAAAATAAACGAAACGTTGTCTGGCCCATGGACTATATATGGTCCTTATGATGAGCCTAACCCTAACCCTTCATTTGGGCTTTGGGTTAACAAGTGCCTGCAGGCTGAGGTGGGCGATACACTGACATCGACAGGATATTATCATGATTGTTTTGAATATAGGTGAAATTAGAATATGCCTATAAAAAAGTTGCAAAAAGAACCAATTAAAAAATAAAACTTTTGAAACAAGGTCATCTTTCAGTAACAAGAGATTTTCTGCAATGTTATAGTTCATTTTAGTCTTTTCACATTTGTGCAGTATATTATAAGTGTAAATCCGTGAGGTTCAAGTACCTACAAGAACGTTTTAGCACATCTGATTATTATCAGTCCTATGAGAAATTAATTTTAGTCAAATCACAAGCTCCTTAACCTGAGTGCTCTTAAAGGTCCTGTGCTTCGCAAAATTGACTCTTTTAAGTGTTAAACCATGTTATAAGGCTGTTACCTCCACAAAAAGTAAGAAAAAAAAGTACAGTAATAATAGTAATTCATTCATTTCAAGTAGGTATTATCATCTGCATTTAAAGACCAAACCTCAAAAACACTGCTACTGTTTTCAATCAGGTCCTCTCAGATGACCTGAGCATGTATCCCTTACTTATGCCCTTCTAATGTCCTCCCTACATTCCTTTACAGGGGTCCGTGTTTCTCTCACGTCTCCTCCCCCTTCCCCCCACCTCCTCTCCCTCCCTCCTCCCTCCCCTCCTCACTCCATCCTCCCTCCCCTCCCACCATCCCTCCTTCCTTCACTCAGAGTTCATGTTCAGGATTGGCCTGTACACACTGTTCCTCACTCGACTCCTGTGTTTGTCTTCTTAACTCTGGTATTCCCAAGAAAATCCATCCAAATCCAAAGGAACTGTTTCCCTCCATTATGCCGCTGCTTCAGCCGTTTCATTTTGGCCTAATAGACTGGGCCACTGGAAGCGCTGGAAAACAGTGATTTGTGGGAGAAGCAGGCTGAGGATTGAAATGGCGGTAAAATGAAAACGAGAAGGAGCTGTCTCTGCAGCTCTGAAATCTGGTCAATAAAAGGGGCCATAAATCTGGAGGTCCAACAGACTGCATGTTGCTTTGCAACATTTTGTGCAGACATAAACATAATGTTATGCATAATGTAAAACAGTGAACTATTTAGACCAATGGTATATTTAATCCTTACATTATCTGTAAGCTTATTTCAGCATGTAACCTCCCTGTAGCTCGTCTCAGGCTTACACATAAAACATGTGGGCTGATGGCTGTCACAGGGTCACATGACCCACTCTCATTATTCCACATGTCCATTAAAACAGCAGAGGCTGGAGCTGGAGCTGTAACAGTAATCCCTGATCTCGGTGCACCAGGCTGATGCCGTTCTTCGTGGGTCCAGATGGAGGGGCAGGGATATCGTTCCATCTGCCAGAGCCACAGTGGCCAAGCTGATTACTGCTGACACACTGATCTACTGGCATACCTCAGCTTCTCCACTGGCACAAAGAAAGGAGAGGGCAGGCTTATAGGAAGAGCCTCTGATTATGTTCACAGCTATTGACACTTGAAAACCAGTTATCCCATAATGTACATTCTTAGAGATAATGGCAGTTTTGGGCTGGAAAGAGAATTCTCGTCTGTGTCACACAGTGGGGCTAAGAGGATTAGCTAAACGCCTGTGCAGACTAGTCTGGATACCCAGAGCTGTGGAAATCCCACTACAACCGCAACCCCCATTTTGACCAACCACCACCCTGTAAAATATATAGAGGCCCAATCACCTCCCTGTAAAATATATAGAGGCCATATCCTATATCCTCATGGGCCATTAAGTCCTGAACCAGCCCTTTGAGCTCTGAGCTCCAAAAATGCAATCAATGAATTCATCCAAACAGAAACCAAATCCAAACAAACAACCACGTTATAAAGGTCTCCTAAAACATGGTGGGCAGTTTTACAATAAAACCTTCACTACTATTTCTAAAATAAAACAGTACTATGAAAAGCATATATTTAGGTACAATTTAATGGATATTATCAGTGAAAACAACTCAACTTAGCTTTTTGAAGCCAGCATTGGTATCTGGTTGGTTGGTTTAAAAAAAATAAGTTCAGTTGTTTTCCTTTAACTCGCTGATAATATCTGACTGACGAATGCCTCAAAAATTTGATCAATTTTGTCAGATAGGGTTATATAAAGCATCGCCTGTTCAAACGAGCCGGGCTAAACAGCATCTCCAAAGTGTCCTCTAAATGTATATTCATCTGTCAGCAGAAGCAGACAAGCCTTTGGACAGAAATCCATCATCAGCCTGAGCTTCAGAGAAACGGTGTCAGACCCACAGCCAAATGGGCATAAAGCGTTATTTCCAGCTGCTACATAAAACACAGACGCTGACGCCACCACCAGCAAAAACTAAAAATGGACACAGGGCAGTGAGGTCGACGGGGCCAGTGCTGCACATCCACATGCAGAGCATACACAAGTAGCTGGAATGTTTTAAGTGCATAGAAAATCCTTCCAGTAAAAAACTTCACCAAACCACCACCGGAACTCAGCAGCTTCTCTCCATCGAGATAGTGCCTGGAATGTCCTGGAATGTTGCATAGTATGACATTACACTTATTTATCTCTATGGTGACAGCAGCCATAGTTGACGCCAAGTTACATGTCAGATGTGTGGAGAGGCGAGCCCACTCACAGTAGGAATGTAAGTCTTTAAGTCAATAAAAACCTATGTTATTGAGTCAATGCAAAAAGGATATGTTTGACGTCATACACGGATATTCCAGACAAAGCAGCAACATCTCCATGGAGAAAAGCATCTGATGGACCCTCCACCAGAAAAGTTACACAATGCAGCTTTAAGTTACAGGGAACAAAGCAGAGAAGGCAAATTCAGCTTTACTCTGTGGAGACTTGAGTAAAAGCAAAAAGAGAGTGTGACTGTAGAGGAAGATTAAAGCACCACAGACAGAATATGATGGAGCCTCCAGCTGTGCCGGCAGCTGCAGCTCATCTGTGTGCACCAAGGGGGACCTGGGGTGACGAGAAGACCCCCTGTCAAGCAGCTAACTCATATATCTACACTCTGCTGAGGATAACACAGGGTTACTGACAGTTTATCGAATCATCTATTTACTTAAGGGTAATATAAAAGGTTAAAGGTTCTATATTACTCAAAATTGACTCTTGTGAGCTTTAAGTCATGTTATAATGCTGTTACCTCATCAAAAACATTCCTGGAGTTGTGTTTTGTTTCATTCACACATGTTTGAGTAAAAGTTATTATTATTAGTCTGTCTACATCTCCAAAGCTTAAAACGCTCTGTTCCACCTTGTGATGTCATGATGTGTAAGTTTTCAAGTTGACAGCTCCTTTTCTTCAGTAGAGATTGGAAATTCCAGGGCTAAATTTATCTTATATTATAATGATTCTAGTGAAGGAGAAAAGGAGCACTTCCTGTATTACCACATGACATCACAAGGTGGAACAGAGTGTTTTTCATTGCGAAGAATTCAATCTAAATATATGGGTTTGTGCGTTAAACATGTGTGAATGAAACAAAACACAACTCCAGGTATGTTTGCAATGAGGAAACAACATTATAACAGAGATCAGAAGGAAGCGTAATATGAGTGCTTTAAGAGTCAGTATTTTTAGAAAGATTACTTTTTTGGCTATAGTGGACTTGTCACAAATGAATATGTAGATTGAGTAGTGGGCATAGTGGTCAGAGGTCATGCATCAGTGTAGCATATGTCAGCTTCACCAAATTTTGACAACCATTCTAGTAAATGAACTGCACTGGATTGAACACATGTCAAAAGTTGTTATCCTTCCCCTTTACATCTTAAATGGCCTATGTTACGTTATTTTCTGATCTATGTTCTAATAATGTTGTTTCCTCCTTACAAACATACCTGGAGCTGTGTTTTGGTTCATTCACACATTAATAACTCCTTCGTGTTTCGGCCTGTTTTTCCTAAAATGCCTGACTGAAATAACTCTCAATTCAAACTGAATCTGTTTCCAAACCCTTTGGCGCACAGATGAATGGCTGGACTCTTTGTGAAGCTGAGCCCTGGAGTTTTGGCCTCTGTGTGAACCACTCTCATTTGAAATGAGAACAAGCTCGACATAGACTTCAGACTGAATTCTTTGGGGTAAATATAAGAATAGGTATCGCAGGTGTCTCTGGGGATGGTCTCAGAGACAGCAGACTGAGCTTTTGTTGACGATTATTCCCATGTCAAAGCTGAAGCAGATCTCACTAAACATGAGATTTAGGGACTTGTAATGAGGCAAAAAAAGAAATCCAGATTCTTCTCAGAATGGTTGATTTGACAGAAAATAATTGGGTTACAGATTTCCATCAATGTTTCACATGTCCATGATATTGAGAGTTCCCTTTTATCAGAAGCCAGACACAGAAAAGAAAAAGTACAAGGGCCCGTATCAGGTCCCTCAGAATATGAACAACAACATGCAAATCCTGCAAGGCTGAGCTCTTCTCTTAAACAGAAAACACTCCCTTGTGATGTCATGTGGTAAAACAGGAAGCACTCCTGTGGGCTTCCAAACTCCATAAACATACACCTGAATCATATGGATGATTCAGTCAAGGAGCTGCTAATCTGTACTGAACAAAAGGTAAAAGGTAGCTGTTCATCTTTACCTTTTGTTGGTTGAACATTTCCACCACAAGGCGGAAAAGAATATTTTGAACTTTGAAGATGTAAACAGACAGAACAATAAAGAGTCACTCAAACACAAATGAAACAAAACACAACTTCAGGTATGTTTTTGATGAGGTAACAACATTCTAACATGACTTAAAGCTCACAAGAATCCATTTTGCGTAACATAGGACCTTTAACACTTTATCAAAAGAACACTTCCCCTTTCTGAATCAACAGATGTTTCACTAATAAAACCTCTAAGAACATTAATCCTGAAGTTGAGAACATTAATCCTGTCGTGAATGTCAGTGCATGAGGACAGAGGACTGAGTGAGCCTGTACCAGTGACGCACTTCTGGGGATTTTAAACATTTATTGAAGTAAAACTCATTCTGTGTCCTCTCTCATCCCCTTCTCATGCCGCTCAGATTTAACTAGAAACTGCAGCTCCGCCTCTAACTCCAGCCTGTTTCTTTGATGTGTCCTGCCATGGCCTGAACCTGGGGTGAGAGCAGCCCAGTCTAACCTGAGTCCACCTTTTACCTTCCAAAGCTAGTGTCAGTGGTATTTACGGTTGGAAAAAACTGCTAGACCGATGCTTAGAAAAACTACTATCAATTAAAAATATTGGATAAATATGACACTTTTGGCCCTTTCACGAGGACTTTTGGTAGTAGAATTAGTATAAAACAACATGGTAACAATAAAAAGAGTATTGATACTTTGCAGGTGGTGTTATCTACATTCCCTGGGGGGCTAAAGCTAACTGTAGGCACTGCCCTGTCTGAGGCTTTGTTAAGACTTTAATCTGAGCGTTATTTTAACACAATCTAACCATAAAGAACTGACTAATAGTTTGAATAGTGAGGTGATTTGTGCTATTAAACAAATCTCTTACAACACATATAATTACAGTCACAAGCTAACTCCCATCAGCCAACAGTTTTCAGTCATTGTCAGTATTTCATGAGTTTTGTCAAAATGTAAAAACCAGGCTGTGTTTGCGAATGCGTGCATTGTGTCACCATGAAAACTGCTGAACATTCTGTCATAGACATAGGCCTACATGTAGAACACCCCTGGTGTGATGTCACTGCATCATCAATTATTATTTTATTAAGCATGTTCTTGAGTATCAAAATTTAGTTGAAATTAGAGTATTTATGTTTGTCTTTATTTATGTCTTTGGATATTTTTGGTGTTATGTATGTGTAATGTAGTATACTTAGCAGTTGTAGTAGTAGTAGTAGTAGTAGTAGTAGTAGTAGTAGTAGTAGTAGTGTAACAGTAATCATGTAGTAATCAAATAATGCATTTCTGAACCATAGCCGGGCATATGAGGTGAATGCAGTAGAAAAGCAGTGAATGGAGGCTAAATGTACCAGTGCAAATACACAGAGAGCATGTTGTCATGTGACCTGCAGGGGTCATGTGACCTGCGGAGGTCAGGTGTCCAGCACCAGCTGTCACCCTCTCACTGGTTGTGTGTGCACATGCCTCCTCGGCCTTTCGTGTTACTGCCTCTTCTGACCTACATACTGAGCTCTGCCATGAACTTACTCAAGGAAAATCTGGGAGAATAAGCAGCCTCTGTCCGTCTGTCTGCGGTCACTACACGGTGACAAAGCAGATCACAGGCCTCATTAAGCCCCAACAAACAATACGAGCAGATTTTCACTGCTTTGAGCTTTGAGCCAGACCTACTTTGCACATCTAAGAACAAGTGAACTCATAAGAACAACTCACATGAAAAAATAGGGTCATGTTACAAATATTACAAATAATAATCTGTTCAGTGAACCATTTTAGTGAATCATTAGCTAATACAATGTCAAAGAAATAATAATTACCCAGATACTGAAACTACAATCAACTACTACAGAAGATACTCATCTGATCCATTACTGAAAAATACTTTTTAAAAACAGAGCCAGAGTCAATGGAGCCTGAAGTGCACCCATGCTTACTTCCTAGTTGTAAAGCAGATGTTTGCAGGTTAACTATGGCTATTTACACATTTACAATGCACTGTACAAATGCTCTTTCGAGTGAAACACCAAAACATACAGAGGTATGATCATGTCAAAAGAAATCATTACAGTTGACTTTTCAAGAAACTGTTAAATGTGCTTTGTGTAACTTTTCTTGTAGAGGGTTCGCCATCTGCTTGTATCAAGGTGAATCAAGGTGATCTCATTGCGTTGCCTGGGATGTTCCATAGTATGGACTTAAAATATATCTTGTATTTATTCAATTACAGGTGTTTTTATTTCTCAAAACTACCACAAAGACACATACATTGAGTGGGCCACTTCTCCACAAATCTGACCTGGGGATTGTTCAGTTAAATGCTATACTGTAGAACATTCCAGGAAAATACACCATGGAATCAAGCAGGCAGTGCACCCTTTACCAGAAATGTTACATAGTGCACCTTTAAACAAAAACAAAATGATTTTTTTCACACATCAAAACCGGCCTATTGCTGGTTTCAGATGACATCAGAGTTAATACAGATGAGGACAGTTAAAATGACTATGGTTCAAATGTACAGTTCTGTTGGGATACAGTGAGTTCTTGGTGCTAGACACTAATAGAAATGACCAGGTTCAACATTTGTGAATTTTTGGGTATTTTTTTGGTTAAGTTCATGGTTAAGTGATGTCATCAAAATTCCCTAGGGGTGTGATGCCAACTGTAGGCACTGCTCGGTCTGAGGCTTTGTTAGACTTTAATCTGAGCTTTATTTTAACACAATCTGACCATAAAGAATTGACTTAGTTGGTTTTGGCTTTTAGAAGAAAATCAAACACCTAAACAGGACCATGAACGCTCATATTGATCACACACTCTTTTTTAAATCCATTTCGTGTTTTTTCTCTTATCTTAATATTTTTCTGACAGTGTTTGCTAATGTATGCATTGAGTCACTCTGATAACTCCTAAATATTCCACCATTAAAGATACATGTACAACACCCCCAGCATGATGTCACCGCAATATCAATACTCTCGATGTAGTGCACCAAGTATGACACCAATGATTCATGTAAGTGGAGGGGCAAGTACTACGCCTCATGAAGTCATAATCACCTCATTAAGACTGGAAATGTGACTGAGTTATGCTTGAGTGAGGCAGTGACTTTGACTTACCTCTGGAGTTGGTAGCCATGTCTGCAACTTTCTGAAAAGCATCTAAGAAGGCCACAGCTGCCAGGATTGTAGTCCTAATAAATGAAATAAATATTATGAAAAATACTGGAAACATTCAAATATTACTTGGGTGAATATTGTTTGTTAGTAGTGTCACAGTATAAGAAATATTGAGAGGAAGAATATAAGAAATGTGCAGTTTTGTGATTTTTTTTTTACCTAAGTTGAGAGTGTAGTTTTGTAGCCTTGGCACTGAAGTCTTCCCAAACTGGATACGAGCTCTGAAAAAAAACAAGAAAAGGAAAAAAAGCAAATGAGTAAACATGGAATCCTGTTTAAAAGGCCGATATGACACTATTTTCTGATCTGTGTTATAATGTACATAATGTTGCTCATCACAAACATACCAAGAGTCATGTTTTGTTTGTTGAGTTTTTCTCTCAAACAGAAAACACTCTGTTCCACCTTGTGATGTCATGTGGTAATACAGAAAGTGCTCCACTGTGTTTTAAAACTCCATACATCTTCAGTACAATCATTTTGTTTATTTCAGCCCATCTCTACTAACCAAAAGGTAAAAAGGTAGTAAGTTTTGGAGATGATTAATACATTAGCTTAATAAGGTTACTTAAACATGTGTGAATGAAACAAAACACATCTCTAAGTATGTTTCTAAGGAGGTCACAGCATTATAACATGGCTTAAAGCTCACAAGAGTCAGTTTTGTGTAATATATATAGGATCTTTAAAATATAGCCTCTAGTGAACTCATTTTCAGACTTGTCCTTTCTTTGCACCTATAACTCAAAACAGCGTGGCTTCATGTCCTACAGGCACACAGCAGACAAACGTGTAGCAAACACGCAAACTTGTCTTTATACTGTAAAAGGTCAGAGAGGAGTCTTCATTTTGTCTATACGGTAATATTAAAGGGCCCATATTACACTATTTTCTGATCTATAGCATGTTATCAAAAACATACCTGGAGTTGTGTTTTATTTCATGCTTAACGCACAAACACCCAATATTTAGGCTGAGTTCTTCTATCAAACAGAAAACACTCTTTTTCACCCTGTGATGTCATGCGGTAATACAGAACATGCTCTAAAATGTTTTGAAACTATATAAACCTTCAGTAGATGATTTGGATAATTTCAGCTCTCTGAAATGCCAAAGCTCTACTAAACAAAAGGTAAAAGGTAGCTGTTAACTTGAAAATTTTGGAGCTTTGGAGATGTCAACAAACTAAAAATAAAGGGTATCACTCCACCTCCTTGTATAGTCAATAAAGAGTTCGTTTTATGCTTGATTGATCTTTACTGTGGCTTGTACAAACTTGAGACTAAATAGATGCCACCAACTTCACCAACGCCACCGTCGAACTAAGATAATTCACATAAATTACAATTAAAACAGTATAATATAAAAGACACGAAATAAACACATTAACATTTTTAATAAACACATTAAAAAAACATACCTCGCTGCCTGACACATATTTTGAACTTATTTTGAACTTTGTTTTAACTTTAATTTGCTTTGTTGCCGACACGCCACATTTTTCACTTTCAGCCAGGCGTGCGTCTCTAACTTGGGTCCAACGGAACCGAACCAAACAACAGTTTCGACCTGTTGACTACCCAAATAAAAGCATAACATTTTCTCTACTCACATATTATATATTAAGAATTATTTAAAGAAAAGTAAATGAAAATTATGGCAGTAAAAAAGGTTACTCAAAACATGAGTGAATGAAAGAAAATACAACTCTAGGTATGTTTTTGAGGAGGTAACAACATTCTAACATGGCTTAACTTAAAGCTCAAGAGTCAATTTTGTGTGATGTAGGACTCTTAAAGAAAGTACAAAGTTTACTGGTATGTTGAAAATTACATTCAACTGTATTAGTGTTTTTATTATTCCGTTATTGAAACCAAAATTGAGTACTGAGCATTTCGGAAAAAGTAAAAATCCTTTAGTATCATCATGATCTGTCAGAGTCATGTGCTTCTCTGCTGTGGCTGTTTTTGTGGATCACCTGGATCACATTTACCTGGGATCATCTCCAGTGCAGCCTCCAGCCATAAGATCAGAGGCCCCACATAAAACACACTGGGGCCTAAATCCTATTAGGGCGAGTATAGCCCTGCAGACAGGAGAGGGAGGCCAGACCCTCTGTGCTGGAGCAGAGCCAGAAGATCCCACCAACGTTAAGTCACCATGAAATTCAGGCTTTTTTCAAGGTTTTTTTTTTTTTCACATGCCTTGGGTTACACTCCTCTTGGCTGTTGCAAAGTGATTTAAGGACTATCACTTCTGATAAAAAATGTTTTCAAAGAGCCTCCCGGAGAGCCACCTGCACTTGACTCTAACAGGTGCCTAATTAGCCTGTGTGGCCTGTGACTCCCGAGGGCGACGAGGAGAGAGGAGGGGAGACAGCTGAGAGAGGGAGCCGCCTGGCCCTGGAGAGATCTATTTCTGTTGGATCACACCTCCTTTATGCACATGCAGCAGCTACAATAAATACAACTGTGTGGAGTGTAGCACATGGTCAGAGGACGGAGTCTGTCTGTTTAAATGCCTCTCAGTGCCGTTCCAGGGTGGACTACTGTTTTTTCTAAATGTTGGTCATTTACTACCTATTTAATGCATGACTTTATTATACTGCAATTATTAAAAATATAAAACTAGTAAATATGCAGTCAGTGTTGCATAACTGACACATCAGTGTTCACAGATTAACGACGAAGCTGGTACAGGGTCTTCTTTGAATCAACACCTCCCACTCAGATTTCTTTTCCTGACTCCTCATCTCTCAGTTACATAACCAACAGGTGCATGTAATATCAGCACTTACACTTGTACACTGTACATTTGTGACTGTGTGCACTCATACAGACACAATAACCCTGCTCTGGGGGGTGAAGGGGGCCGAGGGCAGGAGGGGGGGTCCGACAGGCCGGCGTGGCCCAGCCACAGGAATGAGGTCAGATGTCTGTCTCAGACAGTGGACACAGTGCTGAGTAAGGGCTTTACTCTCATCCATCAGCTCAGCTTATCAATACACAGAATACCTCTGTCATGAAAAAGCTCCACACACTGAGGTCACACAGATTTCACTACATCGGGCTCCAAATTACACCTCTCTGAAACTGAGGGATTTGGGACAATGGTGCTAACTGACACAGTGAAATGTGTACTTTAATACTGAAGAAGATCCTCAGTGATAAAGAGTGAGATTCTAAACACCTGATGAACACATTCACACTCTCCATCTGTTGAAGGGAACAACAGACCACCCTGGTTTAACTTCCTTGCCTTGACCCCTCCCCCAGCAACAAACATAATGTGTGACACATAATAGGGACAACCTGCTATGGATAGGCCCTTCAGACCTACTTAAAATAAAGATCTTTCTTTTCACCTTCCTTAAGAAAACCACGTGACGACAAGTAACACCTGTATTTACCTTGGATCTGGGACAACGATGAATGAACGAATGGTGAACTTATCATATTTGACATCCTGACACTGTGGATGTTGGACTCTATATGTTCTGAAATCTGGTCAGTCTCATGTGTAATAAATGTATAAATGTGACGTGCAGTCACTTTAAATGGCTTTGGTCTACTATAGTTATTGAGAAAATCACAAGGGTAATGTGTCCTACTATAGGGCACAGTGAATTATCATTGAAAAACTAGGCTTAAGCTTTTTTAACAAGGCGCTGTTCTGCATTAGGAAGACTTGCCTTGCTCAGTCTAATGTTATTATGAGAAACCGACCTGCTGCACAATATGCAAATAACACAAAGGAAACACGCTTCATCTGTCGATATGTCCTAAAGCAGTCCTTCTTGTGGGGGAGGACCCGGTGGACCAAACAAAGGCAGTAAAATTATGAGTGTAGCCCGCACTCATACAAGTCCAAGAGTCAGTTAGAAGTCATGCACACTTTATACAAATAGTGCGTTACCTTCATGTCGTTCACAATGGCCTGGAATAATCCACCTAGCGCTCCACACTCCTTCTCCACCGACTCCATGGTGGCAAAACAAACAGAGCGCACGCTGTAGAAGAACAAAATCAGGTCAGATCTCCTGCTATGAGTGCGTTTTCAGAGTCCAGACATGAATGCAGTAGTTTTCATCCGCCTTCGCCCTCTTCCACTTCCACGGGCTGCGCAGGAGTGGATGCGAGACCGCTCTGCCCACGGCCACCAGCGGCTGAAGCTCGCAGCGCTCAAACAAAAAGAAATGTGAAGTGAAGCCGGAAAACGTGGAAGGGGCATGCACCGGGACTCCACATGCTCACAGCCCGCCCGGTCTACGAGTACCGAGTGCGCACGGGTCTGTCCGGGGAGAGACGCGGAGGAGCGGGCTCTCGGGCGCACTGTAGTTACCAGCGCACTGTCCGGGCTGATGCGGGAGTAATACGATCCATGGGAATGGGAAAGGGGCTGCTGCTTTTCTTCTTTCTTTCACACACACAAACACATGGAAGCTGCTGAGTGGGAGGGGACACTGTGGAACACCCCATCCCCGGCCCCTCCTACTCAGGCTGCAAACAAAAGTGAAGCTCCTTCTTTGGCTCAACAATTCACTGACAGGCAAAAAGGATTTCCTCTGGTTTCAGATGCGCATTTACCCCACACGCGTCCGCTAATGGACACTGGCAACTGCGGGTTTGTTTCGAGCAACAGAAACACATGGGGGAGGGAGAAAGGGCAAGTTAGGCCTAATGTTGTATAATCATTCAACTGGTAGTGAGCCTAGTAGTAAAGCAGGGTGACCCTATTTATCCGGGGCAGTCCCAGTTTTGAGCTCTGTGTCTTCTGTCCCATTAGATTTGTTCAAAACCAATGATTTGTCCCAGTTTCATACAAGAAATGTCCCCGGTGGCCCTATTTTGGACCAATTTGAGCTAAACCAGGACTAAAACAGGCCTAAATCAGGTCTAAATCAAGTCTAAACTAGGACTAAACCAGGACAATATCAGGTCTAATTCAGGTCTAAACCAGGATTAAAGTAGGGTTAAAAAAGAACTATATCAGTTCTAAACCATGTGTAAATCAGGTCTAACTAGGGATAAACCAGGACTAAACCAGGTCTATTTCAGGTCTAAACCATATCTAAAACAGGTCTAAACTAGGGCTAAACCAGGACTAAACCAGGACTACTGTAAACCAGGACTAAACTAGGGCTAAAATAGAACTATATCAGGTCTAAACCAGGTCTAAACCAGGTCTAAACTAGGACTATACCAGGTCTACGTCAGGTCTGAACCAGGTGTAAATTAGGCCTAAACTACAGCTAAACTAGGTCTAAACCAGGTCTAAACTAGGACTAACTCAGCTAAAATTAGGATTATATCAATTCTAAACCAGAGGAACATAAATTGTATTTGTTTAGCCAAAATCCACAAGACTGCATTTCTGTATTTTGTCTCAGAATATACACTGACTCACAGGTGAGTCGTGAAAGGACAATGCTTTTTTCACAATTTTATTTATTTACCATCCCAACCCGGGCGTGTCCCAGTTGACAATGACATTGTCAATGACATTGTTTTCTGATCTATGTTATAATGTTGTTTCCTCATCACAAACAGACCTGGAGTTGTGTTTTGTTTCATTCACACATGTTTAACACAAATTCTGCATATTTAGGCTGAGTTTTTCTCTCAAATCGAAAACACTGTTCCATTGTGATGTCATGTGGTAATACAGGAAGTGCTCCACTGTATTTTTAAACTCTGTACACATTCATTAGAACTATTTTGATGATTTCAGCCCTGGAATTGCCAGTCTCTACTAAATAAAAGATAAAAAGTAGCTGTTAATTTAAAAACTACCACTTCATGACATCACAAGGTGGAACATCGCATTTTGAGCTTTGGAGATGTAAACAGACTAATAATAAAGGCTTGCTCAAACATGTGTGAATGAAACAAAACACACAACTCCAGGTCTGTTTTTGAGGAGGTAACAAGATTCTGACATGGCTTAAAGGGTCAATTTTGGGTAATATAGGACCTTTAAAAATACTATTGGTCTGACATATGTGCTTATATATTTTGGTTATTTTTATTTTATTATATGTTTTCATTTTATTTATTTATTTATTTTTAAGATAGTTTCAGTGTTCTTCTGTCATATCTTTACCATGCCTCTCTTCGTGTGTGGGTCCATATGTTAAACACATCACCAGTCCAATGTTATGGAACATAAGGTCAACCCTGCATTCCTGATAAACATCCTGTCAATTCAAAACCTGCACATCTGACACACACACACACACACACACACACACACACACACAGAAAGACAGTTACTTTTTTTACAAGTTAAAAAGTACTTACTCATGTTTTTATCTATACTTTCAGGAAATGTGTTCTTGAGCATTACAGATAGACTTCCGTGGTTGTGTAAAAATAGCAGCAGCAGAAACATCCAGTATAAGGGATATTATTACAAAGTGAAAGCCTGATCCTGATCACACGGGCAGGCTTACCGAAACTGCCCAGAGGGATTGAAATGATATTGTGCATGGGAACAATAAAAATAGCAGAATATGGACTGCTCTGTAATAGTCCTGTGACTGCTCCTCGTGTGGTGTTAACCTGTGTGCTGCAGGCTCTGAGGGAGGTCTGCCTGATGCAAGAGGACCTGGACTTTTCCCTGGGAGAAAATACAACAGATGAGAGAAAAATATGTGTGTTTATGTGCCTGTGTGTGTGAGTGTGTGTGCTTGTGTATGTGTGTGCCTGTGTGTGCATGCAAGTGTGTGTGTACGTGCATTTATGTCCCTCTATGTGTGTGCGTGCAAGTTGTCTGTGTGTATTTATGTGCCTCTGTATGTGTGTGTGTGCGCGTGTGTGTGCATGTATTTATGTGCCTGTGTGTGTGTGCCTGGGTGTGTGTGCTGTGTGTATGCATGCGTGTGCGCCCGTGTGTGTATATTTGTGTGTGTGCCATATGTGTATTTGCTTGTATGTGTATTTGCCTATATGTTTGTGTGTGTACCTTTATGTGCGTGTGTGTGTGTCTGTGTGTGTGTGCCATGGGTGTATGTTTGTATGTGTGCCTGTGTGTATGTGCCTGTGTGTGTATTTGCCTGTAAGTTTGTATGTGTGCCTGTGTGTGTGTTTGCCTGCGTGGGTGTGTGTGTGTGTGCATGTTTGGGTGTGTGCTGCATGTATGTGTGTGTGTCCATGTGTGTATAATTGTGTGTGTCTGGGTGTGTATTTGCCTGTATGTTTATTTGTGTGCCTGTGTGTCTGCCAATGTGTGTGTGTGTGTGTGTGTGTATGTGCATGCCTCTGTGTGCTATACTTATATTCTTATTTCACAAATATTTTGCATGAGTAAGTTTTGGTTATTACTAAGTCTACACATTACAAAAGCTTGTGCTCCTTCAAATATGAGCCATTTTTTGTGCATTATTTAAAGGTGCACTGTGTAACTTAACTGGTGGAGGGTCTGTCACTTGCTTCTCTCTGTGGAGAAATTGCCTGGAATGTTCCACAGTATGTCATTATACTTTTATTTCAGTTCAGAGACAGCAATCCACTCCATTTGGCCAAGTCACATGTCGGATCAGTGGAGTCCAAGTTTGTTAGGATTCAAGTCCAGGGATGCAAGTTTTTTAGGTCAATAAAAACACGTTTTATTGTGTAAATGCAGGATGTATACGTTTAATGCCACACTGGGACATTCCAGACAAAACAATAACAGCTCTCTGTTGCTCTCCATGGAGAGCAACAGTAACATTAACAACATTATAATTCAGTTATTAGGTCCAGACAGTCCTACTATTATTCTTTGTTTCTTTTTATTTCTACTTAATGGTGCATTGTGTGACTGGTAGAGGGTCCATCAAATGGTTTTCTCCGTGGAGATGTTATTGCTTTGGCTGGAATGTTTCATAATGTGGTATTAAATCTTTCTATCTTCATGGAGACCAAACCAGGCCAAGTTACAGGTCAGATCTGTGAACGTCCCGGCCAAAGCAATAGGAGGAAAAGCAACTCCAAGACCAAGTGAAGGCACAAAGGGAGATCCGGTACCTATTTAATTATGAAGTACTGGAAAATGCACAACTAAAACAAGAGCTTGCAAATTTCAAAATAGTCATGGAAAAGATGAACAAAAAAGACTTGGAGTTGCAAAAACTCACTGATACTCTTCAGAAGAAGGAACAGCAACTCCAAGACCAAGAGAACGCACATAACAAGATCAAGTGCTTGTATAATTCTGAAGTACAGTACAGGAAACCCTGCAGCTAAAACAAGAGCTTGCCAACTCCCAAAGATTCATGGAAAAGATGAATGAAAAAAAAATGGAGTTGCAAAACCTCGTTGATTCTCTTCAAAAGAAAGAAAAGCAACTACAAGAGGAAGTAAAGGCACAACAGATACAAATGGAGGAAATACAACTAAAGGAACTCCAACTCCCAGAGATACAACTAGAGGAGTTCAAACCAGAGGGGATTGAACTAGCAACCAACCATGTTGAATCTCTACAAGAGGTCTTTAGCACATTTCCAATCAAGACCTCCAATGAAACAGAGGAGCTATCTGAACTATGGCTTCCCAGTTCTTCACAGCCTGTAATTCAAGACCAGACTGTGGAATCCATTGTAAAAACCTACTGCCCCAAAGCCGCACGTTGTATAATCGTAGCAATGATAAAAAAAAATGGTCCCCAAACTCAAAAAGTTACCTGACAATGAACAACAGATGGTGCTTGTCCAAAGATTAAGAAAAGTGGAGAATCAGGTTGTGATACCTGAGAACAATGAGCTCGGAGCTAAAGGTCTTAAAGCCATTGGTAAAGCAACGGCTAAAAGTCTGCTGCAAGAGATGGGCTCTGCTTCTTCCCTCTTCTCAGACAGCAACACTGATTTCCTGGAGGCTACGGTGAAGCAACATCTCACCATTCAACTCAGCACCTTCTTGGCCAGTTCTGGGAAAGCACGAAAACGCTTCTTTTCAGGAGGGAGTTCCATCTTGAGGAGTAATTTCATTCGCAAATGCCCTCTCAGCACCTACCTGTTGTCCGGGTCGCTCCACTAATCCAACTATAGGACTCCCCTCTCCTCCTTTACCTCTCCTCCTCTCCTCCTTTACCTCTCCTCCTCACCACCAAGTCTAACCCCAAACCTCCTCCCGTCTCAGCATCAAAAAATAAAAAATAAAAACACATTTGTGTACTTGACTTTATATGAACAAAACATGGTTAATATAGATTTGATCAACATAATCTGCTTATGTGTTATTGATCAATGACTTTCACAGTTAGATTTCCTACAGGTCTGTTAATTAAATCAGTAAATCTGTACCCGTCCCACGAGGTGATTGCTCGTGTGATTTGAGGCTACAGAAAAAAATACAAATAAATAAATATAATTGGTTACATAACCACTAGTATTCTCACCAGTTTGCTACGAATCATCTTTAATTCATTTCTGGAACACTTTCACTCCGGACGTATGACAAGGGAGACCAGCAGGTTACAGCCCTACACTACTTCACAGAAAGAATAATTGCATTTTTGAACAACACCCGTAAATGCTAGATGTATATGTTTAATATCATAGAGAACCTCACTCACAGTCAGAATGCCTGTTTTTCTAAGTATTGTTGAGCTGTAAAACCACCTGTAATTGAATAAATGTAAAGTAGAGCTGTTTAAAGTCATACTGTGAAATGTTCCAGGCAGAGCAATGACATATCCATAGAAAAGTTATACCTCTAAGTAATATTATTTCAACGTAACAGTGCTTTTACTGAAAAACAACTTTTGGCTACTCTACCACATCTGGACACAGGCCCGTTTGAAGGACATTCTCAGACCAATACTCACTCAGGAGTCAGAAAACACAAACACAGACTGCTGCCTTTCTCACCGCTGTGCACCCCCCGTGTGGAAAAATGGCTGTTCCCATCCAACGCCTCACCACTGACGCGTGAGTGTCTGCCAGACTTTCCTTAATTCAGCAAAATGGGGCTTAGTCAAGGAAAAATGTGACGGCTTCTATTTCAGACTACTACATCCCTGTGAAGCCGTTACAACTGAAAGCAATCACCAGGCCTAAGCAAACTGAGATGAAGCAGACGGTGGAGGCTTATATAACTGAATTAAAGGGGTTTGACTTGGGGCTGTATTTTATTACCTTTGTGTAATATTGTTTGTTTGCAAGATTTGCCATTTTAGGAAAGGAAACAAGTCATCATTTCATTAGCAAAAGAACAGTACAGCAGTCATTTACACAACAATATGCTTTAAGGGCCCTTATGTTTTCTGATAGAATTATGTTTCTTTCACACGTTTCTTAACACACAAACCCTGCATATTTAGACTGAGTTCTTCTCTCAAACAGAAAACACTTTGTTCCACCTTGTGATGTCATGCTCCACTGTGTTTTTAAACTCCATACGTGTTCACTAGAATAATTTGGATGATTTTAGCTCTCGAATTGCCTATCTCTACTGAAGTAAAGGTAATAAATGAGCTGTTTGAGGAGGTAACAACTTTTCGAGAAAAAAAAACTTCAGGGGTAGTAAAATAGATTAAATCAACTGGGGTCATTTTTACACTGAAATAACATAATTCTGTGAGAACAACTTATTTAATAGCAATGGACAAAATGTACCTATTTTACCCATGTACCGTATTTTCCGGACTATAAGCCGCTACTTTTTTTCCAGGCTTTGAACCATGCGGCTTTTACAAAGATGCGGCTATTCTGTGGATTTTTTTTCCACCACTAGGGGCGCTCTAACCGGAATTTCAAAAACAAGATAGACGGAAAATTAATGCAAAGAAGAATACGCTACTTTTTAGCAGATATAACACGCACAACAAATTACTAACTGGTAATTATTTTAAAATTTTCCTTAATCATGAAAAGCACACAAAGGAGTTTGTATGATGCAAGTTATAAGTTGAAAACCATCGATCTTATTCCAGGAAGGAAACCGTTTTTGACCTCGTTTTAATCAGCACAGTTGCTGCCGTGTTAAAAGGCACTGTTCGGAAAGAATCTGTTCAGGTACATAAATGTACATTTACAGTACAAAATAGTTCTGTATATGCAGTAAATATCTCATTTTTCAACATAGATATTAGCAGCTTATAGCCCGGTTGCGGCTTGTATAACTTTTTTCTTAATTTTTTAAAAATAGAGTGGATGCAGCTTATATACCAGTGCGCGCTATAGCCAGGAAAACAAAGTACTCGAAGTATTGTTTGATGAGTCAGTTCTACTATATACAGTATTCACCAAAACGTTTTACAGCTGCTACTCACAAACCCAGAAATACTAATACTAAAGTCCCTCTAGATAAGTCTCTGCACTTGATGCCAACATATTTTGGGGCTAGGGCGGCAGGAGCGTTTGTCCACTGATCCGAAATTTGGCAATTCAAATCCTACCCTCAACATTAAAAAACATCATTGGGAAAGCGGTCAGACAGTGCGATTCTAGCTCCCACAGATGAATGCTGTCGTTGTGTCCTTGAGCAACTTAACCCATCTTGCTCGTAGTTGTCTACGTAAACTGGTGTATGAATGGGTTGTTGTAAAGGTGGAAAAGCGCAAAATAATGATTTATCATTTATTATACATCAGTAAATACTAGACATATAATATTTACTTCATTGTTCCATCATGGCAGCACGGTGGCTGAGTGGCAACACTCAGGCCTCACAGCAAGAAGGTTGCGGGTTCGATCCCCGGGTCGCCCGGGCCTTTCTGTGTGGAGTTTGCATGTTCCTCCCCGTGTCTGGATGGGTTTCCTCCGGGTACTCCGGTTTCCCCCATCAACCCAAAACATGCCCGCACCCCTATGAACTAACATCAAGGACCATAATGTCCACCCTCCTGTGGGCTCACCACCTGCAGAGGGGTTCATAGGGGGGGTCAAGTGCTATGAGTATTGGGCAGCACGCTGCCCCCGCGACCCAGCCGGATTAAGCGGGAGAAGATGGATGGATGTTCCATCATAGCAATGCAATTAATTATGACAATATTTTATATATTTTACTTAATTTATTTACATAAATATGACTTCTAACTTTTAAAAAATTTAGTAACAATTACTCAGTAAATTTATAACTGTTAATTGTGGTGGTAAGTACATTTTACTTAATATTGACAAGTAAATTGTACATGATATTACAGCAGTAAAATTTGCTTGTGTGTTAGGGCAAATTGTTATGAGGATTTTTTTTAGTAAATCTTCAAGTTATTTTTTTCAGTGTGATTTAAAGTTCACAAGAGTCAATTTTGTGTAATAAAGACCTTCACACACAATCATAATACCTAGATAAGAAACGTTCTTGTTTCTGAATGACATCACTCTTTAACCTTGAGCCAAATGCCAGACCAGCTCTCCAAAAGACAAAACACGGCTCTGGGAATTTATGGCGACCTCTGACCCCTCTGCCAGCTTGCTCCCATGATTCAGCTGGAGCGGCCATCTTGCCCACAGTAAAGAACATTGGGTCAAGCTGTGGCACCCTCCCGCTCTCACTGCCGGGGTCAATAGGTCTGTGCCGAGTGTCCATAAAAGCAGCCAGGATTTATCATCTACGCCTAAGTTTGGACAGACTGTTACGCCAGCGAACTCAGAACCACATGGGACGCTCACCTGCACTCTATTACAGGAGCTTTCACAAACTTAACAGCTCAACAAATGGTTTAGCTTAAAGGTCCACTGTGTAACTTTATTGGTGGAAGGTCTGCTACCTGTCTGTGTTCATGGAGATGATATTACTTGGCCTGGAAGGTTCCACAATATGGCTTTTAAAGGTCCCATATGACACAAAACTGACTCTTGTGAAGTTTAAGCCAAGTTAAAATGCTGTATGCTCAAAAACATACTTGAAGTGTTTTGTTTTGTTTTATTCACACATGTTTGAGTAATCCTGCATTAGAAATCTGTCTACATTTCCAAAGCTCCAAATGCTCTGTTCCACCTTGCCATGTCATGAAGTGGTAGTTTTATAGTTAACAGCTACTTTATTAAACAAATACTGAAAATTCCAGGTCTGCATTGCAAAAAAAAAGCTTGGCCAAAATTTAAAATATAAACACTTAAATCTATCAGAAAATCAGTCTTTAAAGTAGTGAAGTGATCTGTCCATGCAGCAAGATCATTTTACTTGACAAGTTATCTTAAAATAAACTACCTGTACACTAGAATGAAGTGTACAGTCTCTTAAGTGTTCATGGGCTGGAAATAAGTTTATGAGTGTTAAGTTTTATATAAACATACTACCAGTTTATGATTAGTGTCTATGGCCTGATAATAAGTTCTCAGATGCCTCATGCCTCAAATGCTTTAGTTAGTTTATCCAAATCTGTACCACTGAATCTAAAAACAAGTGCAGGGGAAAAACTATGGTAAATGGATTGTAGCAATTTTTAAACATGTATTGCCTAAATTTCACATTTTCTGACTAGCGAAGTCATAGAAGAAATATCTGACAATTTTTAAGATGATACAACCATTTCACAACTAGTAGGTAGATATTAAATCTGAAAACAAGATGAATAACCTGATATAAGTTTTAGAAACCTGGCCAGATCAGAGAAATTTGCAGGGTGAAAAGATACAAATGAAGCTAGTGAAGGTGGATGAAAAAAAAAAAAAAATGATGGAGCACATCCTGTATTACCACAAGATATCACAAGGTAGAACAAAATGACACTACCAGGCCATGTTACAGGTCTGGATTTAGGACTGGTGATCATGCTTACAATTTGAGCAAAAAAAACCAAAAAACAAAAAAACCCACCCAAAACTGAATAAATACATGTTGGAAAAGTTCAAACCCATACTGTCTAAAGCAGACTTGGAGAGACTTTTCCATGTGTTTGTCTCCAGTAGGTTAGATACTGTAACGGTCTCTCACTGACCTTTCCAAACGCACTGTGAGAGCTGCTGTACATCCATGCAGCTCGGGTCCTGACTCCAACCAGGAAGTACAAGCACATAAGTCCTGCACTCAGGTCCCTGCACTGCCCCCTGTGGCTCAGAGAATAGACTTTAAAGCAGCTCTGCTTGTGTACAAGTGTGGTGGAAAACTTTTACTGTGTTTTCTGTTGTGATCTATTTAAGCTAAAGAATGTATTTTATGGGTTTAGATACTGTTAACTAGTAACTCACAAAGTGCTAAAGTATCTTTGTATTCATGGTCACGGGCAGTGGTGTGATCTACTGTATCTGGGCTTCTTAAGACAGGACATTATGTTCAGTCCCTATCGATCAGGGTTAAAACAACAGGTTATGGTTTTATTCATTCTCATCATTTAGAATTATTGGTACACTTGAGTTCTTCTAATCGATGCCCCAGTTTAACCCAGATAAATCGTCTCCTTTTGAGAACTGTTTAGATATACTGTAGTATGTTTTACCTCATGTTGATGTTATGACATTTGTTGACTGTATAAGAGCCTGTTTTTGTTTTGCCATGGGTCAGATTAGGGAGAGATGGACCTTGTGTGAGGGACAGATAGGTTTCTTTCTCATTTTCTCTGTATTTGTGCGCACAATTGCTTTTATAAATCCAGACTCTTTGATTGAAGACAACTTCTCTCCAGTTTTTATCCTTCTCAGGTTTAAAAGTCCACAACACCAGTCTCTCCATGGCTGAGCACCAAAGTAAATCTTTGACATGTTAGTGCCACATGAACCATCTGCACTCTGAGGAGCTCAGGGACCGGCCTCCTGCTGGTGCCAGAGTCAGGACTAAACCTGAGGAGTCAGAGTTTTGGATTCATGCAGCTAAAACCTGGAACAGTCTCCCTGAACATGTGAGACAGACTCTACTCTGATACTGTTTAAATCCAGGCTGTTTAGCTCTGTATGACTGAAAGGTTTTCATTTTTCATTCCACACTCTTCTCTCTCATTTAATGTCTCTCTCTCTTTTTAATTTTACAATTATTATTTATGTTTTGATTTGTTTGTATTGTGATTTTAATGTATTTCTTATTCTGTAAAGCACTTTGAATTACTTTGTGTATGAAACTGTGGAAAATTTCAGTTGAAGCAGCATCTCCAGGCCCAAGTAGAGTAATATGGGCCCTTTATTACTTTTACAGTCCCTATGGAAATGTAGACACACTTGAATTGAAATGTCTGCTACAGGAGACGTCTCTAATAGAAATGTTGAAGCTTGTTTGAACTCTGGTAGTCGGAAGTAGCCTGTGTTAATGGAGCCTTTTAACCCGGCAGCCGCGGTGGAGTCAGTCGTTTGGAGTGTGTGCCTTGTATTTTTAACAGGGAGTAAAAGGTATTTAAACAGGGATCCTGGGGTTTTGCAAGAGCTTTGATGTTTACTGAGGTGACATTTAAGTGGAAAATTGACAGTCAAACCCTCTCAGTGTGTGTTAAACATATTTTAAAATACAGTCATTTAGTCCATTATTAGTGTTGGTGTTTAATATCCACAAGTTTAAGTGGGTGACACAATTACAAGATGGTTAAGGCACAGAATCTGCCAACCAAAATAATGTTTTATTATTGTTATTAAAAGTCCTATATGCAAAATTGACTCTTGTGAACTTTAAGCCATGTTAGAATGTCGTTACCTCCTCAAAAAGATTTCTTGAATTGTGTTTTCTTTCATTCATGCATGTTTGAGTAATCCTGCTTCATTAGTCTCTCTACATCTCCAAAACTCGAAATGCTCTATTCCACCTTGTGATGTCATCAAGAAATAGTTTACCCTTTACCTTTAGTTCAGCAGAGATGGGCAATTCCAGGGCTGAAATTATTCTAAAGATTCTAGTGAAGATTTATGGAGTTTAAAAACACATTGGAGCACATCCTGTATTCTGCTTGAGAGAAGAAACATTATAACATAAATTATAAAATTGTGTAATATGGGGCCTCTAATAAAATCAGCATCTGAAAGTGTTTATTTTGTGTAGAGATATAGATAGTGGTTGATATTTCCACTTTCCGATTCAATTTAAAAGTAACTGTGTGAAAATAAACCAGCTTTCAGCAAGAGGTGCTTCAGTGCGAGGGTCCTTCTGCTCGTATCTCACTATAGGTCACTGGAGTTAGATGCTGCTTTTCTATACGGCCTCTATAGTACCACTTGAATCCACATACTCCACCAGTCAACACATCACAGCTGGTCAAGGAAGAGTTGCCCCAGGAGACAGTATGTGGCATGTGCTCTTTACACCGGCCCTGTCCGGAAAGGGCCCTCAAAACACAGACTGGATGCCTCATGAATGACATCATGTAAACAGCCCTACAGCCAAGATGTGTCGGATAATCACAACGTCCCCCCTTCCCACTTCTTTCTGCAGTCTGTGGGTCAGGTTAGGTGATGTCCTCGTATTGTTTCGTAACTTTTATTTTAGCTAACCACATTAACAAATTATGGATCATTACAAAGTAGGTTAATGCATTGTGGGAATTGAGTTTGTGCATTGGGACCATAAACTGTACAAACAAGTGGAGCGTGACAACCCCAAAGCAGTTGGCTCCAGTCAAATTCACATTCACATTCACATCTGGTTAGTGATGTCATTTAAAAAGAGTTTGAGGAAATGTTTGATATTTCATGATGATGTTTGATAATCTTTCAATTGTGGATGTTTCATTGTCCATGTTTGAATCGTATTTAATCTAAGGCGTGTAAATATATTTTTGTTATTAATGCAAAGCTATAATGTTCAATTTTAATGTATTCATAAGGTGGAGGCTTTAATATAAGCCATTTTTACCACCCTTTTTGTTATGTTAAATACATGCAAAAGCCAGCAGTTATAGGAGTTCAGTATTAGGAAAAGGAATTGATTTATGAACAAAACACAAAATAAAAACCTCAGGTGTAGAGCAGGTCAATATGAACATTTTAAGACCAAAATGAGGAGCGTGACAGCAGCAGTTATGAAGATAGGGGCCATGCTTTTTTCAATAGAAATGTACTTAATATGATTAACATAGGTTCAGGAGCAGGACCATGCCTCATCCGCCCTCACATCTTCTCCAGCGAATCACAGCTCACTTCTACCACACCTCAATTTCCCAAAAGCCTATTTGTAGCAGCCTATCCCGGCAACCCAGTTTGTTCCAAATAACTTGACTCCCAACCATCTGCACTCTGAGGACCTCTGGGACCAGCCTCCTGCTGGTGTCCAGAGTCAGGACTAAACTCGGGGAGTCAGTGTTTCAGATTCATGCATCTAAAATCTGTTCATCTTCCAGACATAGTATGCCTACAAGGGGAGTCCCATTCCTGCTGGGCCATGTGAATATTAAGACTGAACCCCCACCCTGAGTCTCAACCCAGCCGGCCCTCTTCGACTCCATATAATAAATTATTTTTCGCTTAATGTTGTTGGTGTGGTCCTTGGTAGTGAAAGTGAATTGGAGCCAGAGTCGATGGAGCCGGAATCGCACCAGTATTCACTTCCTATTTTGAACGTGGCAGCGAGCGGATTGGCTACTACATGTCCATTCATATATACAATTCTTCTCTCAAACAGAAAAGTGATATCATATAGTAACACAGCATGTGCTTCTTTGTGTTTTTAAACTTCATATAACCCTGGAACCCGGCATCTCTACTGAACTAAAGGTAAAAGATAGCTATTAACTTGAAAACTACCACTTCATGACATCACAAGGTGAAACAAAGCTTTTAGAGTTGTGGAGATATAGACAGACTAATAATAAGGATTACTCAAACATGTATGAACGAAACAATTCCAAGAACGATTTTGAGGAGACAACATTATAACAGTCAATGTTGCGTAATGTAGTAGAACCTTTGAGATGTTTCTGCTCTCTCCTCCACGTGTCTGTAGTTCCTGTATCTCGAAGCCCATCTGTGCGGTCCGTCTCCTCCCACGTGTCCGAGGGAGGGATGCTGAGGGCACAGGACATTCCTCTGGCTCACATGGAACTCTCCGGAGATTCTCCACGCCTTTAAACTCCAGGGAGAGACAGGACCTGGGTGGTTCTGAACAAGTCAAAAGAAGAAGTAATGATAAGGCAGGGTGGTCAGATAGGGCACTAAGATGGAAGGGTAGTAGGGTACACAGGCTTTAGGGCGGATGAAAGCCTGTGGAGTGTCTGATACGCAAAGACTAGGCTGGGGAGTATTGACAAAACTGAATTTCTTCAGAGGAAAACAATATCCTATTTAAAGGGCTCATATGACACTATTCCCTGATCTATTTTATACTGTTGTTTCCTCATCACAAACATACAGTAGCTAGAGTTGTGTTTTGTTTCATTCACACATGTTTAACACACAAATCCTGCATATTTAGTGAGTCTTAAACCAAGCACTCTGTTCCACCTTGTGATGTCATGTGGCAATACAGGAAGTGCCCCATTGTGCTTTTACATTCCATACACCTTCACTAGAACCATTTCGATGATTTGAGCCCTGGAATTTCCTATCTTTATTGAGCAAAAGTTAAAAAGTTGATGTTAACTTGAACCTCTACATCAGCGGCCCCCAACCTTTTTTGTGCTGCGGACCAGTTTAATGTCAGACAATATTTTCACGGATGGCCTTTAAGGTGTGGCAGATAAATACGACAAAATAAAAGGATACGATCAACACAAAAACAGAGGTATTTTGTAACTATAATAAACGTTTCCAAAGACGTTTGCTTTTTACTCATTTTGCAGCTTGTGGGTTTAATATTTGTGTTAATGTATCACGTGACCGAGACGAGCATCTGGACATGTACCAAGAGTGAGTCATAGACCAACATAACAGAGAGAACTCGGTCATTTTTTAAAATTAAACATTGTTCAGACTCGGATAATAAATTAAACAGAAATAATGTAAGCTATTTATTCTTTCTCTGCTCTCCAGGACATCATGGAACAGAGCATTTTGACCTTTGGAGATGTAGACAGATTAAAAGGTTGTGTGGATGAAACAAAACAAACTCCAGGTATGTTTTTGATGACGTAAAACATTATAACATCAATACTCAAAAATCCACTTTGTATAATATAGGACCTAAAAAGATTCACTATGTAACTTTTCGGGTAGGGAGTCCATTGATGCTATTGCTTTTCCTAGAATTTTCCAAATATTATTGGTGGTTTTCAGTTTCTACAATGTGATGATGTCATACTTGCAGGGTTAGGGTTAGGGGGCAAAGGCCTGTTTTCCCTTTTAATTACATTGTACTTTACCATGAAATATCCAAAAGGGAAAAGCACAAATGTTGAACTTAGTATTTTCTATTATTGACTAAAGCCAAGAACGCAGCATATTACAACATAATTTTGCATTTTTACAATTTTAGTTTAGTATGCATTAACATTGGCCCATAGAATGCTGTGATGTCATCTGAAACCCAGCAATTAAACTTCTATTTCTCACCTGTTTTTAAAAACACAGTGGAGCACCTCCTGTATTACTACTTGACGTCACAATGTGGAACAGAGTGTTTACCATTTGAGAGAATAACACAGCCTAAATATGCAGGGTTTGTGCGTTAAACATGTGTGAATGAAACAAAACACAACTCCAGGTCTGTTTTTAATGAGGAAACAACATTAGAACACAGATCTAAAGTGTGTGATATCGGCCCTTTAAGGATAGTTACTGTTAAAAATAGAAAATCCGTGAACCAAAACTGTGTTCACTAAAATAAACAAAGATCAAGGCTGTGGGAATAGCTCATGCATTATATAATAGCCGAGCTGTTTAATTCTCCCAAAACATGTCTCAAACACATGTCTCTCAGTAACAGCGGAGAACAGGAGCTGCAGAGCCAAAGCAGATGCATGCTGACATCTGGAAGGACACTCTGAGCAACAAGATCAGAATCACGTCCACAAACTTACTGCCATTTAAGATACAGGATAAATCAGCGACTATTCACAGACGCAAACAGACACAGGCTCTGTTTTCTCTCCCCTTCTCTGCTTAAAGGGCCCATATTACATTATTTTCTGCTCTGTTACAATGTTATTTTCTCATCAAAAACATACCTGGAGTTGTGTTTTGTGTAATTTACATGTTTAACACAAACCCTCCATATTTAGGTTGAGTTTTTCTCTCAAATGGAAAACACTCTTTTCCACATTGTGATGTCATGTAGTGGAGTAGACTTATGGAATAGCTTAGATGACCGTATCAAAGCTTGTACTAACTTGGTGCACTTCAATCAATCAATCAAACTTGATTTATAGAGCGCTTTTCATACAAAAATGCAACACAAAGCGCTTTACAGTGATTAAAAAAGAACAAGAAAAAACAATACAAAAATCCAATCTTACAGACATACCTAGAAGACTAAACATTAATTAAACACATGCTTTTCTTTAACATAACCTTTTATTTTGAAACAATCATAAACAATAAACTTCTGTGCCTTCTTTATCATTATTATTAGTTTAGTTTAATAGATAATAATATAATAGATAATAACGAAAACGACAAAATCCTTACATTTAATTTTTCATTCTGATTGTGGTTTATTTTGTATGATCATAAATGATAAACTTTTGTGCTTTCGTTAACATGATTATTAGTCTGTACGACTATAGTATGCCATTTATTTTGCTATATGTAAATATTGTAAAGTTCTATGATCAATGTATGTAAGAAACCATGTCATTTTTTTTTAACTATGTCATGAACAGGGGTGGATTAATAGAAGTTTTTCTTCTTCCCACTCCTTTTTGAGAAATGTGCTTTTCTGTTGTGTATGATCATTGTTTCTCTCTAGGCACAAACTCAAAATAAAAAAAACAAATCATTCAAGTCATTCAATCAATACTGGAAGTGCTCCTTTCTGTTTTAAAGGTGCACTGTGTAACGTTTCTGGTGGAGGGTTAGCCATCTGCGTGTCTCCATGGTGATGTTATTGCTTTGGGTTGTTCTAACTTTAGTTTTATTCAGTTACAGTGGTTTTTATTTTTCAAAACTTCCACAAAAAATGCACTGTTACTATGAGCGGGAAGACTCCTCCACAGAGCTGACATGTAACTTGGTCTGGTGATATGGCCTGCTTGTCTCCATAGAGATAGGTTAATTCAATGCCATACTGTAGAACATTCCAGAAAAAAAACTCCATACACCTTCACTAGAATCATTTGGATGATTTCAGCTCTGGACTTGCCAATCTCTACTGAACAAAAAGTTAAAAGTGTTAGCTTGAAAACTACCACTTCATGACATCACAAGGTGGAACAGAGCATTTTGAGCTTAGACAGATTAATAAACCAGGCTTACTCAAACACGTCTGAATGAAACAAAACACAGCTCCAGATATGGTAGGTTTTTGATGAGCAACAGCGTTCTAACATTGGCGTGAAGCTCAGAAGAGTCCCTTTGTGTAAAATAGGACCTTTAATTTACAGTATAAATCAGCATGTAAACACAGACACGAACTCTGTTTTCTCTCCCTCACCCCTTTAAACTCTCATTTTATCTTCTGTGAGTCCTTGAATTTGTTTATTTTGATCTCGGTAAGGACACGACACGCTGAATTATCTGTGGAATAAACTATCGCTAATTACACTGTGGTCGGTAGCTGTTAAACCGCTGAGAAATAAAGGTCCTGTAATTGCAGCTACATCATTCTAATTAACTCAAAATTGTCCAATGATTAGTCATTAGTCAGCTGTATACAGGGAGATAAGATCCGACACAAAAGCCCTCAAAGCGTAAAGTTCACTGTTGGTTACTAAAAACTCCAATTAGTTTTGCCCAACGTGAAGCAGAATCCCACAGAGATTCACACAGACAGAGCTCCCCAGTCACAGAAGAGGCTTACCCGGGTCACGCTGGTGCTGGGGCACACAGGTTACTGCACCCAAATCCCTCTGGTGTCAGTCTCAGTGTGTGTGTGTGTGTGTGTATAACTTGTGTATTGATGGTTTGTGTGTACGTGTGTGTGTCATGTATTCGTAGTCTGTGCATGTGTGTATGTACAGTATGTGTGCGTGTTCATGGTTTATGTGTGTGTGCGTGTGTGTGTGTGTGTAGCTTGTGTATTCAGGGTTTATGTGTATGTGTGTAATTTGTGTGTTACTGGTTTATGTGTAAATATGTGTGTGTGTGCATGTGTATGTATGTGTATGAATGTGTGTGGGCGTATGTAACTTGTGTATTCGTAGTTTATGTGTGTTTATGTATGTGTATGAGTGTGTGTGTGTGTGTGTAACTTGTGTATTTGTGGTTTGTGTGTGTGTGTGTGTGTGTATGTATGTGTGCGTGTGTGTATGTATGTGTGGGTGTATGACAGTGTGTATGTGTATGTGTGTGTGTATAACTGTGTATGTGTGTGTGTGTGTGTGTGTGTGTGCGCACGTGTGTGTGTAACTTGTGTATTCGTGGTTTGCGTGTGTGTGTGTGTGTGTGAGTGTATGTGTGTGTGTGTGCTTGGGGAAAAATGTTGTTTGAATTCAAGGCGCTCTGAAAATAAACCACAGGGTCAACAAACAGGAGGAGAGCCAGTGTGTCCATGTGCTGCTGTTGTGAAGAAGAGGGAGAGAAACGTGCTCTCCTCTTTTCCTGTCAGGCAAGAACTTGCTGACTTCTGTGTGAACTGTCAGAGATTCAAGATAGTTTAAGATTCAAGGTTATCGCTATCGTCACAAATAACTGCAAAACTGCATTTAGGGCGTCAAAGAGAGCAATAAGTTTATATTACGCTATTTTCTAATCTACAGTATGTTATAATGTTGTTTCCACAGAGATCCTCACAAACAGACCTGGAGTTGTGTTTTGTTTCCTTCACACATGCTTAACACACAAACTCTACATATTTAGGTTTTTAGGAGCTATTCTCTCAAATAAAAAACGTTCTGTTCCACCCTGTGATGTCATGTGGTATTAAGAGCTGCTCCACTGTGTTTCTGCACTCAGGCTACATGCACTGCGCTGATAATGTGAAAGCTGCAGTTGCTAGTGTGGACTGAACGGACAGCAACAGTGGGAGAAATGCTGTCCCCTAAATGCTAATGTGAACCCTGGTTGGATAAGGATTGAAAATATGATATTGAAGATGAAATCTAACACATAGTTTCTGTGTTAAAACTGATCAAATACAGTATTTTTTTAACTATAAGTTTTTTCAGTGTTTGGGTGGTTCCTGTGACTTATACTGAGGTGCGACTTATATAATACATTTTTCACACTGACAGCCTATAGACCAAATATATGAATCCAATATAAGAATCAAAAATGAAAAAACAAATCATTATCCATTTTTTCATTTTGGTCTTATAGACAAATAATAAAGAAAAGAGTTGTTTTTTCATTTTCTTATTTTTGGTTCTATATTGAAAAACGAACAAACGAATGATTGTTCTCTACTGGGTTGTTTTTATTACTATAACTTCTATAACTTCCCTTTCAAGATGAAATGTTGGTTCCCCCAAAACTGTAAGACTAAAAGTCACTTTTTTCAGGGTTTAGGTGGTGCGACTTATAGTCCAGTGCGATTTATATATATTTTTTTCTTCTTCATTATGCATTTTTTGGCTGGTACAACTTATACTCCGAGCTGTGGTTCTTTATGGGCTTTGACAATGATATTGAAAACCTATAAACAATTATGAACTATGAACATACTAGTTCATTTTGAAATCTGTGAACTGAACTTTGAACCAGTTCATGAAAAAAAAAAAACTTTTCCAACACACACCACCCCACACACCTTCACTAGAATCATTTGGATGATTTAAGCTCTGCAATTTCCAATCTCTACTGAACTAAAGGTAAAATGTTGCTGTTAACATAAAAACTACCACTATATGACATCACAAGGTGGAATAGAGCATTTTGAGCTTTAGAGATGTAGACAGACAAATAATAAAAGATTACTCAAACGTGTGAAAACAAAACTCCTGGTCTGTTTTTGAGGAGGAAACAACATTATAACAGGACTTAAAGCTCACAAGAGTCAATTTTGCGTAATATAGGAAATTTAAACATAGTGTGGTTATAGTGCGAGACAGTATTAGTGCAATTAGTGCAAAAACAGAAAGTGGATATGACAGAATAGGATGTACACAGATGGGTTTGTTTGTTGAATCAGTGCAGAGTCTAGTTCGCAGTTATGGCAGCGGAGGGGGTGGAGAGTTACGGTCTGACCCGGGAAGGAAGCTGGATCTCTGGGGAGTAACTCACGAGGAGTCAAGGAACTGGAGAACAGTTAAACAAGCCTGATAAATTCAACACCCTTAAATGTGAAGGAATGAGCAGGATTTAAAGGCACGAATGTACAAATATGTGTGGAGCATATCTGAGGAGAAGGATTGATGAGGCTATTGACTGTAAATGGATGCTTTGCAGTGTCAATGCTGGACAAAAAGTTGAATGAAAGTTTTACGACCCAAACAAAAAGTGGATTTAAACAACACATTTTCAGGAGCCTGTATATAAGAGCGTTTGTTATGAAGTTCCAGCTCAGTTCTTTAGGGTCAGATTGTGTTCAAATAAAGCTCAGATTAAAGTCTAATTTGAGTAACAAAGCTTCAGACAGAGCAGTGCCTCCAGTTAGCATCGCACCCCCAGGGAATGTGGATAACTTCAGCTGCAAAGTATCAACAGATAAATCAGTCAAACAGCAGACAGTTTGATGATGTTTCAGAGAAGCACCGTTACGTAACAGTCAGAGGAAAATCAAAATAATTCTATTACGTAAAGATATCACTCAATCTGAAGGCCAAAAAATATTTATAGACGACCGTTAAGTCAATTGTTGCCACATTTTTGTCTTCCGTAGGGTAGATTCTTGGTAAACCGTAATTCCTAAAACCTGGAATCGCTATAGCCCCGGTGGTTTCAATCTGGAGGTTCTCGTAAATGCACCTTTTCATCTGTGGTTCGAGAATGTGATGTTGTCATACTCCCAGATGAGCGAAAGAGACAGATTTTCCTGTTGATTACATCGTATTTTGGTAAGACATATCCAAAAGGTCATTTGTACTTTTACCTTGGCCCAAGAACTCACTGTATTACACCTAAAATCCGCATTTGAACAAAAGAAGTTTAAGACGCCCCTCATTTGTGTTAAAAACATTGACCTATACAGTAGAATGTGGTGAAACTGATACACAGCAATAGTATTTGGTGTCAAAAGTTTGAGAGCCGTTGCCTTAAACTGACACGCAGAGTTCAGGTTAGAGTTCAGCTTCTCAGTATGAGTAACTCTGTAAGTGACAAATATGTTATCTTGGCATAATACACAATTTCTTGCCTAGATTCTTCAGGTATGATTTATTTTTCTTTTCATTTTTGTGGTATGACCTTTAAATACCAGATGTTTCTAATTTTTTGGTTTTTAAATTAATGTCAAAATTTAAATCAGATGCGTAGTAGTTTCCCCAAAATACTTTTTACTCTTACTTGAGTGATTTCCTGGACCACTACTTTGTACTTCTATTTCAGTAAGTTATTATAGGTAACTTTACTCTGACTGGAGTGGGGTGGGTTTTCAGCATTCTTAAATTTTGACTTCATTTGGTGGGATAAAACCTGTTGTAAATATAAAATATAGTTATCTGTTTCTTTCCTTTGTGTTTATGTGTGTCTTGATCTCTGTGAAGCGTCTCTGAGTGCCATGAAAAACACTATACAAGTGTTTTGCATTATTATTAGTTTTACACCAATCAAGAAGCAATTTGTGAAGAAAAATTGAAAATATGTAAAACATTTCAGGAGATAGAGAGTTCCGTATATATCACATCACACAAGGGAGTATTCTATTCAAAGTTTGGCACAATTTACACAAGAAACAATTTCTCTGCTCCAGAGCAAAAGAAAAAATGTAATTTGTCAACTTGATAAAAGTTTTTGTTTTTGCTTTTTGTCAAGTAGACTTTTTTTTTTTATGGATGAGACCTAGACGACAGAGGGGGGGTAACACAGATATTTTTCCATTACTTTAAATATTACTTCAACAAAATAAAAGTGTCAAATAATAATTTGTGTGCACATTAGAGGAGTTTTGGACCATTGCACAGCATGGTGCTAATTCCCTCGTGTGATGTCATGATTTCCAAGTACCTAAAAAATGGCTGAACTAGAAAAACGGTAGGACATTTTTAGCTAAATCTGGAATGCAATGATCTTAACCGTATTTGAATCAAATTAGTGGTCTAACCTGTTGTTTAAATGTCCTATATTACACAAACCTAACTCTTATGAGCTTTAAACTATGTCAAAAACACCTGAAGTTGCATTTTGTTTCATTCACTCACATTTGAGTAATCCTTTATCTGTCTGTTTACATCTCCGAAGCTCAAAATGCTCTGCTCCACCTTGTGATGTCATGAAGCGGTAGTTTTCAAATTAACATCTCCCTTTTACCTCTTGTTTCAATAGAGACCAACAATTCCAGAGCTGGAATTATCCAAACAATTCTAGTGAAGGTGTGTGGAGTTTAAAAACACAGTGGAGCACTTCCTGTATTACCACATAATATCACAAGGTGGACCAGATGTTTTTTCTATTTGAGAGAAGCACACATCCTAAATATACAAAATGTGTGTTAAGCAAGTGTGAATGAAACAAAACACAACTTCAGGTGTGTTTTTGATGAGGAAACAATGACAAAGATCAGAAAATAGAGTAATATGGGGTGTTTAAGTTTTTTTTTTACTATAGCGACTTCTGTGTGACATGCAAGATCAGATATAGAAATATGTCAAAACAACATAACACATCTTTGCTTTTTTAGATCAGATTTAGATTTTAAAAAGTGATGGACATTGACTCATCTGCATTCACTCAAAAGAAGTGCAAAAGTGTTCCCATTGTTATATTTAGATTTCATTGTATGGTTAGAAAAGTGACATGTCACTTTAGTGTGAGCAATAGCAGGGGACCAGTGACATACGAATAATCTTACATGAATCAGAATCAAAATATGCGTCAAAGCTGTCAATATTAGAACAGTAAATCCACTGTGCCTGGTGTGGAGCTACAATATAAACAAAGTCAAAAGACAGTTACATAAGAGCGCGTTTTATGTGGTCAAATCAGGAAATTCCACACATCTTTAACATTACTCCCCTGGACTCAGAATAACAAACGGTGGAATAATAATACTTGAAATCATAGAAGTCCATCTATTTTTCCTCTGCGCATTTTTGTGTGAGGGGTCTGACCAAGAAGCCTGGATCTGCATTGCCAGGCTGAATAGTGCTGCCACCTGCTGTTTGTGAGCGAAAACAACAGAAAAAGCCCATATTACATCCAAAAGAGTCAAGTTTTATTATCGAAAACATTGTCACACTTTACCAAAAATGTATAAAGGACGTAGAAATGTTTACATAGAAAAAGCCTGAGTGGTTGTCGACATTCAAAACTGCCTTGGCTAAAAATTATTATTATTATAAGGCAATGGGAAGAACAGTAAGGTATCTATAACATCTAAGCATAAATACAGAACAGACTGGGGATGTAACGATATCCAAATCTCACAGTACGACATTTATTGCGATAACAAAACTGTGAATATGCTACTTTTTGCTCTTAAAATGCCTTGACAAGACTTAACCAAATAACTAAACTTTAAAAGTGCTTAGAACAATTATTTCTTTATGAAGTTTGCACTGAAATGAAGCAAAGGATCATGGTCTATGTAGTTCCCTCAGTTTTTTTGCTATTGCTGCACCATAACTATTCATTTAAGCGATATATCGATATATTGTGATGGTCTACGATATAATTGAGAGACTTTTGACGATACAATACGATATTTTGGTTATTGTTACACCCCTAGTACAGACATACGGAGCTCAACCGACCTCCCAGTTCTGGAAGTAAATTATTTATTCATTTTCCTCATAGACTGTCTAATAAAATAAAGAAAAGAAAAGAAAAGAAAAAGAAATTAATTAAACGTTAGAATTTTGGCTCAGGGCTAATCAACTACATGGTGACTAATGACCACATGACCTAGAGCTACTTGTTTGTTTTCATGGAGATGTTATTTCATTGCATGTTCCACAGTATGGCATTAAACGTACCTGAATTGCATGTATTCAATTACAGGCGTTTTATAGCTCAAAAATACCTTGAAAAACATGAAGTCTTACTATATGCAGGCTTGCTTCTCCATAGATCTGCCCACTAACTTGTCTCCATTGTGATCACCAAGTTTATTTCCATACTGTAGCATATTCAAGGCAAAGCAATTACAGTACATCTCTATGGAGACAAGCAGAAGGCAGATCCCAGACCAGGAAAGTTACACAGTGCACTTTTAAAATCTGTTTCTCTAACTTCATAAACTGTGATGTTAATAAAACATTTCACTGAATCCTGTGTTTTTTGGACTTAAAAAGCATAGAACCGATTAGGCTCTATTAGCAGGATGAGCCTGATTAGAATTTTTCAAATAGTCTATGGGAAACATGAATGGAAAATTCACTTCTGGAACTGGAAAAGTGGTCTTTGATCATTGATCTCCACTGACATACATATAAGTACAAAAATAATTATACCACTGCCAATGCCCCTTACAGTATTTGCAGTATTACACAGTGTTACTTTACTTGATCAGTCTCCAAATCTCTCAGAACAGCTACAAGTGTAAGACACCTCCCTCTGCTTTCTTGTATTTTTTTGATAATGCATTGGATTTAAAGATGTACCGTGTAACTTTTCGGTTGGGGGTCCGTCACCTGCTTGTTTCTATGGATACGTCATTGCTTAGCCTGGAATCTTCCACAGCATTTATTCAATTACAGGTGGTTTTATAGCTCAAAAATACCAAGAAAAACAGCATTCTGACTGTGAGCGGGGTCGCCTCTCCACAGATCTGACCTTGAACTTGGTCTGGTTTGGTCTCCATGGAAATAGAAGCGTTTAATACTATCCTGTGAAACATTCCAGACAAAGTATTTGAACCCTCCTCCAGAAAAGTTACACAATGCACATTTAAGTCTTTTTAGTATTTTCTTAACATAGTACCACAGTTGATCCACAGTGTTTTTTTGTTTTTTTTCATTTTTCAAAGTGAAGTTTCTTTTGGGTCCAGCAAAACCGGTTTGAAAGTCAAGATCTCTGTAAAGGTATGACCTAAAACAGAAAAACAATTCAATTTCAAGTGATTATCTAAAATTTCTCATTCAACACAATCAGACTAATAATGAGAATAATCCTCACTTACGTTTCCATTGGTCTACAGTGAGTTCGGTGTTGTCCAGTGAGTGGTCATAGGGCAGGGCTTCCGTCTCTTCATCTGGTTCTCGAAAAATTGAGAAATATGGAAGAGAGAGTGCCTCCGCAGCCGTCACCCTGTTCTCTGGGTCCAGCAGTAGCATGCACTCCAGGACACACACCGCTACAGGGAGAACACACAGGTCAGATCAGCTGTATTACCTGTAGTTGGATATTCAGCTGGAGGTGACCACTGTAGAATGTGCCGTATATCTAACTATACTAATGAAGACTTTTTAATATGTAGGCTATCAATAATGGACCAAGAAAGTTCAAAATCTTCTCTGTCAACATAAATTAACTGTGAAAAAAGTGAAATTATGGCTTTTTGTTACCTTAAAAGGACCAATCTTTTCTGATCTATGTTATGATTTTGTTTCCTCATCACAAACAAACCTGGAGTTTTTGTTTCATTCACATGTTTAACACACAAAGCCTGAGTTCTTCTCTCAAACTGAAAACACTGTTCCACCTTGTGATGTCACGTGGTAATACAGGAAGTGCTCCACTGCGTTTTATATTCCATACACCTTCACTAGAATCATTTGGATAATTTGAGCCTTGGAATTGCCAATCTCTTCTGAACTAAAATTAAAATGTAGCTGTTAACTTGAAAACTGCCGCTTCATGACATCACAAACTGAAACAGAGCTTTTTGAAGATGTAGACAGACTAATAATAAAGGGTTATGTTGAAATGAAACAAAACACAACTCCAGGTAACTTAACAGAATGTTGCCCTTACTAAAACATGTAAAGGTGAGCAAACCCGAGGCACAACGACAGAATATATTAACAGTCCTTTATTACATGGAGCGACACCAACACAGATTTTGCGTTTAACCCTCGTAGATCACCTGTACTGCTACTTTTGACTTTTTTATGACCCGGTGAAGCGCTCTACCTTTTCTCTTCCTCTGACAACTCCAGGTATATTTTTGAGGTAGTACCAACATTCTAACATGGCATAAAACAAGAATCTATTTTGTGTAACTTTCATTTTCTGACCGGATACATTTTCAATCAAAAACTGTGAACTACCCATAGAGTTATAAGGTCTGAATCTATTACAAATTAATGAAAATTGTGAACCACAAACATCCAAAAATATATGCAGTCAAAGCTGGATTTGCCTTACCTTGTGGATCACTGTCTGGAAACACCTTAGTTAGATCTTTTTTCTCCATTTTGTCAAGACCTTGGATGTACGTTTTGGCCTAAAAACAAAAAGGAGTAATGTTAAATCGATATTATTTGGAAGAAAATGTTGTAGCTGTTGAACTCACATCTTCTGATTCAAGTTTTGCTACAAATTCTTGAGATGGCGTCCCAATGATCTTCATGATCTCTGTCAGCTGGTCCAAGTCTGAAGATACGTGTTAAAGTTCAAAGCTTGATGATCCAAACAGTGGTGGAAGAAGTGCTCAAATTTGTTACTTAATTAAAAGCGCCGATACCAGAGCAAAAATAAATAAATTACTAAAAATACTAATATAACTAAAAGCATTGCATGAAAAAATCTAATTATTTAAAAGTATTAAAGTATCCATTTTAAAATGTGCATAAGAGTAAAAAGTAAAAGTATCGTTTAGATTTTGAGATCCAATAAAGCTTCAAATATGGTGATTTTGAAACAAATTTGTGCAGATTTTCTACCCTAGTTGTTTTTATTTGTTTTCTCAAATTATGAACATGTTAAAAATCCTCTTGGTCTTTTCAGCAGGTCTCAAACTGTAATAAAAAATACTTAGTTTTCAGTCCTGTTCAAAAAATGTAGTGGAGAAGAAAGTACAGATACCTGCTCTCCAATGTAGCAAAGTAAAAGCAAGCTACAGTACAGACACCTAAAAAATATACTTATACTTACAGTACTTCACTACTTTAACTTGATACAAATAATACGCAACTTTTTATTGATAACAGAGTAGAACAAGGATACGGTCACTGCCTTTAAAGAGAGGTTTGCCCTGGAGCATCTCGGCCATGATGCAGCCCACAGACCAAATGTCCACTGAGAAAACAAGAGAGTCAGAGTTTAAACAAACAACAATACAGGAATACATGAGAACACAGCTCCATCTAGAGGTTATGTAGAATAATAACCTTATAATAAAGCGTGTGTTTTCAGATTTGATTGTCAGTTAAAAAAAGTCCATAGAGTGAAGATGAGACTGCCTTTAGATGTGGGGTATGCATGTTTTCAATATGTCTGTGTAGTTGTTTGTTTTTTGTTTTTTTTTGTAGTAAGTAGAAGTAAGTGGTCGTAAGAATCCACTGAGCAGCAGTGAGCACACACAGGCACCATCTTGTTCAGGGACTTTTGGTTGTTTTTACCCCAGTTTCTCTTACCGCTAAAATAATATCTATGAAGAATCACCATTCATCTGATCTACTTAATTTTCTTGTACAACTTGTAATGCACATGAGATACCTATTAAATGGGATTTAAATCTTCATATTTCATTTACAAAGATTAACATTTGTCAATCATTTTCCCCCACAGACTTTCCGATAAAAAAGTATTACAAGATCTATAACTTTATATATATATATATATATATATATATATATATATATATATATATTTCTACATATCATTTTATGCAAACGTTATTTCTGAAACTGTATAAATCACAAAGTTAGACCTTGTAAATAAGCTTTTTGGACTAAAACCATTCAGCTGTTACGCATATTAGTCACAGAGCTCATTAACCTCCACAATGGGTTTGAACTCTATGAGAAAAATAATGGAGTGGACTTTGAATTGGGTGGGACTGTGGCGCTCCATTTCTGGGTGTTTCTGTAAAAGTACTATATTGACAGAAGGTAGTAGTGGTAAACAAGCTGCTCTGGTGGTGTGTATCTGGTCTCACTGATGTGTTGTTGATGTGTCGTTGATATCTGCTCACCCGTCTGAGTGTAGTGCATCCAGTTGAGGATGACCTCTGGGGCTCTGTACCAGCGGGTCACCACGTACCCGGTCATCTCACTGTCCGCCTGCCGCGCCAACCCGAAGTCTATGATCTGAGCCAACCACACACAGTATTAAGACAATAAATCAGACACATCATTAATATGATAAACCACACACAGAATACAAATGAAGTGTATGATCTGAGCCAACAACACACGCACAAGTGTATGAACTGACCCAGTAACACACAGTATTAATATGATAAACCAAGTAGCAACATGAAGTCAAAAACATGACCATGAAAGTAAATATTGTAGTATTGTAGAAAATAATGTTGTATCACTCTAATTTGAACAGATACAATAAAATATTTCTTAATGTTTACCTTGAGTTCACAGTCTTGGTTAATGGCAAGATTACCCGGTTTAAGATCCTAAAAGATGTGAAAAAATATTTAGAACAAATATATGAGATGTAAATTAGATTATTTAGGTTACATTTGGACTTACTCTGTGTATTATCCCAGCAGAATGGATATACTAAAAACAGAAAGGACCAAACACATTAAAGCAGGGTAGTCTTATTACAGTTGTACTGTAAATGTACCCACCTTCAGCCCTTTGAGCATCTGATAAACTAAATACTGGATCTTCTCTTCAGAAAGTCTCTGTAACTTCATCACTTTGCCCAGGTCTGTGCCCATGAAGGGCATCACCAGATAACTGCAGCACACAAACACAACATGTGGGTTTGGATCACGTGTTTTTCTCTGTGAAATATGAGCCAGACTTACAAATCAGTGAATCTGTCCAGAGACAAATCTGCTGTGAACACGTCTAGGAGCCCAATCACCTGAAAGACAACAACACTGAGAAAGTGCTCTGACATTGTAACGTCTCACCTGACCTCATGACTTTATGACATACGTTTTCATGTTTCATGTGTTTGAGGAGCCTGAGCTCTCTATAGGCACGTTTGGCAAATAGTTCTGACTGGAAAGGCCTGTACAACTTCTTTATGGCCACTTTAGCTCCTGTTCTGGAGTCCACGGCTGAGCTGGAAAACAGACCAATCACAAGGTTAAATGAAACATCTGTTATTGTTCTACAACTGGAAAAGTGTGTCTGCTCTATCCAGCTAAATAAAGGCAGCTCACTCCCCCTCAGGCTTCTTTAACTCTGCTTTAGGCTACTAGGATTAAAGACCTTAATGATACAGAAGACAAACTACTAATCACTAAAGTGGAGTGAGGCTGACATTTGCTCACACACAGGCGCATATATTCATTGGGTTTGAGAGAATTAACAAAGGTGTAAGTCTCGAATCCGATCACAAACCACAGAAGGAAATCAGGGATGCCTCTCAGGGTCTGACATGAGGGGTGGGGAGTTGTTTGCTTTGTAAACATTACTGTGCTATTTCAATGTCAGGCCTTTTAAGGTCACTGAAACTGTCAACGTTAAAGCGTGGGATACGCAATACATCTCAGCGCGAGCTCACGGACACCAGCGGTGCCCAGGCTGAGGCGCGCGGCGCGCACTTTACGATCTGAACTGAAAGCACTTTAACTGCTTACGTTTATGATTTGAGAAAACCAAGTCCATGTGACCTGCAAACGGACAAGTGAAGCCTGGGAGTAATTTGTCACTATCGCATCAGGAAGTGAAAAGGCAGCGTGTTTCTTCCCAGAAAAGCGCACCCAGAGCTCCTTTTGTTTGGCACAAAGCGCCTGTCCCCGTGGCACCATATGTTACGTCGCTCTTTGTTACGCAGCTCCACCATATCGTAGGGTGAATGTAGATTTACAGACCAAAACAGATATTTAAGGACTCACCATACTGTCCCGTACGCTCCGGTCCCCACCTGCCGCAAGTCACGGTACCGATCTGGGACTTCCCAAGTGGTTTTGTTTACTTCTTGGCGGCAGTATCCAGGTCTGATGCGCTTAGACATAGTATTGAAATAAACTAAAGGCGACTAGAGATGATTTTTGTGTAGCCTTTGTCGCTTCCGTTGTTACACAGCCATTGTCCTGGATCCCACCTATGCGTTCACCCAGGCGTCTGCGCAGCTGTGTGGCCGCTCGGGGCGCACCCATAGGTTACCAAAGCCACTCCCGAATCTGATGCTTAAATTAAAGGTGAAACGCATGGTGGAACGTCAATAATAGTTACTAACAGAAAGGATATTAAACCCATTTCAAAAGACAAGTGTGTATTGGCACAAATTACCATAGATGGAGTTCATGGAGGACTCGTGGCTGCGTCCTCTGAACAAGAACATTTGGAACTTGTAGAGACATGACTCAGCTCCAGGCTTCAAGAGTTTAAATACACAAAGATATGCAGACAAAAAGCACCAGCCTTCTGTTTGGCAGTCGCTTTGTTTATTCCACTAGAAATGTATACATGAATCCCAGCGCAGTGTAAAAGCTAAACCTGAGTAAAACACAATAACATTTGTTAAAATATATTTGCTACATAGATAACACATTTAAGAAGAAAAGACAAATGTTTAAAGGTGCACTGTGTAACTTTCCCGGTTCTCCTTCTCTCCATGGAATTGTTGCTTTGCCTGAAATGTTCCTAAGTATGGCATTATAATTACCTCCAATACAGGCGTTTTTATTTTCCAGAATACCTTGAAAAACATGCATTCTTATTATGAAGGGGGTGTCTCTCCACAGATCTGACCTGTAACTCCAACTCCTTCAACTCCTTGATAGAAAAATTTGATGCCATTCTGTGAAACATTTTTAGCAAAGCAGTTAGATCTCAATAGTGACAAGCAGTTGGTGGACGCCTCATGGAAAAAAGTTACACAGTGGACCTTTAAAGTGGATTATTATTAATATAACATTGTGCGTCTGTATGTATGCAGCTATTTTCCCCTTTTATACCATTTAGGTGTAAACTTAACATGTCCCTCTTTTCCCTTAGAAACACAAACCGACTCAAACAGCTCAGACCTTCAGGATCAGACCAGTTCTTTTCAGGACTTTGTGTCTGACTCATCATTTAGAGCTCGTCAATACCACAGACACGGATTAGGTTTCGGACAACACATGCCTCACATACGTTACCCATTACTCACAGGCAGACATAAATAAATAATGATTTTTAATTTTGGCATTGATTCTTGCCCCAACATTGTATTCCTTGTCTGCTTTGTATTGAGCTTGTCTGGGCTGTTTAGTCAAAATAACTTTCTTGAGGCTTGCTGCCAAAGAGTAAACATAAATGCTATCTCTTTCTTATATTAAAGTGCCTATGACAGGATATTTAACATTTTACTAAAAATGTAAAGCCTTTTTTCCAATTTGGCGATTGTTTTAGGTTTCAAATGTTATTTTGTAGTTGGAAATCATGACATTACACAAGGAAAATGCATTATTGTTGTTACCAAGCAACCATTTTGTACACTGGGCCAAAATAAAACACCTTTATTTTGAAACAATGTTTAAAATATTGGAAAAATAAAACATATTTCTTGTGTAAATTGTGCAAAAATTATTGTGATGTCATCAATTTTTCAACTTTTCTTCACAAATAGTTTTTTGATCTGTGTAAAATTATAATTTATATTTACAACAGGTATTATCCCACCAAATGAAACTAAAATGTGAGAATCTTCAAAACGTATGTTGAAATATATATATATATATATATATATATATATATATATATATATATATATATATATATATGTGTATGTTCTATTTTAGACACTTCCATATTAATGATATTAAACTAGGGAGAATATGGTGCAAAAGTTCGACACATTTTTCACATTATTTGTAAACTAATAATTTCTGTGTACATTAGAGGAGTTCTGGCTCAGTGAAGGACATGGGTGCTATAGGTAATGGTAGTAGTTGTGGAATTTTCTACCGTGATGTTAAAAAGGCCAAATTCTGAGCAAAATCTTAAATATAATGATGATCTTAACTGTTTTTGTGAACTTAATAGTCCGACCTGTCATAGGCACTTTAAGCAGGTCAGCTAACCGTCAAGAAAGTCTTTATGAAGATCATGTGACACATATTTCCTGAGCCCACGTAGGGGGCTTGCTGTCATAGGGCAAAGCACTTCTGACGGTGGAGATGGACGCCTCCTCCCTTTCCCCATCCTCCCTATCCCCCTCCACCCTCGCCCCATCCTCCCTCTCCCCCTCCTCAGTGGTTCTGTGTTCGCCGACCCATGCTGGGAGCTCTAGGCCTGGCTGTGCAGTGAAGGACTTTTCCAGAACCTTCAGAACTCTCTGGACCTGTGTGAGAGAGAGAAAGAACATCAGGCCAAACCATAGATTATGCAGATTATATGGTAGACTGCACAGTCTATGGGGTAAACACAACAGGACATGACCAATGTTTATTTTGAGTCTTGTATCCTCTTTATATTTCCTTGTAGCTTCTAGTATTTTGCATGTTGCAAGTTTGAGACACAGCTCCACTTGACTGAGTTTGTTACAGGCTTATGATGACGAGTGGTGTAGTAGTAGTATTTTATTTTCTTCAGTCATGTATTTAATAGAATTATACAAACATTTCAGATACAACTATGACTGAAGGGTTCAGGCTGAAATGAATGCCTAACCCTTTTTACAAAACAAAGAACACTGCCTCCAGCAAACAACAAGCAACAACTGGATGGAAAGAACAGAATAAACCCATTTCAAATCTATTTCCCTTCAAAACCATCCATTTCACAACATTAACCTTAATCAGTGGTCTGCTTCTGTAGCCTATCTATATTATTATCTTCTCTCTATATATAGTAATCAACTGTTTTTAAATCATTCTAGCCCTTTATAATTCCCTATGAAATTAAATTTGTACATTTTTAAAAACCTTTATTGATGTTGATCCTATTAACCTGTCATCCAGATTATTCTACCCCTATAACTGACATACATCTACCTTTGGCCTTATTTTTTCTTATATACATATACTCAGTTTTTCTCATCTCTCTGAGTTTAAATGTCACAGGATCACAGTCAGGGAGCATATGGCCAAGAACATATACATATATATAGTAACAGCTGTGTTTCGGTCGACTAGTCATGCATTAAGGTGTTAGGTATATATACTGTATATATATATATATATATATATATATATATATATATATATATATATATATATATTTCTTCTGTTTTTTGGGGGCATAACAATTGGCACAGTTAACAATTCAAAAGTTTTTTTCTACAAAGTGTAGGTTTCCTTGGACTAAAAAAAACAAAAACAAAACTAGAGGCCCATTGTGAGCATCTTCAAGACACAGTAATATTTGACAATTAGAAAAGGGACAGTTCAGAATTTTGGACATTGGGTCAGTGTTGGAGACGTGTGGAGACACTTTTTTTAAAAATTCCATCCAGTCCTTGTATTTGGAGATGTTGCTGGTGCTAGGCTAGTGCATGTCAATGGCCATAGTTGCCCTGCCACTAAAAACAGTCTTACCTACTCCACAGAGCACCTGAAGCAAATCAGTTATTACACCAGACTGTTGATTTGAATGTCTGTGTTGATAGAATAATGTTTGAAATAAAAACCTTGCATTGCATGGATCGTCGCATGTTGAGGGACTATTTTCTCATATATCAGTCCGCCGCTGCCAAACTTTCTATCAGGAAGTACAACTCACTGCTGCTGCAGACATAAATCTTTCAAATGCAAGGTTGGTTTTACTTCTAAAATTATTCTATCGACACAGACATTCACATCGACAGTCTGGTGTAATAACTGATTTTCTTCGGGTGCACTCTGGCTCACGAGGAAATGAGGCTTTAAGTCCAAAATACAATTTTTAGTGATGGCATTGATTAAAAAAAAACACACACACACAAAAAAACACAAAAAACATGAATAAATAAAAAGGAATAAATTAAGAGCATTTGGTGTACCTCAGAGAAATCTCCACTCTCTGCAGCCTCAATTGCATTTTGGGCGATATAGTTTCTTAGCACCACGCGTGGGTTGGTGCCATCCATCACCTTCACCCTCTCATTCTGGACAGCAGCCACATCACTCTGGCCTTCCAGTTCTCTCCCCAGACGCTTCCTGCACCAGTGATAACAGTGTAACAGCACAACCTCCCATTTCCTGGCTTCACATTTTATCTATCCAGATAGAAGTCCTATATTACATGAAATCTTGTGAGCTTTTAGTCATGTTATAATGTTGTTACCTGTTTAAAAACATACCTGGAGTTATGTTTTGTTTCATTCACACGTTTGAGTAATCCTGTATTATTGGTCTGTCTACATCTCTAAAGCTCAAAATGCTCTGTTCCACCTTGTGATGTCATGAAGCTACCTTTTACCTTTTGTTCAGCAAAGATTGGAACTTCCAGGGCTGTAATTATTCAAATGATTCTAGTGAAGGCATATGAAGTTTTAAAAACAGTAAACACAGTGGAGCACTTCCTGTATTACCACATGACAGCACAAGGTGGAACAGAGTGTTTCCTGTTTGAGAGGCTAAACTCAGGCTAATATGTAGGATTTCTGTTAAACTCCAGATATGTTTTTGATGAGGACACAACAGTATAACATACATTAGAGAGTAGCCTAATATGGGCCTTTTAAGCAGCACTCACTCACTTCTTTGAACTAATTAAAGATGTTATTTTGACCCCACCTGTAGCGTGTGATCCAGGCTGTCCAGTCCTCCGCCTGCTTCTCTTTCAGCTCTTCTTCGCTAGAATCCATCAGGTCTTTAAGTTTGCTGAGCTTATCTAATTGTCTGGCTATTGTGGCTCTGTCTGATATCATCTGGAACAGGGCAGGATTGGTCTGGGCCAGAGACAGCAGCATCGCCAGCTCCCTATTATGTGTAGATGAAAACAAAGGCTTCAGTGTAACAGATAAATGCACTAGATTCAGACATGAGGTAAGCTAATAGAGATGGCCTCTGGTTTGATTTAATACATTTACAAGACAATAAAGATAAGGTAAAAACATGATTGTGTCATAGATCATTTCTCTGTGTTTAGATCTAAATATATGTTGGGGGCAGGAGGCAGTATATCATGAAGTGAAATACATTTTATCAGCATATGATGAGTAATATACTTAAGTAACAATGGTGTAATAGAGTTAACAAAAAGGTCTACAGGGAATTATCATTATACAGAAATGATTATTTGATCACATCCATACCGTGGGTCCATAGTGGGTTTGTGGGCAGCCTTTAGCTCCTCTAAAGAAGCACACTGCTCAAGCAGAAGCTGTGTGGCCTGTCTGATAATCTCCTCCTCATTTTCACCCTCAGTGGGACAGGAGATTTGGCTCAAACAGCGAAAAGTGTTGGTAAAGTCGGCACCTGAAAGAGTGGTCAGTAAGTACTCCATATTAAAAAAAATTTTCTTTCTTTTTTTGGAGCTAATTACTACCTGTGTTATGCATGGTCTGTAGGAGCTCAGTGATCAGCATTTCATCTTCTGGCTCCTCCTTCTTGAGTAAACCAGTCTTTCTTCTCATGTTCTCCAGGTAGAATCGATTATACATGTCCATGAATTCATCAATGATTCCCGCTGCTCTTTCAGGAGGCAGTTCAGGAGCGAGGGCCTCTGCCAGTTTCACCAGGTTCCACCTGCAGATGGCCGGCTGGGCCTTATAGGAGTAACGGCCCGAGTTGTCTGAGGCGTTACAAATAAAATCCGGGTCAAATCTAAGCAGAACAAAGCAGACATTTGATTCTTTTCACAAACACCTTGAAACACATTAATAAATAGAAACCGACCCCTAATACAGCTGTACTTTGTTTTTTTTAATAAATGTTGCCATAATACCCATCATATCTAAGAAAGCGCTGATCAAACCTATATGGTAAATACATTTCATTAGAATAACATTATAACCACTGAAATGTATTACCAGTCAAAATTGATTGGAGGATTTTCTTCCTCTCTAGAAAAATATAAAACATTGTTTTGCAAATTGTTGACATAATTTACCTGTCCATAAACCCATATGGGCCATAATCAAGGGTGAGCCCCAGGATACTCATGTTGTCTGTGTTTAAAACTCCATGGCAGAACCCCACACACTGCCACTGGGCCACAAGTCGAGCAGTACGAAGCACCACCTGCAGAAGGGAGCACAAGGTCAACTTTTATGAACCTGCTGGTGAGCTGTGGCCATAAAGTGTACAGGGTTTATTTTATTTTTATCTACAACATGGGATAAAGACCATCCAAAGGCCAGGACTAATGAATGAACTAATGAACTAATCTGACTTCATTTAACTTTAGTCCATAATAAGACAAGTTCTCAAACCTCTCTGAAGAAAGCCACATTTCTCTCCACACGGTCTGGGAAATTCTTCAGTATCTCAGGATAAAACATCTCAATGACATAATCCATCATCTGTCCTCTGATCTCATCGTGTCCATAGCTGGGCCCCTGACGCCCTGTGAACTCATCCGCCTGCTTAAAGATTTCAAAAGATCCAAACCTGTAAAACAGAAAAGTATTAGCTTGGGTTCTGAATCAATAATAATGTGGGGAATAGCCAATGAATTTACCTGAGAAAAGTGGGAGCAATTCGCAGCACCACAGAGCACCTCTCATGACGAGGGCGCCCGCTGTAGTAAATGTCTCTCAGGACCATGCTGTCAGAGGTGACCACAGACCCAGCTCTGGTTGTGGGCACTCCCAGGAAGAACATGGCCTCACTGCACAGGAACTCTCTTATACTGGAGCGGAGGACCTTACGACCATCAGCTTGTCTATCGGAGACACAGTTCAACTAAATATGACGGCTGATATAGAGTCAATATTATGCTATTTTCTGATCTGTTATATGTTGTTTCATCGTCACAAATATACCTGGAGTTGTGTTTTGGTTCATTCACACACGTTTAACACAAAAACCCTGCTTATTTTGGCTGAATTCTTCTCTCAAACATAAAAGACTCTGTTCCATCTTATCATGTGCTAATACAGGAAAAGCTCCACTGTGTTTTTCAACTCCACTCTCCTTCACTAGGATCATTTGGATATTTTCAGACCTGGAATTGTTCATCACTACTAAACAAAAGGTAGCTGTTAGCTTCATAACATCACAAATTGGAACAGAGCACACTTATAATAAAGAGTTACTCAAACATATGTGAGTGAAACAAAACACAACTCTGGGTTCGTTTTTAAGAAGGTAACAGTGTTTCAAGATGGGTCAAGAGTCTATTTTGCGTAATATAAGACCATAAAAACTTAATGATTATACACAGTTAACCCTAAATCTCTTCGCAGACCACCTTAAATGTCATTAAATGTGACACAGAGCTGCTCATGTTTGGTTACCCCTGTGATCTGTCGTTTCAAACACTGACCTGGAGTAAGGGGTCAGTCCAGCGCCCTTCACTTGAATCTCCCATCTGCCACTCGGGTTTTCCAGTAAAAGATCAGAGTTTAGTCCCGGTGGTACTTTAACTTCCCCCAAGTAACAAGCCGCTCCGTCCCCCAGCTGTCCGGCGAACTGCCCAAACTGATGGCCGCAGTAGCAGTGGGCAGCAGGCTCCGAGCCGGGCATCACTTTAGACCCGCTCAGGTACTCCGGTCCTTGGGGGTCGTTCAGAACCTCCTCCCCGGTGAGCCCCAGAAGAACCAGTGCATGGTGAGAGACTGCCACAAAGCGAGGTTTAGTCACCGGCTGCGCCTTGACTCGAGAGAAACAGGCTCCTTTCACCTGCCTCACCCCCGGGTCTTCACACGGGTCCAGGGGAAGCTTCTGAAGAGCCTGGTTGTCGAAGGGGAGTCGCTCCAGAGGAGACTGACTCAAAGCCAGCCCCATGTCTTCCATACCGACCGAGCAGAGGCGCCTGAGCACGGGAACACCGATGAGCAAACACCGCGGAGAGCCCAGCCGGTGTCCTATGTAAGCCATGCACCCTGTGCCATCTGTGGACAATGTCGCATTTCAGAAAAGTTTTCTCAAGTCATGCTTTCATAATCCGGATGTTTACACCATGGTGTTACACTATAATCGTCGTGCCGGAAACAATGACTCTTCAACGATTCAATACAAGTTCCTCTTTTTTTGGCAATATGCCATATGTCTGTACACTCAAACAACACAGTAGCCTACATTCAGTCATTTTCTTTTATAAAGTTACATTTTTTCAGCTTAATATTTAATTTTGGGAAACCTGATGCTAACATATAATTTTAAAGAAGTCACACTGAAAAAAATCGTAATAAATAAATAAAATTTAAAAAATAAAAATAAAAATAAATAAATAAAATAAAATAAAATAAAGTGTCCGGTCATTACCATTTCATATAGTTAGGTAAAAGACATTTTTGTAATTTACACTTAAAAAATAATAGTTGACTATAAGAATTTGGCATTAATTTAAATCTCACATATTGAAGTTTACTGAATCTTCTTCTTCTTGTCCATTGGTGTAACATGTAAGAATAAATTAATAGAAATATTTGCAAACACAATATTAAAATGACCAGAAAATAACATTATTTGGTCAATGCATCATGAACATAAAAACACTTCATAGTAAAGCTTACTTCAATAAAACTGCTCTGGGGAATTTATTGCATATTTTATACAATTATTACATATAATCTCATTATATTTCATAATACACAGATGGCTTTTAGGTCATAGTCAATGCATATTACAAGAAATTAGAAACTAGAAACCAGTTTATAAAAAGTCCAAATGAATAGGTGCAGAGAAAAATGTTAAGAGAAATGCGTTTTTAACCTGAGGCACATTTACTGTAGGTCTTGCATAGTACTGATCTGACATTGACTTGAGTAGAAAACTATGGAACAGCTCTGGTCCCATTTAAATAAACATGATTACTGCCGCTTTCTTGTAGAGAGAGGCATTATACCGTATAAAGATTCTCTCGTACAGCCCTTGCAGCTAAATGAGGCACTCGCTATTGATAAGACCAAGTGGGTCAACATTATCAGTAATAGTTGTATCTTGTTTATATTAAATTTAAAATATACATAATTTATTAAATCATCATATACAAATTATGTTAACTATGAAGTGCTGCAAATGACTGAAGCAGCACCAATGTATTATGGACACCAAGTAAAGATCACAAAATTTAGCCATGGCTCACAAATAATAGATATAATATTTAAAAGGCTCCCATATGAAAACTAAATTAACCTAACTGGTTTTAATTTAAAAAAAATAACAATTTTTGGCAAAATGCTCAAAGTACTGTCACTATTTATTTGGCAGTACGGCTCTGTTTACAAGAGCATCAGAGGTAGGAGATATCTAACCTCCTGAGGTCCATTGCAGCGACTGGTCAAATCCTCCACACGTCCTGTAAGGCTATTGGTGAGAGATGCATTTTAATATAGATTTGTCACTGACGGTAGAAGACCTTTGGGATCAAGCATGGGGCAGTCTCAGATTTTCCACTATTGCTTTGACAGCAGGTAAAGACATCAGTGTTCTGCCTAAAGTCCCTCCAGCTCGATAGCATGCATACCCCACAAGGCCCATCAGGACACCTTTAAAGACGGCCTGTAGTGCCCAGCCAAACCGAGAGGGCGGTGCCACGCTGAGGAAAAGATTCAGGGGAATAAAATCAGTCACATTTCATCATCATGAATAATAAAACAGTTACGCTACTTACCTCATGATTTCACTAATATTGAGCTCCTTCTCCCAGTTCTTTTCTATTCCAGGGACATGGCCCATCCCCACAACTCCCACAACTACTCCAGGGACTTCTAAATAGCATTAAGGATATAATTACAGTATATATGATGCAAAATCAAATTCAACAAGATTATCAGTGTGTCCCATTATGAGTGGAGACTATGGCGGTCCACCATAACCTAATTTTCGGCCCTATACTCCTAATAAATTGCAGTAAACAATAGTCTGCCCCTCTGGATAGGTGCAGATCATGATAGCAAGCAGTGGATTTATTCCATTAGTACCAAAGTTCTGCTTTAATGCTTGGAGTATCATTGTAATATTCAGAAGGTAATATATTTATTCTCTAAGGAGTCCTTTTTTGAGCTGTAGAGTAATAGGTACTCCATACATTGTATTCAATAAATTCACTTTGATTAATTTTATTAAAAATTAAGTTTCAAATTTGTGCCACCACAGTCTCTGTATTAACCAGACAGAATACAGATAACTGTAAGAAAAATGAGAGCTAAAACATTAACAGTTTACTATCAAAATGCATACGTACTCTGGCCATTAGGGGGCGCCTCCACACAGCGTGTAGCCTGCCTGAGTGTGTGTGAGAGGTAAATGTCTCTCTCTGCCACGATGGTTTGGTGAAGAGCTGGAAACTCTCCAATCATCTCTGACATGGTCTGTTCAAGCAGATCTTTCTGTTTGCATTTCTCTACATCTTCTTTACTAAAAATGTTCAAATGAGTGTTAGAAAGCGGTGATCCATTCTGAATTTGACAAAACTAATACTGTGCAGCTGGTGTTATCAACAGGGGTGTGATGCTAACAGTAAGCACTGCTCTGTCTCAAGCTCTGTTGCTCAAGTTAGACTTGAATCTGATATTTATTTTTACACAATTTGACCAGAAAGAACGGATTTAGTTGGAACTGCAACAGGTGAGCTGAATTGTACTCCCTCTCACATAAAATTACAGTCACAAGCTAGTTAACATTAGTTTTTCAGTTAGTCTCATCTTTTCATTGAAAATCTAAACTGGACCTCTAAACAGTACTGGCCATGAACGCTCGTATAGATTATAGGTTCCTGAAAATTTATTTTATACATTTTTGGAGTTTTCCATCTTAAAACGTTTTTGACAACGTGTCTGCTAATATGCGCATTGTGTCTCTATGGCAACTGAACATTCCACGATAGATACACATGAACTACCAGAAACCCTGAACGTGATGTCACTGCAAAGTATCAATACACAAAAATATCTATACCTAATTGGATCCGAAAGAAAACAAAGGCCCCAAGCCAGCCTCGCCTTCTGCCAAAAACTAAGTGCAGCGATCGCCCGTTTAAAAGTGACAGGTATAGGTCTGTCCCCAAGGTGAAATTTACAGAAAGGAATCCGCCCGGCCTGAGAAGTTAGGAAAAACAGATCAAAATAATATATCTGTATTTGGTTCTAGCTATTGTGTTTAGATGTACCTCTTTAAATGCCTCCCGAAACTCTCCTCCAGGAGCCATGCCCAACTGTTCTGTGATATGTGCTGAAACTTTGAGTAGAAGTATCTGCATCAGACCAGACATCAGCCCATTCTGTCAAAACAATGTAAGTGAATTAAAATGATTGAGAGAGAGTATGTTTATTCAATATAATTCAAAATTAAACATTTGCTTACAATATGTATGATATTAGACAGACAGTAAAGAAATGTCTCTTTAAATGGTACCTGTTTAATGGCCTGTTGAACTTTTTCTAGGTTGATGTCTTTGGCTTCCTTTAGTAGTGTGTTCTCATCCATCTTTAGCATAGACACTCTGTACTGGCACAGCTCCACCACCACTACGTCTGGCTGAACAGCTCGGATTGTCTGCGATGTAAATAAAGTGTGAGACGAACAGATGATGTACTAATTAGACATATATGTGCAGCTTGATTTAAAATCTAAAATAAAGCTGGTTGCGGTCAAACAATCTGCAGGTGTGTCTGCTGCTGTGAGATTTGTCTTTGTGGAGTTGCACATTAAATGTCTGATAATTCCAGACGATTGCACCAATCGATCTGATATCACAAATACTTCCTAATTCACCACATCAATTTAAAGTACTGGATTACAAACCACACTGCACTTACTGTAGCCACATCCTTTTTACTGCTGTCACTGAAATGTGCAGTGCCCACTAAGTACAAAGTGCTGCCATCAGGGGCAGTAAGACGAGAGACGGTCTCTGGGAGTTCTGGGGATAATTGGCGTCGGCGTGATCGCAACTGCCAAAGGAGCTCCATGGCTTCTCCATCAGCTACAAAATATTTTCAAAAAGTAAGTTGCCTGGAATATCAAGGGGAAAAAATCTCTAGAGACTACAACAATAATGCACAGAAATGTGTGCTCAGAATTGTGACATTGTTAAGTCTTTCTTAAGACCTGAAAGATTATCTGAGGATCATCTTGATTGCTGCATAGCATTGCATAATAACTACTAAAGTATATAGCAAAAAATACAGAACAGGTTTATTTGCAAAAACTGTAGCAGCAAATTAACACAAAAACAAACAATCACTTGTGTAACATTTTTACATGTATAAAAGAGCCTACACAGAAATATCCAAACTAAGTAACTTACAGAGGCCTGGAGGAAGGCAAGGCAGTTCCTCTTCTGAAGCATCCTCTGATGGGCCAACAGACTCATCCTGTAAGAGCACAGCAAACAGCCAAACTATCAAAACCATGCTTTTACAAACTTTATATTGTGCTGGATTTTAAAGAACGAAAATATCCATCACATACCTCTGAATTATTGCCCGGGTCCATGTTCGAAACCAGGAACCTAAAAAAGAAAACAAAACATATGTCTACAGTGAGGCAATGCTGACGTTGCTTTGCTTCACTCAGGTTTTTCGTGTCTGGCTCATATTGACAGTCAGTAAAGAGGCTGTAACTGTGACAGAAAAAAAATAAACCTGTAGCTCGTAAATGTATTAAAGGGGGCCTAAACTGCAGTAAGCGCTTGCCTGTCTGGACTGCAGCAAGAGCTCCTTTCCCGTCAGAAAACGCGGTGCCGTCTCCATTGGTTTAGCTAGCACGCGATCTTGGCTGCTAACTAGAGCTAACATGGACTAGCGAACCATAACTATAAACGTAGAAATCCATTAGAAAATCACAAAACTACACCAAGCAATGGCTGCTCTGTGTAAAAGTTAAAGCAGATCCCCAAACAGCTGTCCCAAAACGCGTGTGGTACTTACTGAAGCCAGCTCGTCTGACAAGTGAGCGTCTGGCACCCAAACAGCAGCGTCACACAACCGCAGTGCACCTTGGGTAATGTAGTCATCTAACACACGCAGTTTTTTCCGTTTACTTTATTAGTGAGTAAATCTGTAATAATACCTATTACATTTGTGACTATGTTCTATTATTTTGTCAAAGCTGTCAGTGGGGCTTTTGTTTTACAGACTCACAATATGTTAAATACAACAAAGATCCATTCTGGTTAGGGCAGGGTGACCAGACCTCCCTATTTAAACGAGGAAGTCCCAATTTTGAAATAAGGATACCTGGGGCAATTCTTGTATAAAACTGGGACAAATCAATGGTTTTGGATAAATCTTGCATATCTGGTCACCCAAACTCTGATGGAGCTTTCTTCACACTGTCAAATATTTTGTGTGCTTCAGTAATACTCCTGCTCCTTAAAACTGGCTCAACATAAAAGAAAGATATATACTTAAGCCTAATACTGTAGTTAAATCTTCCTTGGCAGGTTTTGGCTCTATGGCATTGTGAACTGAGGCAGACATGGTAATCTCATTGTAGCTCAGATTAGTGTACAAAACCCACAGGCCTAAACCCATCAGCCTGCTTCACTGCCACAGTCTATTTTAGGCTAAGAGTCATTGAAGTTTTTGTGCTGTTTGAATCCAGATGTACTTCTTAGTAAAAGACAGAGTATTCACAAATTAAGCCCCAAGTGCCTACACATAGCCTAATCCTAAAAACACTATTATCTAAAGAGCATTTTGTGAAATTAGATGCTGTGTAAGCGCATACATTATTGCCACAAATATACTGTGATCTTTTGCATAATGCTTGTGCAGGTCTGAGTGTATTGCATTCGGCTCCATATCTACTGGACTAGTGGGATAAAGGGACTCACTCACCATGAAGTGCATTGTGACTGAACACAGGGTGAAATGGGGGTGCCTGACCCTGCATGTTAGCACCCTGTTTCATGAGGACTGCTGGTATTATAGAAAAGAGATAATCAGAACAGTCATCCTGAGACATGTAACAGTATCTCCCCATACACACTTAGATCTCATTGTCATTAATGCCACTAGATCATGTGTTCATTTTGCTCTGGTGTTGTGTGGCAAACCCCTCTTACACAGCAGTATTTCTTCATTATTCACAACTATCCATCTGTCAGTTACCACAAAAGTGTCAGTCAAAAGGTAGAGGTGATAGAAGACCAAGGTCGTCAAGTGTGCTAGGACAGTGCTCTGTAAAAGACAGTCTTGTTTTAACATTCGCCTGCTGCAATGAGTTCCCCGGGTCTCTCTGCAAGTCTCCTGCGGTTCTCTTCATCCTCATCTTCCTCAAACAGATTATGATGAATATTTAAAAGCTGGTGTGCAGGAGCAATGGTTAGAGATGGAGACAGACACTCCATGTTTGCTGCCTGAGGAAGAGGGTCCCTTTGAGAAGGGGAGGATTTAGGGCTGAGCGCGTCTTCACTGGATGGTGGGTTTGGACTCAAACCGTTTACATAAGTGTTGGTGGGGAGGGTCACAGTAGAAAAGGCAGTAGTGGTAGATTCTGGAGAGCAAATCTTTGTCTCTGAAAAGGCAATAGTGAAAACAAAAATATTCAGAAACTACCTTTCAAAAACTACAACTGTGTGGCAAAAAACGCACCTGTCATTCCAGTGGAAACGTGAACAATTGTGTGTGTGCCTTCAAGAAACACTTCATCGATGCTGTGCTCTGAGGGAACAGGCACAGTCGCAGTGGCCCCAACTTTTGGCTTGCGGATTGTGAGCATGTACGGATGGACATCCAAGGAGAAGTTACGGGTGTGTTTCTTTTCCATTCCACTTAGGTCTGTAAAACAGAAAATAACATTATATTACCACCAACTGCAATCTCTGAGTCAAAACTTTCAACAGTCTTGTATAAAGTCAACCTTTTGTTGGAGGGTTGTGTGTGCTCTTGTTATCAAGAAGTGGTGCAATGAGGCTGTCTGCAACAGTCTTTCGTCTCAGAGGTTTGGGTTTCTCAGGCTTTGCAGTGCTCTGTAAACCTGCCAGAGCAACAGGCTCCTGTGCAAAAGCAGAATAAAATGTGAGTCTCTGAATAGAGGATAAATGATACTTTAGGAAAATTAACTACTGAATTAGTGCATAGACATTACACGGTTTGAAATACAATCTTTTGTTTGCATTAGTCTCTCTCTCAGGAAGTGTTACCTTGAATGGCTGAGGGAGTGGATTTGAAGATGAAATCCACTTCATTTTTTTGCGAGGTCGTTTGATGACCAGAGGCTCTCCTCCCAGCTCTCCCACAGCGAGGTCAGAAGGGTCCAGATTGGGATCGAGAGTTTGTATTCCAGACTCCCTCACAGTTGGAGTAGAATCATGGTTGGACTGAGCCAGTGCTGCTAACAGTTGCCGGACCACATTGTCATACATCAGGTCACTCTCATTAGTGATGAAGTCTAGTCGGTTCAGTGATTTGATGTGGTCCCTGTTTTCATTGCAAAACATGGCTAAAATATTAATATCACAAAACTGAGATTTCTGCCAGCTCTTCCGAGTCTTGATACCTACTTTATGCAGTTTGTCAAACACAAAGTTCGATTTGCGAACAACAAATAAATTTAACAGATTTAGCAGAATAATAAAGTTGACGGAGCAGAGCAGAGCTATGTCTACAGCGGCCATGATGCGCTGCAGTTGCACAGCAGGCAGTTTACAGTTTACTTTAAGCTTGAGCTCAGGATAGCTGCTGATGTCTGGAGGCTCCCCCAGAGCACAGGTGAACTCATTCTGTCTCTGCCTGGCGTAATATGCGCTCAGGTAGGAGATGGGGATAGAGCTGAGGCAGATGATGGCCAGATGACGTGCAAAATATAGCTTAGCCAGAAAGTTACTTTGACCTCGTCTTTCCAAATACTTTTCAAACAGGTTCTGTTCGGGACTCTTCTCCTTCTCTGCATTCTCAATGATCTCCCTTCTCTCTCTTTCTGTTATTCCAGGTCCTTTGGATTGGATCTGTTTCTCAATCTTTGGCGCTCTGCCCTCAGCAGCACGGTGATAGCAGTTATCAATCTCTTGAAGCAGGAAATTGAGCTCTGAAGTGAGCCGTGTGGAGGCAAGAAACTCCCAGCCCAGTACAGGAATATACATGATCCCTGCGAACGCCAGCAGAGCGTAGGGCAGGAACTTGTGTTCAAACAGTGAAGGCCACAGGTGAGGCTCCACTCCAGGTACAGCGTCGCGCAGCTCCGTCCAGCAGTAGCCTCGAGCGTACAGTGCTTGGTCTCTGGTGAAATTGTGCGGTGTGTAACAATAGATGGACTCCTCTAAAGAAAGAAAGAAGTTTTTTGTTTTAATGTTTTTCATAATAAACTGTTCCCATAACTCCCACATCTTACTGCTATTAAGCCTAGTCACAGTTGGTTGCTGCAGCTGCTGCAGAGTCTGACTCAGCAATGTGTCTTTCCCATCCATCGGATTCTCCCCTCCTAAACCAATTACTCTGTATCAAATATCTGCTAGTTTTATATTTTAAGCCTAAAGTTACATCACTTTAGCTAAAAAAAGAATCATTTTATTGTATTTAAAAGATCATCCAGTGCTCTTATTTTAATCTGAGAACAATATGTTTCTCCAGATTGTTTGTTTAGTCATTATTGTGTTGTGTTACAGTATAAAGTATAGCAGTGCTGATCAGTGGACTTGAGCCCTCTAGTGGCCGACCTCCTCACCTGCAAAGTTCCTTGTGAAGACGAGTGTGACGAGCAGGATGGGGATGATAACTGTGCCGATGGTGACTACGCGGTCAAACGGCAGCTCCAGTTTTAGCTGCACCATGAGCCCCGCCAGAGCCCCGCCCTTCTCATCCTGAGAGGAGCCAGGCAGGATCAGCTCCTTCAGCTTCTCTCCTGCAAGTAGAGCTGTGGCCATGTCTAAGTTCTGATCAAGAAGGTTCTGCATCCGGATTCCAGCCCTCTGAGCCTAACTCCCACTGTAGGTGAACACACAGCAGTCACACTCAGAGCCTGTTTTCATGCGTGAGCACCAAGAGAGCCATCCTCAGAGATCCAACACTTGTTTATTCACAAAACTGGAAACCTTCTTGTTACGTGATGTAGCGCTCCTTGTGGTTGGTTTAGGTGTTGTCCTTGTAGTCTCCAGAGATGTGACTGCCAGTTGATGAGTAATAACACAGGCCTCATTTGAGTACAGCTCTGGGTCCCCCTTTTCTGAAATACAAAAAAAATATTCTAAATTAAAATGGTAGATTCAGGTCAGAGTGAAACTGGTTGAATGTGAGGTGAGGTTGAGCTACAGGCCTACAGATAACATATAAACTTATTCAAACTGCTGATATGCTGTTTAAAAGGCCCATATTACACCATTTTCTGATCTATGTCATGAAGTTGTTTCCTCATCTGGAGTTGTGTTTTGTTTGAGTCACATTTTTAACACACAAACCCTGCATATTTAGGCTGTGTTTTTCTCTCAAATGGAAAACGCTCTCTTCCACTTTGTGATGTCATGTGGTAATACAGGAAGTGCTCCACTGTGTTTTTAAACTCCATACACCTTCAATAGAATAATTTGGATGATTTCAGCCCTGGAATTAACCATCTCTACTAAACAAAAGGTAAAAAGTTGCTAACTTGAAAACTACCACTTCATGAGCTTGAGCTTAAGCTTTGGAGAATGAAACAAAACACAACTCCAGGTATGTTTTTGATGAGGTACCAACATTATAACATGACTTGAAGCTCACAAGAATCCATTTTGTGTAACATATAGGACCTTTAAGAGGTCAATTCAAGGTGGTAAAGCAGAAAACACTCTTAATGCTGATACAGAAGTGCACATGTCTCACCGGTGCAGGCGTTCTCTGTAAAATCAACAGTCATTGAATAAAGATGACACTGATTAATTGCATTAACTGCTGGTAGCTCCATTTAAACCTGTATCTTTGATGATCTTCCATAAAGATTAATTAGGTATTCTAAACCCATATGAAACTGTCAGAGGGTTTTATGGATGCACACAGAGCATGCATCTTAAATGAAGTCAGATGTCTCCACTGCACGTAAGATAAAATGGGAGTCATGCTATTATAGAATCTGTATAAGCAACAGAGCTCCATGTACAAAAGGTTATGTCAAGATCAAATCCTTTCTTAACCATAATAATATTTACTGATCTATGTTGTAATGTTGTTTTCTTATCAAAAACATACCTAGAGTTGTGTTTTGATTCATTCACATATACACAAATCTTGCATGATTAGGAGTTCTTCTCTTAAACAGAAAACACCCTGCTCCTTGTGATGTCGTGTGGTAATACTGAAAGTGCTCTACTGTGTTTTTAAACTCAATTCACCTTCACTAGAATCATTTGGATGATTTCAGCCCAGGAATTGCCACCATCTGTACTATTTTAAGATCAAAAATAACTATGAAGTTCCAGTATGTGACATATTACAAAGTGGAACATGGCGTTTTGAGATTTGGGGATGTAAAGGATTTGACTTGTAAAGTGTGTGAATCAAACAAAACACAACTTCAGGTATGTTTTTGAGGAGGTAATAACATTCTAACATGACTAAAAGCTTACAAGAGTCAATTTTGTGTAATATAAGACCTTTAACTTTTATTCTTTATATTACTTTATGATGTACGGATGTTATTTAGAAATTAGATGATTCATGTGTTCATTGTAGGCTTTCATTATACATTATATTAAGGCTATTATAAGTGTAGGTATGTCAGATTTAACCAAATATTTTACAAAGTAACTTTTGAATCCATTTTTCATTGCTTCTAGATTCAGCTACAGCCTTTATGGAAAAAAACAGTGACTGGAACCAACATTTGCTGACTCCTACACTGTAATGATGAAGACAGGACTGAAGACACCTCCAAAAATACAGCTCCTTCATTCATGTTTAATTAGAGAATGGCTTCCCGCTCACTTCACAGAGACATTTTTGATTCATTCTGATCTTTTTATGTAACGCGTTTTATAACAAGGCAAACTCCACGTGGATCTTTGCCTCAGAATTTGCCCATTAAGATAAAAGTAAACTACAGACTAACGAAGAACGTGCACAAAGGTGTATACTTGTATTTATTCGGCTGTGAATTAACAGGTTGTCAATCAGTGTGAGCTTAGGACATCGCGTTTAACAAGAACAAATGCTTTTACTGCAACTCCCAGCCAACGTCCGAGCTTTTCAGAACCATAGCGGTGGACAGTTCCTGAGAAAAGCTAAATAAATGATCTTCTAGTGCTTCAGTGTGAGAGGACGAGGAGTGACCGATGCGTCCTCCTCTGTACAGATCTGCTTCTGCTGAGTGTGCGGTCAGTGAGCACCGAGCCGTCCGTTCCCGCTCGTCAGAGAGAAGGGGAAGCCGGTCTTAAGCGTCCGTCTGCGGCGCAAAAACACGTGCATGCGGTGGTAAAAGAAGTGAAAGTGCAACTCACCGTGTCTCCCGCAGCAGCAGCCCCGGCACAGGAAGAGTTAATCTGCAGTGCGGGCAGCATGTTACGGAGCTCACCGGGACCGGTTTGTTCCGCCTTTCTCCCCGCTCCTCCCGCCCGCCTCACCCTCTCTGCAGCTCCTCATCGGAAACAACTATGAGCTAATGCAGGCCACGCTTCTTCACATCCGAGGAGCCGGGGAGCACTTGACCCACTGGTGGTACCCAGGCTGTAGATTATGCGATTATCTCAGGAAGGGGCAATGGTTCTGACCGGCTCCTCCTCAAAGTGCCCACGGTGAGGTTAACGGCGCCTTCCCTGGGAGTGTGCGACCTAATGCAATAATCAATTAACAATTTACCCCACTGGATAAAACCAGATTGAGCCAGCTTCACACCACAGGGTACAGTTGTGTATTTTTTTTTTTTATTTTATTATTATTTTTTTTTACAATAGATTTATTTAATTAAAACAATAAACTACATTTAAGATTTAGAATTATTCCATTGAAGGCTATAAATAATCATTATTAGGACAAAAATCTATACAATTAATGTCTAAACATTTTTACAGGTATCAAAATGAATGAAACCTCTGCCTAGACCATAGACTGTTTACAGTATTTAAATGGACAGAACTAACTTGCTAGACGCTGTGTTCCAAATAGGAAGTGAGCACAGGGGCGCTTCCGGCTCTATCGATTCTGGCTCCAACAGACTTTACATTGAAACATTGTTACTCCTCTGTCTGTAACTGCTGCATTGAGCCTCATCATTTTGGTCTTAAAATGTTCAAATTGACCCACTCTAGACAGTAAAAACTGGAGGGTTAACATTTCAGGGTTGTTTTTAACACAAAAAGAGTTATTTTAACTATTTGAAAGTTAAATGGGGGCTCGAGTTGAGTTATTTGCCAGAGCTGATATGGTTGAAGTTAATTCCATTTCCCATAGTCTTAATTTGGCACTTCCCACCCACCACTTCAAACTCCTGCAAGAGGAGACCAGTTTGAATCAGTTTTGTACATAATTTCATTTTAAATTAACTAAAATAAAGTGTAAAAATAAAACATCTCTGCGTGTTGTTTAGATTAATCAGGATAATCCAACAAAGTGTTATCCATTTACTCTCCAAACGTGAATATAACTCTTGATTTTGGGGTTAAACAGGAATTTTGCTCCAATGTTATTTAATTAACATTTCCAAAAATGGACAGCTTGGACTCATAAAGAACCCTCAGATAATGTTAAAATTGATTCTATTAGAGTTAATTTTAACACTCCACTTTTTGCTGTGTACATGATCCTTATGTTTTTATTTTGTTATTATGTCTGTTAATAAATTCCTATTCCTAATAAGGCAATCATCTTCAAATTCACTGCTATAACTGCTAGCCTCATGAGCTTCATTTGACTGGAGCCGAACTCTATGTTACATTCCTTTAGTCCACTTCTTTATACAGTCTGTGGCCAATGCATCGTTTTGCCTTCATGCCTGTGCAGGTATGTGCTCGAGGGTCATTTGTCTCCTCCAGGTGATGTTGGACTATTGAGATTTATGTGTTCCTCTTCTTATTGTGTTCCATAGGAGTACTCAGTGAGCCATTTGGACCACAACTGCCTTCCAGGCTCTGTCTTTGTCAAAATCCTGCAGTGGACCGTTGGATGCAGGCTGCTGAGAGGGAGCCAAACAAGATAAGGAGCCAGGGGGGAGAAGGAGAAAAGATAAGACACAGAGAGCGTGAAGAACCAGCCAAAAAGCAACACAGCAAAATGAAAGTAAATGAGGTGTGGAGAATGAACAGCCAGGTACATTTAAAGGGGCCATTTTACACTAGTTTCTGATTGGTGTTATAATGTTTCCTCATCACAAACATACCTGGAGTTTTGCTTCATTCACACATTGTTAACACACAAACACTGCACATTTAGTGTTTCTCTCAAACAGAATACACTCTGTTCCACCTTGTGACTCTGATTCACCTTGTGAATAGAATAATTTTTTGTTTGTTTTTGTTTTATTGTATTTAAAACAAGGACAGTGCACAGAAAACATTAATCTCAGAAAGAAAAGATGTTCTGCGCCAGATTTTGCTGTAAGATACTTTCCATCGGGCAGGTACAAAAAATACATTAAAGAAACTGTCATTTTGGATAATTTTGGCCCTGAAATTGCCTAATCACTACTGCATAAAAGGTAAAAGGTAATTGTTAACTTGAAAACTACTGCTTCATGACATCACAAGGTGGAACAGAGCATTTTAAGATTTGGAGATGACGATAGACTAATAAACCAGGATTACTCAAACATGTGTGAATGAAACAAAACACAACTCCAGGTATGTTCTGATGTGATAACAACAATATAACATGGCTTAAAGGTCACAAGAGTCAATTTTGTGTAATATATGATCTTTAAAAAAACAGTTCTGACATAGAAAGATAAACATATACCAAACTGTATATAGTCTACGTTATTTTTTTTTTTATTACCTATCTCTTCATCTACCACTAGAGTTGATTAGTTATTATTACCTCACAGTATTGTGTATTCTCATGCCCTTCCTCATACTCCTCTGGCCTCCTACGTAACTGACTCTTGTATGAGGCACAGTGCACCACAGTGGCTGAAGTTAAAACTGCCTGCACCAGCAACAGCACCATCAGAATGAGGAGCAGGATGTCATAAGATTGCTGAAAAACACACAAAAAAATTGAATCAAAGTTGAACATCAGTTAGAGAGATCATAATCTCATCTCAGAAAAGGTCAGGGTTTAACAGATAGAGGAGAAATGGCAGGATTGGTCATTAAAATTACCTTTGCCGTGGGCACATCATACAAGAAAATCTCAACGAAGCTGATCACGCTGCAGGACAGGAAGCCCGAGGCGGAGAACAGCAGGGGGGAAGTGACACTGCTGATGGCGATTAACACCTCCACCTGAAACACCAGTTAAAATGAAGTGAATTCGAATTTTAAATAAGGTGAAAATGTGTAAAATAGAATAAAATAGAATTGAATTGAAATAAAGTGGATAAATACAAAATATAGGCTGTGTACTGTGAAATATTAGAGTGACTAGACGTCCCTGTTTACTCGGGGCAGTCCCAGTTTTGAGCCCTGTGTTCCCTGTCCCAGCAGATTTATCCAAAACCAGTGATTTGTCCCGGTTTTATACCAAAAATGTCCCTATTTTTGACCAATTTGATCCTTGCAACAGTAAAAAGAGGCTTAAATTTATATTAGTTTAAGTAAAATACAGAAAACCTGCGTTAAAAAAAGGTGCATAATGTAACTTTTTTAGTGGGGGTCCATCATCTTACATTTATGCAATTACAGGTGGTTTTATAGCTCAAAAATACATAGTAAAACAGGCATTCTGACTGTTAGCGGGGTCGCCTCTCCATAGATCTGACCTGTAACTTGGTCTGGTTTGGTCTCCATGAAGATAGAAACATTTAATACGTTTAATACCATAGTGTGAAACATTCCAGACAAAGCTACTACATCTCCATGGAGAAAAGCATTTGACAGACCTTCCACCAGAAAGCTTACACATTATGGAACTTTTCATGTGTAGGTTCCAGCTTGTCTCCATAGTTACTGCTTTGTAAACCTGTCTTGCATTTATTTCATAACAGGTAGTTTTATTGCTCAATCAAAGGATTCAAACAGAGGATTCAAACAGAACGTAGAAGGGACTGGATGGTCTGGTAAATGCATTCATATTGTAAGCTGGCTCCCCTCTCCACAGACCTGACCTGTATCTTTGTGATTTAGTGGCGTTGCCTGCTTATCTTGATGGACATACTGTACGTTTAATCAAATGAAACAGGAAACGCACATCAAAGTCCCTATACAGGTGTAAATACAAGGAGCAGTGACTTAAAAGTGAAAAAATGCAGAGCGCATTTAGATGATTGATTTCCAAAAGTGTATTTTATTTTAGATAATGTTTTGGTCAAAAGGCCTTTGTCTGATCATTCCTTTTGCTTTGGATCACAGAACATAAGTTCCCCAGACTGGCTTTACGGTCTGGGGATCAGTCTAGATAAAGCAACAAAATCTGTGAAATCTCCATGGTGATAAAATGGTGGAGGGAACTCTACTAGAAAAGTTACACAGTGGGATTGGAGATGTACTTGTGATTTACCAGACATTTGTTGGGGTATTCGGAGACAACGTGGCTGGCAATCGCGCTGGGAAAACACTGTGAAAAAGAAGTGAAATCAGAAAATCACTGACAAAGCCTCAGTCTGTGTGTGTGTGTGTAGGATAGACTCTGGTTTTACTCACAGCCACGAGGATCCAGAAGAAAGTGACAGAGAGGTAAGGCCCGGGCAGCAGAGCGTCCATATTCAGAGCTATAATCCCTCCAAACACCGCGGAGATCCCCACGATCACTTCAATCACCTGTTGCATACATGGTTTGAGGTTAAAGCTGCACTGTGTAACTTTTCTAGTCGAGGGTCCGCCATCTGCTCATCTCCATGGCGACGTTATTGCTTTGTCTTGACTGTCCCTGTATGGCATTTAGCATATCCATCTTGCATTTACTCAATAACATGGGTTTTTATTGACCTAAAACTTGCATTCTTACTGTGAGTGGGCTCGCCTTTCCACAGATCTGACCTGTAACTAATGTTATTACTGAGGAATAAGCAGAGGCATGGCAAGAATCAGAGGAGCTCTTTCAGCCATAGACTGCAGCTGCCGCGCTGCTCCACTGAGAGACACAGGAAATCTTTCCTGCCTGTCGCCATCAAACTGTTGAACGCTGCACTTTAAATCACAAACTACTCAATCCTTTTTATCCTACTCCCTGTTCACACATGTATATAGTCATAAATATGTCACTGATGTAAATAATTTCCCAGAGAGAGCTATTTTATCTTTTATCTTATTGTATTTAGCTTATTTTGTAACTTGTTCGATGTACATGCTCTTGGTCGGTTGCATCTGTAACGAAGAAAATTTCCCCTCGGGGATGAATAAAAGTCATTCTGATCTGATCTGATCTGAAGAAGCACGTTTTCCACCATAAAAGTTACACAGTGCCCCACTAATTTGGTGGGATAATATCTGTTGTAAATATAAATTTTAGTTTTACACCGATCAAGAAGCAGAAGAAAAGTAGAAAAATAAGTTGAAAATTACAGGAAGTGCAGAGTTCTAGATGCAAGAAACATATTTTTTTGATACTTTACACCTTATTTCAACAAGTTAAAAGTGTTTTCTTATATTTTTATTGGTCAAATCATAATTTCTGTGTACACTAAAGGACCTTTGAAGTGTAAATGGCGCAGCTGCAGCGACTACAACAGTTTGCTGCAGTAAAACTTGAATTTCCCTCGAGATCAATAAAGCATCTCGCTCTTTTGCTAGGTAACAGTTATGAATTCCCCAGCGTGATATCATGAATTCCAAACAGGAAGTCAAATTTAAAAGCTAAAAAAATCATAACAAAAGTCTTAAATGTACAGATCTGAAGTGTGTTTTAGTAAAATGAGTGGTCCAACCTGTCATACACTTAGCAATAATTTCCCTCTGGTGATAACGGACCATGACAGGCAATTTAGACACAAGAAGACAGTGGATGTTTTTCCCTTAAATCAGGATAGAGCAGCCTAATTAATTATCTTTACATTATCTAATTAGCAGTGCTTGTTTTGTCATTGATCCCGTGTCCTTGAACATTGTACTTACAGAATAGGCTTTGAGGAGTCTCCGGGGAAATCTTGCAGGTTTGTCTCTAGATCGATCATAGGCCCCGGACTAGAAGGTGAAAACAGGTGGATTAGGCTTGTTTACAATCAGGGATGCACCGATACGATACTGACATTTTGGTGGATCAAATATCGGCTGAACAGATCCCTTGGAAGCAGAAAGCTATACCTTTTGATCTATAAAATGGTGTAATAATAAGACGATTTACAATGTTGGCCCAAAATGTCGACACTTGTAGTTTCACAAGCTCTTATGTTGGTATTTATAAACACATTTGGATAATTTTTTACCTCATGCTGTTTGTGTTTAAAGGAAATTCATTATATTTTAAATTTCTGCCCTAGTATCAGTTGATATTGGGGATGGGCAGATACTTAAAGGTGCATTGCGTAACTTTTCTGGAGGGTCATGGAGATCTAGAATGTTCCACTGTAGAGATTAAACTGATCTACCTATCTCCAAGGAGACAACTATAGGCCACATTACAGGTCAGATCTGCGGAGAGGCAGCCCTATTCACAGAGAGAATTATTGTATTTTTGAGCAATAGAAACACCCGTAATGAATAAATGCAAGATAGATGTGTTTAATGTCATAAAATGGAAGATTCCAGGCAAAGCAATAACATCTCCATGGAGACAAGCAGGTGACGGGCCCTCCACCAGAAAAGTCACACAATGACCTTTAAAGCCCAAGTATCGACATCCGTATCAGAACATAAAAAGCTGTATCGGTGCATTCCTAAGTTGGACCAGTGCATTCTGAATAAAGAACATAATGAACATAAACCATGTGTGAGTCTGGGACTTGCCTTCCTGTGGCAGCAGCAGTCCTCTGCAGAGCGCGCAGACAGGATCACTGTACTGGCCATCAGCACCTCCAGCACAATCATCAGGATCAGGTTAAAGTTGATCTAAAAACAGCACAGGGAAGAACATGGGTTTATTTGTGTATTCTTCGGGTCAAATCAGTGATACAACATGTGATTTAAAGATGAGATAGACAGGACACTATAGACTGAGAAAGACAGAAAGACAGACTGAAGTGTGCAGCGCTGCAGGTGATGAGTGGAGATTTATTGATTGTGAAAAGGGAACATGAGTTACTGTCAGGAACAAGGATTCATAATTTGATGTTTACGTTGACAGCTGAAGGGTTGAGGACGAGTTTACATCCAAACCAAACCAGACATGTGGTTGTCACTGCAAAAGTTGAAACATAGACCACCTGGAAATCTGAAACCTAGAGTAAAAAAACAAAAGAAACATATAAATTAACAAACATATTAATAGTTAATATGAATATAATAAAAATACAAATACTAATAGCATGACTTACTGCAACATATCTGTTCTTTGCAATGGCAAAACTGGCTATTGCAGCCGGCAGACCCTGAGAAGAACATACACCACTCACATTAATTAAATTCAAGGTTATTTCAAGCCTTTTCCAGGTGCTACTTTGTGTATAGGTCTCATTGTGATTTCCATTTTGTTGTGACTTACAGAACCAGCCGCACAGCGCAGGTAGTCCATAGCAACAGGGAAGATATTTCCAAGGTACAGAGAGAAGCCCGATGTGATGAGCAAACTGCCCTAAGTACAGGTACAAGCACAAAATTCTAATTTACCCCAACAAATATTCTTAAATCATAGGTATATATATATATATATATATATATATAGCACAGACATAAACAGTTTCAAACCATTGGTTGCTACTGGAACATGTGTCAAATTAAGGTCAAATTCTCCTGTCACATTTTTGTCTCTGAAACAATAGAGAGCTATTACTCTGTCATACACTATAATTGTCCCATTTCACCCTTAAACGTCTGTCTTTTATAAACATGACACATTTACTGTGTATACAATGCATGAGAGCGGTCGGCCTGTATGAGCAGAGCCAGAAATCACAGGGTCCCTCACAGCACATTATGATGCACAATAAACAACTCACAGTACGCTAATATCACGACTTGCCATACATGAAATGCATACTGCTTCATGTCACTATTTTTAAAGAGCCCGTTCTACACACTTTACTGATATCTGTTATAATGTTGTTTCCTCATCACAAACATAGCTGGAGTTGTGTTTTGTTTCATTCACACACAAACCCTGCAAATTTAGGTTATCAAATGCTGGACAAAAGGTAAGAAGTAGCTGTAAAATGATCACTTCATGACATCACAAGGTGGAACAGAGCATTTTGAGCTTTGGAGATGTAGACAGACTAATAATAAAGGGTTAATCAAACATGTGAATTGAAACAAAACACAAGCCCAGGTATGTTTTTGAGGACATTCTACAACATTATTATCATTACAATTATTACAACGTAATTTTGCACAATATAGGACTTTTAAAGAACCAAATACAATATAATTACAGTATAGTAACAGTATTTCATGTGTTATTTGTGCTTATTCTCACCCCGATCACGACGCTGTAGAGCCAGGCCCTGCAGGTGAGGCATGGGTGCTTCAGGGGCTGTGGTTGGGAGAGCTGCAGGTCACTGGCTCTCACCTCCACCGTGTAACTGTCATGGTCCAGTCTGTCCCCTCGGTCCAGCCTCCTGTCCACCGTTCTGTCCCCACGGCGACCCAGACTCCCCCCTCCCCTTTCCAGAGTGGACATGTGACTGTACGCGAACTCCTCTCTCAGCGACAAGTCCTCACGTGGCATCATGGTGTAACTGTCTGTGGTGGAGTGAGGAGAGACAACCAGAAGCAGAGAAGATGGAAAGTATATTGAAAAGAATTAAAGGTGCACTATGGAACTTTTCTGCAGCTACTCATCTCCATGGAGTTGTTACTGCTTTGCCTGGAAGGACTCATGTGTTTTATTATGTGTTTTGTTTCATTCACACATGTTTAACACACAAACCCTGCATATTAAGGCTGAGTTCTTCTCTCAAACTGAAAACACTCTGTTCCACCTTGTGATGTCATGTGGTAATACAGGAAGTGCTCCACCGTGTTTTTAAACTCCTCCCTTAAACTAATAATTTGGATAATTTCAGCCTTGGAATTGCCCGTCTCCACTGAGCAAAAGGTAAAAGGAGATGTTAACTTGAAAACCACCTCTTCATGAGCTTGAGCTTAAGCTTTGGAGAATGAAACAAAACACAACTCCAGGTATGTTTTTGATGAGGTACCAACATTATAACATGACTTGAAGCTCACAAGAATCCAAAGTGGAACAGAGCATTTTGAGCTTTGAAAATGTAGACTAATAATGCAGGATCACTCAAACATGTGTGAATGAAACCAAAAACAACTAGGTATAATTCTGACAGCATTATAACATGGCTTAAAGCTCAGAAGAGTCAATTTAGCAAAATATAGGACATTTAAATCTATTTTGCATTTATTCAGTTGGAGGTGCTTTTATCTTGAAAAGTACTTTGAGAAATATGCACCACTGTGAGTGGGGTCACCTCTTCACAGATCTGACTTGTAAACTGGTGGCATCATCTGCTTGTCTCCATGAATTAATTCAATCCACCTATTGTTATTACACTTACACATAAGTACACTACTAGTCAGAAGTTTGGACACACCTTTTTCAGTGTATTTTTTCTTCAAGTTTACCACTGTTTACACTTTATACACACACAGAAGACATCATACAGTATATACGATATAAGATATATGGAATTATGTAGCAAAGAAAAGAAAAAGTTATGTGACTCAACTAGATATGTTTTTATATTTTCAATTCA
>CM068348.1:22452610-22472610 GCA_034769755.1 Odontamblyopus lacepedii
GCCTAAAATAAGGATTCATTCTCCATCCGTAATTTAAATCTGCTTTTAACAAAAATAGAAGTACTGTCAGTCAAACCGACCTTAATAAATAAAATAGTACAGAATTTCTGCTGAAATTCAACATTAGAAACTGCAGTTCTTAGTAGAGTTCACTAAACTCAACATATAATAAACTGAATAGATGAACTATTGTTTTTTTGTGGCCCATGTCAGTGTATGAAGTGTCATTATCAAAAGCAGAGAAGCTACAAAGGGTGGTTAATGCAAATGTGAAAAAGTGGTTAGGTCTTCAACTGTGTCTAAGCAGTGTAGGAAAGGACATACTTCAGCTGCCAAAAAACAACCTGGTAGAAGAATTCAAGTGTGCAAAAGGACAGAACTATTGTTATCAGTGAGTAAGGACAGGATAGTTCGTAGACTGGCCCCTAACCCGAGCAAAGGGCGAAAGTGGAAACCAAAAAATAGCAGTGCAGGACGCAGAGGCAGCCCTTATGCATGGAGATAGTTGGGAATATCCAGTTTGGGTGAGAAGGCTCAGGGCGTACACCAGAGAAGCCAACTTGGAGAAAGGTAGATCAGAAGGAGAAAAGGAGGTTAGTTGTAGAACAGGTGCAGGCCAGAAGAGGCTAGCAGACAGGTAAAAGCTGTGGCACTAGTAAAGCAGGGTCAGTGGTTGACTTGGAGTGTGTACAGAGAAAACAGATCACTTGGAGAAAATTGTGGAGTATGGAATCTAGTAGGCTAAAGTTTCTCTTGGAAGCGACCTACAATTTTTTGCAAACACCAGATAACCTGAGGCTCTAAAGCATCTATTATATACAGTAAATGGCTTTATGCGCATCATCTCTGCAAAATTTTACTACGGCACTAACTGTAGGCTGTGTGGAAAACAAATCAGGCAAGGTGGGCACGTGGCATCACAATGGTGGCTTCCCATAGTGATGTCAACAATCAATTATGATGGACAATGGTATCACCCATTGGCCCAACCCTATTCAAAAGGGAAACCCATGTGTGTACTTCAAGAAAGTACTGTAGCTGAACTATAACTGTGCATCTATTGCTGTTCTGGGAAACACCTTAACACACTTCTCAGGTATATTGTTCTCCTGGGGAACACCTTAGCACACTTCTCAGGTATATTGTTCTCCTGGGGAACACCTTAGCACACTTCTCAGGTATATTGTTCTCCTGGGGAACACCTTAACACACTTCTCAGGTATATTGTTCTCCTGGGGAACACCTTAGCACACTTCTCAGGTATATTGTTCTCCTGGGGAACACCTTAACACACTTCTCAGGTATATTGTTCTCCTGGGGAACACCTTAGCACACTTCTCAGGTATATTGTTCTCCTGGGGAACACCTTAACACATTTCTCTGGTACATTGTTCTCCTGGGGAACACCTTAGCACACTTCTCAGGTATATTGTTCTCCTGGGGAACACCTTAACACACTTCTCTGGTACATTGTTCTCCTGGGGAACACCTTAACACACTTCTCTGGTACATTGTTCTCCTGGGGAACACCTTAACACACTTCTCTGGTATATTGTTCTCCTGGGGAACACCTTAACACACTTCTCAGGTATATTGTTCTCCTGGGGAACACCTTAACACACTTCTCTGGTATATTGTTCTCCTGGGGAACACCTTAACACACTTCTCTGGTATATTGTTCTCCTGGGGAACACCTTAGCACACTTCTCAGGTATACTGTTCTTCAGAGGAATACCTTAACACTGGTTGTGGCTGCAGCTATGAAGATTTTGGGTTTGCTCCTTTTTGCACTGGAGAGATCATGCCACTGTAGGTACCAAGCTAGACCCTTCTGCCCACTCTTTTGTCCCATTGATTATGCCCTCTTTCACACTACCCCCTCCTGTAGGTCCCTTACAAGGCCACAGCATTGAGGCAGTAATACCTCCCCGCACGTTCCCCAAGCCACAGCTACCTCCCATGACCACACCAACGACTTTCTGCGAATGCTTGCAGATGCAATAACGGCAAATAGAATTCCAATTCCAGAGCCTGCTATATTCCTTTGAAATTCATTACAATACACAGACTGGAAGATGTCCTTTCACACACTAATTGATCGGAAGAACCTGCCAGCTCAGGAAAAGCTTTTCTTCCTGAGAAAGTATGTAGGAGGGGAGGCTAAGTGAGCTATCGAAGGATACTCTCTTGTTGGAACGGAGGACGCTTATGCAGCTGCCTGGAGAGTCCTTGACGACCGGTTTGGAAATCCTTTTATTGTTGGAAAAGTGTATAGAGACAAAATACATTCTTGGCATAAGATCTCCTCTAAAGATGGCAAAGACCTCCACGAATTTGCAGATTTCCTAACAAGTGTGACAACAGCCATGCCATATGTCCAAGGTTTACAGACTCTGAATAAGCCATCAGTCTTCCGTATGCGAGTGCATCTCTTTGGCGCTGCCTCTTCGCCTGGGTGCGCTAACTTTGGGCTGAAGCATCTAGCTTCTCGAGGTGAGGGAAAGGTCAGCCAAGCTGCAGCAAGATTTGTCCAACGTGATTTCTATGTTGACGATGGCTTAACAAGCGTTCAGAGTGATGCAGAGGCTGTGCAGCTGGTGAAAGATGCTAGAGACCTCTGCAAGTCTGGTAACCTCCACTTGCACAAGTTTATCTCCAACAGCAAACAGGTGATGGCATCACTGAGTGTGCGGAAAGTGCTGCTGACTGGGACCTTGACTTAGGACAGGCTAAAGTGGAGCGAGCACTTGGAGTACAGTGGTGTGTAGCGTCTGACACATTCCAGTTCAGAGTAACTGTGAAGGAAAATCCATTCACCAGGAGGGGTTCTTTCCACAGTAGCCTCAATCTTTGATCCATTAGGATTTGTAGCGCCCTTCATTCTGACCGGAAAAAGATTTTGCAAACCATGTGCAGAGAGAAAGTAGGCTGGGATGAGCTACTTACAGAGGAGTTGAAGCTGTGCTGGGAGGCATGGCTATGAGATCTTTTAGACTTGTCCACAGTAAAGATATCACGTTGCTATCTGCCACCAGTATGTAAAGATGTTCTGTGTTGTGAAGTGCACAATTTCTCTGATGCCAGTGTGTCTGGTTATGGAGTCTGCTCTTACCTAAGAACAGTTATGATGAACAGAGAAGTACATTGCTCACTTGTCATGGGCAAGGCAAGAGTGGCCCCAACGAAGGTGACGACCATTCCTCAGCTGGAGCTCACTGCAGCTGTTGTGGCTACCAGGATGGGTGATCTGCTTCAAAGAGAGCTTGAATTAGATGCACTCAGTCAATTCTATTGGACCGATTCAAAGGTTGTCTTGGGCTATATCAATAATGATGCTAGAAGGTTCCAAGTGTTCGTCGCCAATAGAATACAACAAATCAAATCCAGCACAGAGCCTTGTCAATGGAGGTATGTGGCCACCAAAAGTAACCCAGCAGACCATGCCTCCCGTGGGCTCACTGCAAAGGAACTTGTCAAGTCCAACTGGTTCACTGGGCCAAGTTTTCTGTGGCAAAGAGAGCTCCCTAAAGAGGAGGTCAAGGTAGAAGTCAGTGTCTGTGACCCAGAGCTCAGAAGGGTCTGAGTTAAGGCTGGGCGATATGGACCAAAAAATATATCTCGATATATTTTGCTATATCTCGATATACGATATATCGCTCCCTTGCGCTCCCCGCACGCGGGATGAGTTTATTGGCGACAGCCTCGGCCTTAATGAAAAATGACCGCACTCAGTATTCAGACCTCGAGTCCGTGACAAGACCGAGTCCAAATGCGCTCGAGTCCAAGACAAGACCAAGACATAGCTCTCGCTTTAGCGTAGAAGGAAGTCCAGCAGCGTGGGGGTGTCTAATGAGTGGAGGGACAGGTGTGGGTCCTGCTTGTGTGCTGGGGTCGTGCGCGGTCGGAGGTGTCATGTGGTTGCGCTTGCGCTGGGAAACATGCATTTAGAAAGTTTGACTCGTCACGTTACGTCTGTACACAGTTCTCCTTATTGTGCTGCAGAAGCACTCGTACAGATGCGCCTGTTTTGTTTTCCACATTCGCACACCGAAATATTTGCTCGCAAATGCAAGTGAAATGGGCGCACTGTAGAGCCCTGGACCTAGTCCTGGTTTAGTCCGCGACCGAGCTCCGGGCTCTGCGGCAGCGTTAAGTCCTGGTTTAGTCCTAGACCTGGTTTAGTCCGCGACCAGCTCCAGGCTCTGTGGCCGCATTTAGTCCTGGTTTAGTCCTAGTACTGGTTTAGTCCGCGACCAGCTCCAGGCTCTGTGGCCACATTTAGTCCTGGTTTAGTCCTAGTCCTGGTTTAGTCTGCGACCGAGCTCCGGGCTCTGCGGCAGCGTTAAGTCCTGGTTTAGTCCTAGTCCTGGTTTAGTCCGCGACCAGCTCCGGGCTCTGCGGCCGCGTTTAGTCCTGGTTTAGTCCTGGTTTAGTCCTAGTCCTGGTTTAGTCCGTGGCCAGGTCCAGGCTCCGCAGAGGAGCGTGGAGGTGAGTGCGGCACAGAGAAGGCAAAACAAGCGAAGCAGCAAAACCAGAAGTAAACCTAAGCATTATAGCGATATATCGATATGTCAGAATTCATATCGAGTTTCAAAAATATCTCGATATATTTTAAATATCGAGATATCGCCCACCCCTAGTCTGAGTCTTGACAACTCAGGTGACTGAGCAACGTTCTTTACTCAGCCGTCTGCAAAGGTTTTCAGACTGGGGAAGAATGATTAAAGCCATAGCCAGACTTAAGCGTCTGGCAAGGACTGTAAAGGGACTTAAAGAGGAAAGATGCTGAGCTGTTCGTTATGCATCTGGTTCAAGAAGATGTATTCGGCGCAGAAATTAAGGCTCTTCAAGGAAAAGAGGTCGAGTCAAATCAACCCATCAGACTGCACAAGTTGCAACCCTTTGTGGACAAGCACAATATCCTGAGGGTGGGAGGAAGACTGACTAAAGCGACACTTCATTCCCATGTTAAACATCCTGCTATTCTCCCAAAGGGTCATCATGTGTCCTGACTCCACATAAGATATTTACATGAACAGATACGCCATCAAGGCCGTGGCATGACAATGAATGAGATCAGGTCTAAGGGATTCTGGATTATGGGATGTAGCAGTGAAGTATCTTCCATCATTTACATGTGTGTGAAGTGCAGGAAGTATCGCAAGAGCACTCAGGAGCAAGTCATGGCTGATTTACCACCTGAAAGGTTAGAGCCTACTCCTCTGTTTACATATAGTGGCATGGACTGTTTCTGACCTTTTTATGTGAAGGAGGGAAGAAAGGAATTGAAAAGATATGGCCTTCTGTTCACTTGTATGTGCTCGAGAGCAGTTCATATAGAAGCTCTTAATGATCTCAGTTCAGACTCTTTCCTGAATGCACTGCGCTGCTTTATCGCCATTCGTGGCAATGTCAGACAGCTTCACAGTGACCAAGGCACGAATTTTGTGGATACAAAAAGAGAGTTCCAGGAGCTCATGAAGGGATCATCTGAAGAGCGCATGAAAGAGCTGGGCTGCAGTTTCATTTTCAATCCTCCCTCCTCCAGTCACATGGGTGGAGTCTGGGAGCGACAGATCCGAACAGTGCGGAGTGTCTTGACCGCTATTTTGGATCAGTCTGGTAGAACCTTGGACAGCTCCTCGTTGAGAACATTCATGTATGAAGCCATGGCAATCATAAATGGTCAACCATTGACCCTACGAGAACCTTAATGATCCATTGGCACCAGAGCCATTAACACCCAATCACATTTTAACAATGAAGTCCGAAATAATCGCACCTCCATCTGGAGAGTTCTCTAGGCATGACCTTTTTCTAAGGAAGAGAGTCCAATTCCTGGCTAATGAGTTCTGGCACAGATGGAGGAAAGAATATGTTTTGGGTCTGAAACAAAGAGAGAAGTGGCTTAAGAACCGCCGGAACACAAAGGTGAGCGATGTTGTTTTACTGCAAGACGACCTGGCACCACGAAACCACTGGAAGCTGGCCAAGGTCATTGAAGTCTTTCCTGGATCAGATGGGCGGGTCAGGAAGGTTAAACTTCTAGTCAGTGACGCAACACTGAATGATAAGGGTGCACGCACTAATAAACCTGTGTATTTAGAAAGACCCATACAAAAAATAGTGTGTCTACTTGAATCTGGTGGTGAGGTGTGAATATCTTTTAAACAATGTGATTTTGAATCATAACTCTTTCATTGTTGTAGCAACTGTATGAGTGTGTGTGTGTGTGCATGTGAACATGTGAACTTTCCTTTGAGTTTACATAATCACACGTTGCGTGATTGGTGGGGGTGTGGCTGCAGTTATGGAGATTTTGGATTTGCTCCTTTTTGCACTGGAGGTTTGTATGAATTTGGCACTAATGGAGATTTTTATTTTTAGGAACCTCCCCCTTTTTTAGGAACCTCCCCCTTTTGTCACTGTATGTATTTTGGATTCACTATTCACTACTTTTATGTCACTCTGCAAATGTAATGTCTTTGGTACATATACAATATTCTTACCAGGCTTTGACTTTGTCTTCTGGAGAGGCATATCATCTTTGTCGGAATCGTCACTGAATTTCTGCTTTTGAGGCTGACTCACATCAGGAACTGTTAAATGACAAGATGAATATTACAAGCACTTTAGTTACTTCAAAATTAATGTAGAATCCCAGCCGATATGAGAATCAAAGACTGAAATCTTTCCATCTACAATATATATAGCTATAGCAGAGGCCTGTTTAATCTGATGAGAGTTGTGTGATTGTTGAGGATGCATCAAGATCTTTCTTTTAAAGCCATTTGATGATGCCACAGGACATTACATTACTACATTACACTTAGCTGACGTTCTTATTCAAAGCGACTTACAATAGACAATGGTATCACCCATCGGCACAACCCGATTCAACAGGAAACCGATATGTGTACTTCCTTAAGGAAGTACTGTATCTGAACTACAACTGTGCACAATTTATCGCTATTCTTCTGGGAAACACCTTAACACACTTTTCAGGTATACTGTTCTTCTGGGGAACACCTTAACACACTTCTCAGGTATACTGTTCTCCTGGGGAACACCTTAACACACTTCTCAGGTATACTGTTCTTCTGGGGAACACCTTAACACACATCTCAGGTATACTGTTCTCCTGGGGAACACCTTAACACACATCTCAGGTATACTGTTCTCCTGGGGAACACCTTAACACACATCTCAGGTATACTGTTCTCCTGGGGAAAATCTTACCACACTTCTCAGGTATACTGTTCTCCTGGGGAAAATCTTACCACACTTCTCAGGTATACTGTTCTTCAGAGGAATACCTTAACACTGGTTAACCATAACAGCCATAAGACTGTCCAGCAGTACCTAAACACCCCTCCTTTCCATTCTCAAACTAGGAACCTCCCCCTTTTGTCACTGTATGTATTTTGGATTCACTATTCACTACTTTTATGTCACTCTGCAAATGTAATGTCTTTGGTACATATACAATATTCTTACCAGGCTTTGACTTTGTCTTCTGGAGAGGCATATCATCTCCATCGGAATAGTCACTGAATTTCTGCTTTTGAGGCTGACTCACATCAGGAACTGTTAAATGACAAAATTAATATTACAAGTACTTTTGTTATTTCAAAATTCATGTAGAATCCCAGCCGATATGAGAATCACGGACTGAAATCTTTCTATCTATATACATAGCTATAGCAGCTGTCTGTTTAATCTGATATGATTGCTATTGACAGATATTTGTTTTCAAGCCATTTGATGATGCCACAGGACATAACATTATTGTACTGCACTTAGCTGACGCTCTTATCCAGAGAGACTCACAGATCTTTACAGGGTTTCAGTTACCATCCCGTGAACAGTGTGGGGTTATATGCCTTGCTCAAGGGCATTTTACTCATGGGTAGGGCACGATTCAAACCAGCAACCCTCCCCCAAATCCCAAGACCAACTCCCTAACCACTAGGCCACAGCTGCCAAACATTTATTAACTTTGGCCTGTAAGTGTATATAAATATACATATAAGGTTTGCTAGAATTACAGTATGATCATTGTGTGTGTCTACTGTTTGTCTACCTGTGATGGAAATGTTTTGACCTGTGCAGCTGTCTTTTAAACTTTAATAGATAATTTGATTGCATGCAAGTAAAGTAAAGTATTATGATTACATTTCAGCTTTTTAAAGGACCTACTGACACCCTGATTTGGGACAAAGTTTTGGATACATTTTAATAACACATACAAGCTAAGATATTCCTGTAACCCAAGATTTTCATGTACTAAGTAACATCAAAACACATACCTTCCATATCCTGTTCACACACCACGCCTGAAAGGTCATCTTCGGACTCAGAATGCTTGTCTAACTGGATTGTTTCTAAACAGGTATAAAATACAATACAATGAAGTCCTTAAGCATCATCATGTTGTGCTCATTTAAAGGTCAAAATCACAACAGTTGACTTAAACAGAAACAACGTACCATTTGGATCAATGTTGATCTGCTCAAGGCTCTTGCCTTGGAACTCCGCAAGGCGTCCCTGCTCCATGGCCATTAGGATTTTACTGATCTTGACAAGTTGAAGGGTGCCCTCCGGTAACCGATAAAACTGCCGATGCACTCTGATGTTATGACCCATGAAATCCGCCAGCTGGTCAAGCTCTGTCTCCTGAAGGTTTAGTACCTTAGATAAGGTAGCCATGTGCTTTCTCAGTCTTGTTGAGGTGAGTGCGAGAGGATTCTTGACATTACAGCATTGGACAAACTGCCGAATGCAGTCTGACCCTCTGTAGTGTGACAGCGCTCCTGGTCTAGCAAACACATATGTGTTTTCTTTGAGGACACCACAATCCTTTCTCTTTTCATGTAGTACATCAAGTGCTTCCTGCATCGCTGGGCTTAGGAGGACAGCAACTTTCCGATCTCTCTTTCCTCTCAATTCTATCCTGGTGAAATGATGGCAGAGCTTTTTCTCGAGTTCAGAGAGAGCAAGGTTGACGTCTTCGTGAGGTGCTGATGTGTCTCTTGATGTGAATGCAGATAGGGACATTTTGGACACTTCCCTTCTCTACGCCGGTTAAACAGGATAACCTGGGCCAGAGTCACCTTAGCCAAGCTGGCCCAGTTCTGCGATGACGCCTCAGATTTCAAATCATGTTGGTACTGCTTTTGCTTCTCATCCAGGTAATTGTGCAACTTCTGCACATCTGCTGTGAAAGGCAGAAGCTGAGGGGCGTTCCACTTGGACTCACTGAGGCTCTTCAAAGATGTGGCTGACACAAGCTCGTGCCATTTTGCATCATAGATGTTTCGAAAGGAGCGGGCTGCTTCTGCAGCATCCTTGTCTCCTTTAATGACTGCATCACTTTCCAGGAGCATAGACATCTTCTTAAGGCTGTGTCCAAGTTTCAGGGAAGTGATTTAGCTTTGCTTTTATTGCCTTGTGCTGTGTGTTTTACTGCTTTGACTGTATGCATGAAGTTTGCTGGTATTAGATATTCTCTGATCGTCTTCATGTTTGTGACCTCACCACCATGCACTCGAAGTCTACCAAGCTCCCTCAGTTTTTGCCGTATATATTCGTGCTTGTCAATGTCAGAGCCATGCTTGTTGTAGAGGTGCTTTCCCATCTCCATGATGCACCAGTCATTTTTGGCTGCATTTGCAACAGCATCTTGGTTCATGTTATTTAGCAGTTTCCATAGGTCTTCAGAAACTCCAGCAGGTGTGGGCTCTGCAAAGGCACAGAGGGCTTGGACTCTAGTTTTTCCCAGTTTTGGATTAACATTGTCAGGCTTGAAATTGCAGATTTGCACATGTCTCCACATTGCGTATTTTCTGAACAAACCCTGACAGTACAAACAGTGCATGTAGTCTTTTGCTTGGGAATTTTGTCTTGGCTGCTTGCGTGCAACCAAATTTAAATAAAGACAGAACTGCTTCTTGTTATAGATCCGAGATCCATCTTCTTTCTTTCTGACAGCAGGAATGGATACTGAGGCACTTTCTCCACATTCCTGCTCGGAGAACATGTGGAGTCAGAAGTACAGACATTTATTGCACTGCTCCTGCTACGGTTTTGACATGGAGTTGAACGACTTTTGCTATTCGGAGTCTCCACCGACAAGGATGGTGGTGATATTTCAGAGATCGTGCTGTCATCTGTACTATCTGTACTTTCCCCACTTGAAGCTGGAATATATTCTTCTCCACTATCAGGACTGGTGTCAAAAAGCTCCTCAGATCCATCAGGAATGGTGTCTTTCATCTTTAGGAAATAATTAAAACAGTTAATATACACACCACAAATACACTCCTCCAACAATTCTTCCACTCTAACAAACTATTAATAAAGAGTCAGCATTCTGCTCATCATGACTAGTACATGTACTGTTCCTTTAACAGAAGTCAGCCTGCTGTTGGTGGGACCAGCCAGACATCGTTGTTCAGTTTAGTTCTGCATTATGATACAATATGCAGCGCGTTAAGGGTGGATAGTTACCCAGAGCTAAGCGATGCCATTTTGGCGAACATTACTTGGCCTCGTAACTAGCGAGGCTCGCAGTACCAGGGCCACATCAGCACTATGTCTGACAGTGGGGAGACAAAGGCAGCTGGGCACCAGAGTAGGAGAAAGAGGTGAGCGGCTCCAATGTGCCAACAGTCTGTACCACGGACAACAACGTGCTGTTACCTTAACATACAGCAGAGGACTAATAACCTTACGAGACTCACCTAAGGCCTCTATTACGCAACTGTTACCAAGATTTGAAAAAAGTTCCGTAGCGAAAACAATCTCTGTAGACAGGCGTTTTAACACTGTTTCCGGAAGATGAAGTCCTGTTACACGATACACACTTCACAGCACCATTCACAACAATGGGCCTTAACGTGCCCATATAAACAGGATTGGGTCATTAAAAGCGCATGCAAGGAGCTAACACAACTTAAGGATGACGGAAACAGTCACCAAATGCATCCATGTAACCGAGACCTTAGGCTGGGACAACGACTTGTTTCTAGTGGAATTGGTTTTGGGTCCACCACCTTCCTAAATAAAAGAATAGGGAGGTGGCGGATCCAAAGCCAACTTTACTGCACACAATTTGTTCATGGAACCAAGAACTTACAAGCGCAAATAAACAGGTAGCAAATGGTTTCCCAGGAGGATAACGCCCCCGCCTCACTTAAAAAACGCAACCTGGCTGGGTTTGCCAACCTGAGGTCTGTCTCCTGTTCAAGGGAGTGTACGCATACAACCCGTCACATATAATCATACCTTTACAAATCATCAATTGACCACTCAACTAAACACAATTTCACCATGAAGATACCTACAGTACATGGCAATGACTGACAAATTTGTTGGTGGGACTTACAAAGATGCTTTTGGTCCTCCTAAGCCTTGGCACAATCGTTTGTCGATCATCATCATCATCTCCATGTTTCATACTGGAGTCGGAAAGATCATGTCCAAAAGGAATCTTCTCTTTGTTCTTCAATAAACACAACTGAAAACAGTTAAAACAAACAATGTATTATATATTGTAACTTATAGCTACTGATCTGTATTGCTTACATTAAGAATCAAGGTGAAATTTTATTCCAACTAAATGTAGATCAACACCAACTGCCAACACTAATATCCGTTTCTTAGAATAATAAAAAAAAAGGTGAGCAGTTACTGAATAGTAACCACAGCTAAAACAAATACAAGTCTTAAAACATGATTCAAATTTGTCAGAGGAAATGTCCAATCAACTGTTTTCAAATCCAATCGACCTACAATAGCATCCTAATGGTCACCATGTAGGATGGGGTGGCTGGCCAGGCTAGGTGGAAGCTGCCATAATCAAAAGTAGAATGGATACAATAGAGGCCTGCCACTTTTTTATCATGGCCATCATCAAAGAATGAAATGTGAAAGTGTCTATTCACTCTAATGTCAAACAAAGCCATTTCAAAGGACCAAAATAGTCAAAAGAACAAGTAGAATACACATATGTATGTAATTACAATGTCACGATTCCCCTCGATTCAGATTTTACCACAGTAGATTTACCACAGTACATTTATAATTACATGGAAGGAAATAGGTTGATTTGGCATTGAGTGTTCCAAGTAAGAATGTGCTATATAAATAAAAGTGGATTTGATTGAAAGTGGATTGGCATTTGTGCTGCGTTGCTGAAGCCTAAACAAGCCATTTCACTTTGATGTATTTCAAAACGTAGAATCTTTTGCGGTAAAAAAACTAATGAAATCGTGAATGAGCACTTCAAAGTTCTATTCTACCAAGATAGTGGAAGGTTGAAAAGGCTGTGTACAGTGCTTAGTGACAGGTCGGTATAGCTGAAATTACTGAAGTTGCTGCAAAAGACAAAAGATACCTCTATGGTGGATGGGGGAGCATCTTCCTTAGTGCTGGAACTGATGGCTGATTCACTGGAGTCAGAGTAGTTTACCAAGGTGGCTTTTTCAAAAACCTTTTTGTCTTGCAACAACATGCTGGAGCTGCATAAAAAGGAACTATTCTCTAAATCCTTGACAAGCGAGTCTCCACTGCCATCCTAAAATATTAAAAGAAATTTAGATTATTAAGACTGCATGTTTCTAATCAAAAATGAATTGGTAAGGATCAAACAGAAGGTTCAGACAAAATCCATCACTCAAGCATCCAGAATGAATTACCAGAGCTTTTAGTTGTCGCAGCAAAACAATGTAAATGCAATTGTCAGAGTCATCTTAAGCATGTCTTGTGTTAAAAGAACTGTTTTAAACGCACCACCACTTCAGTGTGCAGTCTGTGTACAATCAGAACGTAACCGTCTTATTAACACAACTCACATGCTACAAGCAATTCTTGGATCACGATCAGAGTTTGGCTCCACCAGTAAACATCTTTCTTTGTAATCCATGCTTTACATGGTCCAAACAAGGATGCACCTGAGAGTGTGCCACCTGTATTATCAGTAACTTGGAGTGGGGGCTGGGTAAAGGTACCCCACAAGGCTGTACCTGAGAGTGTGTGTCACCTGTATCATCAGTAACTTGGAGTGGGGGCTGGGTACAGATACCCCACAAGGCTGTACCTGAGAGAGTGTGTGTCACCTGTATCATCAGTAACTTGGAGTGGGGGCTGGGTACAGATACCCCACAAGGCTGTACCTGAGACAGTGTGTAAGCAAGAACCATATCTGATCAAAATAGCCCACTAATCCTCACAACTGAGAATACTCTATAACGTGGTCTTGAACCTCATTACATCTAGTAAGAGTGTATTTTTGCATTGCCTCAAATCACCAACACATTGAGAAGCATCTAAACACAATCAAAGTCTGGTAACAGATTTTTACCTGGAAACTTGGGGGTGAAACCTCTTTCTGTTGCATCACTGGGTTGGAGCTGCATGGCAAGATGTGGTTCTCCACGGCTATGTCAGGAGAGTCTCCACCACCCTAAAATATGAATTAGAATCAGTTATTCAGAATTGGTAAATGTCCTTCTCTGCAATCTATCCTTTCTGTGGCCAACACAAGACTACACCTGAGAGAGTGTGGGTCACCTGTATTATCAGTAACTTGGAGTGGGGGCTGGGTAAAGGTACCCCACAAGGGTGTACCTGAGACAGTGTGTGTCACCTGTATTATCAGTAACTTGGAGTGGGGGCTGGGTACAGATACCCCACAAGGCTGTACCTGAGACAGTGTGTAAGCAAGAACCATATCTGATCAAAACAGCCCACTAATCCTCACAACTGAGAATACTCTATAACATGGTCTTGAACTTTATTACATCTAGTAAGAGTGTATTTTTGCATTGCCTCAAATCACCAACACATGGAGAAGCATCTAAACACAATCAAAGTCTGGTAACAGATTTTTACCTGGAAACTTGGGGGTGAAACCTCTTTCTGTTGCATCACTGGGTTGGAGCTGCATGGCAAGATGTGGTTCTCCACGGCTATGTCAGGAGAGTCTCCACCACCCTAAAATATGAATTAGAATCAGTTATTCAGAATTGGTACATGTACCACTCACCATACTACACAACAGCTATACAGCAGCATGTGTCTACTACTGGGTTAAAACCATCAGCCAGTCAGCAACTCATTTTAGCTCTCAATCACTAGTCGAGCACACCTATTCATAAGCAACCTCCTGTTTCAGCAGAAATACAACCCCGAAGAACATAAACATCAGCATTATTTGAAGTATTCAGTGTATCATAATTTATCAAGTTATGTTCACTGTGTATGTATGGCCCACATGTGATAATGCTTGGTAATGTACTTCTCAGCATGTGTTGCATTAAAGGAACAGTTTAAAAAGCACCACCACTTCAGTGTAGTCAGTGATCCAAGAATTGCTTGTAGCATGTGGGTTGTGTTAACAAGGTTACATTCTAGCAGTTTGGCTACACCGGTAAATGTCCTTCTCTGCAATCTATCCTTTCCGTGGCCAACACAAGACTACACCTGAGAGTGTATCACCTGTATCATCAGTAACTTGGAGTGGGGGCTGGGTACAGATACCCCACAAGGCTGTACCTGAGACAGTGTGTGTCACCTGTATTATCAGTAACTTGGAGTGGGGGCTGGGTACAGATACCCCACAAGGCTGTACCTGAGACAGTGTGTGTCACCTGTATTATCAGTAACTTGGAGTGGGGCTGGGTACAGATACCCCACAAGGCTGTACCTGAGACAGTGTGTGTCACCTGTATTATCAGTAACTTGGAGTGGGGGCTGGGTAAAGATACCCCACAAGGCTGTACCTGAGACAGTGTGTCTCAACTTTCTTATCATTAACTTGGAGTGGGTGCTGGGAAAAGTTACCTCACAAGGCTGTACCTGAGAGAGTGTGTATCACCTGTATTATCAGTAACTTGGAGTGGGGGCTGGGTAAAGGTACCCCACAAGGGTGTACCTGAGACAGTGTGTAAGCAAGAACCATATCTGATCAAAACAGCCCACTAATCCTCACAACTGAGAATACTCTATAACATGGTCTTGAACTTTATTACATCTAGTAAGAGTGTATTTTTGCATTGCCTCAAATCACCAACACATGGAGAAGCATCTAAACACAATCAAAGTCTGGTAACAGATTTTTACCTGGAAACTTGGGGGTGAAACCTCTTTCTGTTGCATCACTGGGTTGGAGCTGCATGGCAAGATGTGGTTCTCCACGGCTATGTCAGGAGAGTCTCCACCACCCTAAAATATGAATTAGAATCAGTTATTCAGAATTGGTACATGTACCACTCACCATACTACACAACAGCTATACAGCAGCATGTGTCTACTACTGGGTTAAAACCATCAGCCAGTCAGCAACTCATTTTAGCTCTCAATCACTAGTCGAGCACACCTATTCATAAGCAACCCCCTGTTTCAGCAGAAATACAACCCCGAAGAACATAAACATCAGCATTATTTGAAGTATTCAGTGTATCATAATTTATCAAGTTATGTTCACTGTGTATGTATGGCCCACATGTGATAATGCTTGGTAATGTACTTCTCAGCATGTGTTGCATTAAAGGAACAGTTTAAAAAGCACCACCACTTCAGTGTAGTCAGTGATCCAAGAATTGCTTGTAGCATGTGGGTTGTGTTAACAAGGTTACATTCTAGCAGTTTGGCTACACCGGTAAATGTCCTTCTCTGCAATCTATCCTTTCCGTGGCCAACACAAGACTACACCTGAGAGTGTATCACCTGTATCATCAGTAACTTGGAGTGGGGGCTGGGTACAGATACCCCACAAGGCTGTACCTGAGACAGTGTGTGTCACCTGTATTATCAGTAACTTGGAGTGGGGGCTGGGTACAGATACCCCACAAGGCTGCACCTGAGAGTGTGTGTGTCACCTGTATTATCAGTAACTTGGAGTGGGGGCTGGGTAAAGGTACCCCACAAGGCTGTACCTGAGACAGTGTGTGTCACCTGTATTATCAGTAACTTGGAGTGGGGGCTGGGTAAAGGTACCCCACAAGGCTGCACCTGAGAGAGTGTGTGTCACCTGTATTATCAGGAACTTGGAGTGGGGGCTGGGTAAAGGTACCCCACAAGGCTGTACCTGAGACAGTGTGTAAGCAAGAACCATATCTGATCAAAACAGCCCTCTAATCCTCACAACTGAGAATACTCTATAACATGGTCTTGAACCTCATTACATCTAGTAAGAGTGTATTTTTGCATTGCCTCAAATCACCAACACATGGAGAAGCATCTAAACATAATCGAAGTCTGGTAACAGATTTTTACCTGGAAACTTGTGGGTGAAACCTCTTTCTGTTGCATCACTGGGTTGGAGCTGCATGGCAAGATGTGGTTCTCCACGGCTATGTCAGGAGAGTCTCCACCACCCTAAAATATGAATTAGAATCAGTTATTCAGAATTGGTACATGTACCACTCACCATACTACACAACAGCTATACAGCAGCATGTGTCTACTACTGGGTTAAAACCATCAGCCAGTCAGCAACTCATTTTAGCTCTCAATCACTAGTCGAGCACACCTATTCATAAGCAACCTCCTGTTTCAGCAGAAATACAACCCCGAAGAACATAAACATCAGCATTATTTGAAGTATTCAGTGTATCATAATTTATCAAGTTATGTTCACTGTGTATGTATGGCCCACATGTGATAATGCTTGGTAATGTACTTCTCAGCATGTGTTGCATTAAAGGAACAGTTTAAAAAGCACCACCACTTCAGTGTAGTCAGTGATCCAAGAATTGCTTGTAGCATGTGGGTTGTGTTAACAAGGTTACATTCTAGCAGTTTGGCTACACCGGTAAATGTCCTTCTCTGCAATCTATCCTTTCCGTGGCCAACACAAGACTACACCTGAGAGTGTATCACCTGTATCATCAGTAACTTGGAGTGGGGGCTGGGTACAGATACCCCACAAGGCTGTACCTGAGACAGTGTGTGTCACCTGTATTATCAGTAACTTGGAGTGGGGGCTGGGTACAGATACCCCACAAGGCTGTACCTGAGACAGTGTGTGTCACCTGTATTATCAGTAACTTGGAGTGGGGGCTGGGTAAAGGTACCTCACAAGGCTGTACCTGAGACAGTGTGTATCACCTGTATTATCAGTAACTTGGAGTGGGGGCTGGGTAAAGGTACCCCACAAGGCTGTACCTGAGACAGTGTGTATCACCTGTATTATCAGTAACTTGGAGTGGGGGCTGGGTAAAGGTACCCCACAAGGCTGTACCTGAGACAGTGTGTATCACCTGTATTATCAGTAACTTGGAGTGGGGGCTGGGTACAGATACCCCACAAGGCTGTACCTGAGACAGTGTGTAAGCAAGAACCATATCTGATCAAAACAGCCCACTAATCCTCACAACTGAGAATACTCTATAACATGGTCTTGAACCTCATTACATCTAGTAAGAGTGTATTTTTGCATTGCCTCAAATCACCAACACATTGAGAAGCATCTAAACACAATCAAAGTCTGGTAACAGATTTTTACCTGGAAACTTGGGGGTGAAACCTCTTTCTGTTGCATCACTGGGTTGGAGCTGCATGGCAAGATGTGGTTCTCCACGGCTATGTCAGGAGAGTCTCCACCACCCTAAAATATGAATTAGAATCAGTTATTCAGAATTGGTAAATGTCCTTCTCTGCAATCTATCCTTTCTGTGGCCAACACAAGACTACACCTGAGAGAGTGTGGGTCACCTGTATTATCAGTAACTTGGAGTGGGGGCTGGGTAAAGGTACCCCACAAGGCTGCACCTGAGAGAGTGTGTGTCACCTGTATTATCAGTAACTTGGAGTCGGGGCTGGGTAAAGGTACCCCACAAGGGTGTACCTGAGACAGTGTGTGTCACCTGTATTATCAGTAACTTGGAGTGGGGGCTGGGTACAGATACCCCACAAGGCTGCACCTGAGAGAGTGTGTGTCACCTGTATTATCAGTAACTTGGAGTGGGGGCTGGGTAAAGGTACCCCACAAGGCTGTACCTGAGACAGTGTGTGTCACCTGTATTATCAGTAACTTGGAGTGGGGGCTGGGTAAAGGTACCCCACAAGGCTGCACCTGAGAGAGTGTGTGTCACCTGTATTATCAGGAACTTGGAGTGGGGGCTGGGTAAAGGTACCCCACAAGGCTGTACCTGAGACAGTGTGTGTCACCTGTATTATCAGTAACTTGGAGTGGGGGCTGGGTAAAGGTACCCCACAAGGCTGCACCTGAGACAGTGTGTGTCACCTGTATTGTCAGTAACTTGGAGTGGGGGCTGGGTAAAGGTACCCCACAAGGCTGCACCTGAGAGAGTGTGTGTCACCTGTATTATCAGGAACTTGGAGTGGGGGCTGGGTAAAGGTACCCCACAAGGCTGTACCTGAGACAGTGTGTAAGCAAGAACCATATCTGGTCAAAACAGCCCTCTAATCCTCACAACTGAGAATACTCTATAACATGGTCTTGAACCTCATTACATCTAGTAAGAGTGTATTTTTGCATTGCCTCAAATCACCAACACATGGAGAAGCATCTAAACATAATCGAAGTCTGGTAACAGATTTTTACCTGGAAACTTGTGGGTGAAACCTCTTTCTGTTGCATCACTGGGTTGGAGCTGCATGGCAAGATGTGGTTCTCCACGGCTATGTCAGGAGAGTCTCCACCACCCTAAAATATGAATTAGAATTAGTTATTCAGAATTGGTACATGTACCACTCACCATACTACACAACAGCTATACAGCAGCATGTGTCTACTACTGGGTTAAAACCATCAGCCAGTCAGCAACTCATTTTAGCTCTCAATCACTAGTCGAGCACACCTATTCATAAGCAACCTCCTGTTTCAGCAGAAATACAACCCCGAAGAACATAAACATCAGCATTATTTGGAAGTATTCAGTGTATCATAATTTATCAAGTTATGTTCACTGTGTATGTATGGCCCACATGTGATAATGCTTGGTAATGTACTTCTCAGCATGTGTTGCATTAAAGGAACAGTTTAAAAAGCACCACCACTTCAGTGTAGTCAGTGATCCAAGAATTGCTTGTAGCATGTGGGTTGTGTTAACAAGGTTACATTCTAGCAGTTTGGCTACACCGATAAATGTCCTTCTCTGCAATCTATCCTTTCCGTGGCCAACACAAGACTACACCTGAGAGTGTATCACCTGTATCATCAGTAACTTGGAGTGGGGGCTGGGTACAGATACCCCACAAGGCTGTACCTGAGACAGTGTGTAAGCAAGAACCATATGTGATCAAAACAGCCCTCTAATCCTCACAACTGAGAATACTCTATAACATGGTCTTGAACCTCATTACATCTAGTAAGAGTGTATTTTTGCATTGCCTCAAATCACCAACACATGGAGAAGCATCTAAACATAATCAAAGTCTGGTAACAGGTTTTTACCTGGAAACTTGGGGGTGAAACCTCTTTCTGTTGCATCACTGGGTTGGAGCTGCATGGCAAGATGTGGTTCTCCACGGCTATGTCAGGAGAGTCTCCACCACCCTAAAATATGAATTAGAATCAGTTATTCAGAATTGGTACATGTACCACTCACCATACTACACAACAGCTATACAGCAGCATGTGTCTACTACTGGGTTAAAACCATCAGCCAGTCAGCAACTAATTTTAGCTCTCAATCACTAGTCAAGCACACCTATTCATACGCAACCTCCTGTTTTAGCAGAAATACAAAGAGGGATAAATGAAGACAAGCCATATTAATGTTTTTTCTTGACAAACAGAATTGTCTCTTTTTCACCTTCATTTCACCAGAAAAAAACCCTTAAAACCTTCCTTTACAAGGGTCACCTTGCCACGAGCGCAGCAGTCAGTCAAAAGATGTTGACATATAATAGATAAAACATATACAGAGGATCAAACATAATCACTGACAAACCTTTTCTCTCCATGGCCAATTGCCATCTCCGTAGTCATAAGTAATCTCCTCTCCGCTGTGTATGTCTTTAGCAGCGAA